>JAJAGP010000505.1:0-384272 GCA_025084515.1 Ancistrus triradiatus
TTGAGAGCGTTTACGTTTAGGGCAGATGCGGGTAACAGACACAGTTTCAATAATGTGGGTTCTGGGTGACGGTGCATGGCTACCAGCAGACAGTTGGTTAAGCCGGTCTGTCTGCTGCCTGACCCCTGCTCTATTAGAAACTTGTAAGGTCAAAAACGCTATAACACATGTTGCCATATGTTAGAAAGTGCTGACATGCGTAAGTGTAATGTCAGAAAGAGTCATGCAGTCTGTAAAATGCTAACCACTGTAAACCTTAATTACCACGTGACACTGCATCAAACATTAAGACAACCATCATGACAAAATGGCCTGATGCAAGCTGCCATTGGTAGCATGGCGTGACATGTTTATGATGGCTCTGTCAGTCTTGATGCAGGATTTAAGCTAAATGTTATGCCTTGCAGATATTACCGGGTTGTCACTTTAAGTTTAAAATAATGTTAAATGTTTACTGATTTCACCCTGACAAGCCTATGCTTCAGTATACAGATTGAGAACTCAACCATGACATCTAACAATGTCAACGCACAATTAAAAGCATAACCATAATCTTGGCTTGATGTAACGGGACATTTGTAGATTCCCCACCAAGGTTATTTTTCAAATAAATCATATATCAGGGTTTATGACCCTTACTGGTGTGAGAGAGAACATAATGAGTGACTTAGCTGAGCAAATGGCCTCTCGCTTCCAAATAATGATACAGAAAGGGCTCCAAAAACGCATAATTCACTTGAGCTTAAACAACATTAGCTTAAACAAGCCTTATATTAACTTAACCCCATATATACATAGAAAAGGTAACCGTAGGAAGGTTTTTTTTTGCCTTTAATGTTAGCTTAGGCCATAAAGATTTGCTGATTCACGCAAGTGTAAAAGCAGCAACCCACATCAAAGGTCCTTCATCAAAAAAGATCCTTGGAATTCCCTTTCTGAATTCCCCTCAGGTGACCAAAGTTACCTCAGATTTGTTCTGTTTTTAAAACAATGGCTTACGATGATAGCGCCTCATTCCTGGTCAGGGTAGTAAATGGAGCAAGAATGCATTGCACACCGAAATGTGGCTTTGTGAGGGCAGAAAATGGCACTGTGAAGTCTCAAGTAATCACAACCCACGTGAAAGGTGGAGGGCTAAGTAGAATCAGTGTACTGACGAGGGATTGACCGACAGGTTGCCCGGACATCACTTTATTCCCCGTAACAGGAACCACAGAATGACCTCAGTGTTGCATTATGTCATTAGGAAAGACAGAGGTAGACCGAGATAGGTGGACGCTTGTAGATACTGGACGGTGTGACTGAAACTGAGTGTTTTTTTTTATGTAAACATGAAACCATCCCACTCTCCCTCCCTCTCTCGCTCTCACTCATTCACACAAAGACCAGCGCAGGCTTTGGCAGGGAATACAAGCTTTAAATCACCTTCCTCCTCATCTCAAGAGAAATCAAATACATCACTGTAGATATTACCATTATTATCATGAAATCCTCATTACTGTCATCTGAGCAAGTCTCGCCATAGCTTCTGTTCAGCAGTGTGGCCACAAGCCACTAATTAGAAGCGTCCACCATTTTGTGAACCTTCAGCATTTGTTGACTCCAAACACAAGGCCGCCCATACGCTTCCTGTTTTCTCATATAGACACTTAGTCAGCGAGGAGTCAGCCAGGCATCTGGTAGGGAGAAGAATGACTTGGGCACATTATTAACGCAGATAGCAAGCAGAAGAGAAAACAATAGGCTCTTTCATGCCTGATCTTGCTGCCGTGCAGCCTTAAGGAATAGTTTAATGACCTATAGTATATTTGGAGTCAGAATGACAGCGTGTTGAGATCTGACCAACATCGTGATTAGCAGTATTTGTTTTTGTGAAAATCGCCACAATTAAGCCTCAAATCGGTTTTCTGGTACTAATATGGAATTGTATTTCAATATTTAATCATCCTGCTGGGCCCTGTGATGGATGCATTTTACTGATCAGATTTAATATATTGATTGCCATAATATTAATCAATCAGCATCAAGGGACTGTGGTAGCCTAGTGGTTAAGATGCTGGACTCTGGACCAGAAGGTCCAGGGTTCAAATCCCACCTCTGCCAAGCTGCCACTGTTGGGTCCTTGAGCAAGACCCTTAACCCACAATTGCTTGGATTATAAGACTGTATCAATTGTAAGTCGCTCTGAAAAAATATAGAAAATATAGAAAAAAATGAATGAACGATGGTGATGATGCCATATGGAGTACTGTTTTTATTTTCCATTTGCTGTTACTTACTTAAGAATATTTAATTCTCTTTTACTTTGATTGCAATTTAGTGAGTTTACTGTGTATCTTTCTTCTTTTTTTTGACTCTAACGTTATTGTCTAATATAGAAAACTTAATCATTTATTTTTAACAATAAAGGACAGATTTGCTCATGTCAAAAAAATTATGTATACAGCCATAGTGTAAAAACTAGTACAAAAGCCAATAATACATTAAAAATAGCCCGAAAAACAATTATAAAAATGGAACGAATCCGTGACAGAAAAGCGTGATATGAGGTCATGGCTAGTGACTTCATTCAAGTCATATTTAATTTCAGAGATTAAGAACGTGACCAGGCTTTTAGGAGGTAAGATGACAGGCGGCAGAATCCTATTTTAAGCATTCTCACACTAAAAATAGTTACATTAATTTGTTTTCTTTTTTCAGCTAGGGGAGCAGCTGGAAGGAAAGATCGTGGGCTTTGGGGGTATGAAAAGATTGTGCAGGGGGAACGTCACCCTCTTCTGTGATTTAATGATGAATCACACTGAGAACCTTAAGCCTGCAGGAAAGTCCCTCAGGCAAATACAGTGGAGGTCTAGAGAACTAAACCAGGAGGTAGCAGTCCATGAGGGGGGGTGCAATGGGCACACACACACACACACACACACACAGTGGAATGGGATCCAACCCAAGAGATATCAGGACATAGATGAGGTCATTCATATGTAGACACTGCAGATTTACAGAGGGTTCTTTTGTAAGCTGACCCCATATAAAAGCTAACTATAGAAAGATTTGTTACCTGAATAAATTAGAAAACTAACAATAGCAGAGTACTGTAGAATTTTTAACAGTCTCTCCAGCATCTGTAGTGCATGTTAACAAGAAAATAACTGACAGGTCCTTGTGCTGAGAAAAGAATGGAAAGCCAGTGTGGTTGAGTTTATTCAACACTCACTCATGATGGAAATCTAAGGGCGGCAGTTGAAGCAGTCGCACACTTTGTAGTCAGTGTAGTCTTGTGCATCTCTCTGCGTATGTTTTTTTTTATATATTTGGCTAGACACAAACTCTTACTGACCTT
This sequence comes from Ancistrus triradiatus, assembly GCA_025084515.1. Taxonomy (NCBI): domain Eukaryota; kingdom Metazoa; phylum Chordata; class Actinopteri; order Siluriformes; family Loricariidae; genus Ancistrus; species Ancistrus triradiatus. The sequence continues at coordinate 3,341 of JAJAGP010000505.1, forward strand.
ATTTGATCGTCTCAAGTCTGTGTCTGGTTCCTCTCAAAGCTTTTTATTCTTGTGCTTCTCATAGAGTTTTATTTCTTGCCATTGTCACCTCTGGCTGCTCATTTGGTGTGTATACTTGACTTTTGGTAAAGATGCTTTGTCTATTGCAAAAAGCGATATGTAAATAAACTGAACGTGAGGTTGGACACCATAAATCCTTAGAGAAACATGGAAAAAGGGACAACCTACCATGTTTGTCTCATCCAAAGCCATTTATCTTATTTTATTTTAATTTTTTATGACATATACTGCTTTTATGATTCCATTAAAATGATTTTCAAGTCAAAGGGTGTTCTGTTCTTTTCACAGTACAGGGAAGCATCAAACTTATTGCCCATGGTCATTATGCTCTACAGATGCACTGGATAATGATTCTTTGTAAGTACATAGCCCAAAGCACGATTAAACACATTTAACAAATAGGTTACTGAGATGAACTATGGAAATTTATCCATGATGCTTGGAAAAACCTTGAAGCTGATTTCTTTGTAGAACCGCACCACAGTGCACCTACGAGAACTGACACTGTTTAAAAGGCAAATGGTGGTCCTGTCCACTCTTGATTTAACACCAGAGCAAGAAATGACGAGACAGACTGATAGAGAGATTTGTGGTAAGAAGTAGCCTGAGAAAAGAAAATCAGAAGATGAGAATACGGACCCCACAGAAAGGGTGCGGCCCGTAACAGCAAGTCGCCACATAACTCCTCCATGACTACACTGTTCAGTTTGAAGGATGAAGATGGGAAGAGAGAAACGAATTGGGGAAAAGAAAGATATCACTATTCACCCATCTAAAAAAAAAAAAATCAAGTGACTCATCATAGAGAAAGCATTAATGCTGCCTGGTCTCGATTTAGAGAAGGAGATGAAAGAGCAGGGGTGGGGAGATGAAGCTGAGGACACAACTTCAGACCCCCCAGCAACAATGTGGCGCCTTTGAACGACTCATACCACACACAGACACACACATGCATGGCCGCCTGTCTGGCTTCACAGAAGAGAACGGAGGGAGGGTGAAGGTGTGGGAAATTTGAAAAAGAAAAAACACATGCAGAATGTTTCAAACAGAGAGGCAGACACACTGTAGATAAGAGCTGTTACTGTTATGGGCCTATTCAGCCCAGCGCAAAGACATTTGCTGCACAGTCTTCCATCAAAAGTGATAATGTGGATGTAAAGGGAGGGTAGATCAGGGGTTCTATCAGTGCCCCAAACCCCTACAATTGCATGTGGATCTCGGTACCACTGACACAGCAGCTGAAACGCTGAAACTAGCATCTCCAAGCTGTAGCTGAGCTGCACACACAGTAGTCTGGTGGGCTACAATTGACAGAAACTCATAAGACAAAGGGTGGAATCCTTACCTGACAAGCTTTGCACTGAACTGATGTCGCATCATTTTAGTTAGTGGAGCAATGACTGTTTCAGTCCTAATTTTTCTACACACAGAACCCTTACAGTTACCTATTTGAAACCATTTCTATCATATAAACAGCATACAGTTCAGAGCACAAGAACACAGCAACAAAAGAGCGATTGTCCTATATGACCAGAGCATCATGAAAATGGGGCCTAAATATAACTTGCTCTCTGGGTGAAAAGGAGGGCTTTCCAGTCAAACAGTCACTATCCTCTCTCAGGCATCTGTACAAAATGGTGTAGTTTGAAATGTTTCCCTATACGTTGATCTGCCAAATTAAGTTGCCTGTCCTGAAACATAACAGTTGCAAACAGCACGTTAGCCCGAAAGTTCCAAGGATGTGTGCTGTCATGGGATTTGGGAGATTTACCTAATGGAAATGGGTAATGACTACATTTTGGAGGAAATGGGTTAAACAAAAGCAGTTCGATTCATTTTTTTCCTGGTGAGGGCATGTTACATTACTTGTTATATTAACCGTTACATGACTGAGAAGTTAATTAGCGAATACTGTTGGCAATTGTGATTATACGGTTAGAAAAAGTAATACTAAAACAATATTATAAAATAAATACTCTCCCTGGCTTCATCAAAGATCCCACTTAAGACCTACAGGCCTAGATGAACCTAGAACAGAAGGAAAAGTCAGCCCTGTCATTCTGCCGAGGTTTGTTTATTTGTTTATTTTGTTTATTTAACGTTGCTCTTCAGCATCAATGGCCATTCAGTGACAGACACAACGTTAACACTCAGCGATCATATCGACGATAGCGTCTTATATACAGTTGGGCAAAAAAAGTATTTAGTCAGCCACTGATTGTGCAAGTTCTCCTACTTAGAAAGATGAGAGAGGTCTGTAATTTCCATCATAGGTACACTTCAACTATGAGAGACAAAATGAGAAAAAATATCCAGGAAATCACATTGTAGGATTTTGAAAGTGAATTTAATTGTAAATTATGGTGGAAAATAAGTATTTGGTCAATGAATTTTGTTCAACTCAAATTTGTAACATTTAACCTTCATAGATATATATTATATATAAATATATATATATATATATATTTATATGAAGCGTTATGGTTACAAATTTGAGTTGAACAAAATTCATTGACCCAAATACTTATTTTCCACCATAATAAAATATATATATACACACACACACGCGCGCGTCCTGTTGTGTGTGTATGTATGTATATATGTGTGTGTATAGAGATATATCTATTATATATATATATATATATAATTTATATATATATATATAGTATATATTAATATATATATATATATATATATATATAATATATTATATATATATATATAATATATATATATCTCTCTCTATACACACACACACACACACATACACACATACACACAGTGTGAGCAGTGTGTTTGTGTGTATATGTATGTATGTATATATATATATATATATATATATATAGAATATATATATATATATATATATATATATATATATATTATATATATATATATATATATGAAGGTTATGTTACAAATTTGAGTTGAACAAAATTTGGTCCTGGAGACAAATAAAAGACACCATCTTACATACACACACATACACACACACATATATATATACACACACACTCTAGGAGCACACAGACACAACTGGACTTTGACTGCTGATTTGTGATACTAATCATGGGAAAACCCATCCATTCCTGGAATACACCTCAGCACAGCCCGGTCGACTCACAACACGAGCATCCACACCCAGACAAAGGAGGGTGGACATCACCATTTGCTCCACATTGTGGGGCATCTTGCAACTCAAATCTCACCTCACCAGCAGCAGGGTGCACTCTGGGATGGTTCAGCATCACATTCCAGCTCTTTACCAATGAGCCATTCCAGTTTGTAGCCTCTGGCGAAGTGAGGTTTAAATTGCAGGGTTCGAGGCAAGAAGACCTCATTGATGCCCAAGTAGCGAGGTCCTCCCTTGAGGTTACCAGGGCATAAGGGAAGGAAGGTAAACTGGGACTTGCGTTCCAGTTGTGTGTGTTCCTGAGCTTTTTTAGTTTAACTCCCAAGTTACATGGGGCTAGGAGCTTGGTGTATACATGTACATCACTGGCTACAACTATTCTCCTTCCAGGAATCCCACACACTACTAATTTGTCACTTGCTTACAGAACTAATAGGCCTTTCATTATGGGAAAAACAGAAGCTGTGTCTGTGTGTGAGCAGACGAGAATAAGAATTACTGAAAACCTACGTTTTAACTAATATTGTACTAGATGCATTCATGCCAGCAGAGCTAACATGACAAACTACAATGACTGATAAGTGTAGAAGAGATAGATAGTAAACGAAGGAGTGACTGATAAAGCAAGAATGGTAAAGAAATAGACAAAAAGAGGTGGCACGGTGCCGTCCCCTGCAACGCTTGTCCCACACCCACAGTCTCTCCCATACACTACGCTCATCATCTGACTCAACCGTCTGTGTCTGACATCATCAGGTCACAGGAAATGACACAACAACCCAACCATCCACCCTGCCACACAGCGTCTGGATCCAAATGAAGTCGTCCTACATCAGGCCTCCATCGCCTAGACCAGCATCATGCAGATGGGTTCAGCCCTGTCGCACACACAGCCAGTGTATGGTGGCTAAACAGTGGCACTCATGGAACGCTACCACAAAACAGTCCTGCGGCAAAATACAGAGAGCTGGAGGAACTGTTTAATAGAAATGCTCTTCCAGGAGAAGTCTCAACGGCCAGTCCTAGATCGGACTGTTTGTTTCCCAGTGGTCCTTATAGTGTGAATAAGCAACACGTCATCATAAAGGTCTTGGCAGTTATGGTTGCACTCAGAAGGCAGGGTCTTAGACAGAATGGCAAGGGTTAGATCTACAATACCAGTCCAAAGCTGGACACACATACACTTTAGAGGGTCTTTAACTATCTAAAATAATAGTTAAGACATCATAACTATGAAATAGTAAAGTTTGTAAACTCTTTGAAATGACCTGATTTCTGCATTAATTATTCTTAACATAGGATCTAACATTCCTTCAAGTCAGACAATATTAATAGACAGAATATAAACTGCCTGAACTAATAACAAACAACAATTATACTTTCATTGTCTCTATAAAATGCATTGATTAATCATACACAGTCTACAGTGTAAAATATAATGCATTCAATCAGGTGTACAGATCTGTGTAAATCTAGATCAGCATCCTTTTTGTTCTGGATGCCTTTGACAGGATGACATAAAACAATCTGCATTTACAGCAACTACTTTTGTATGAAGTGTAAATTGGAAAATGTGCGTTTGCTTCTTTGGCCACAACAGAAAAAAAAATTCCTTGACACATTATAATCACAGCAGCCCCAAATGCTCATAAATACGAGAACTTTTTATTCAATCCACATACGAAGTAGTTAAGTTGTATTAAAAATTTTATGAATTTAAAAGCACTTTCCTAGTTTTATTTTTTTACTCTTGTTCCAAGTTACTGAGCTCCACAAGAAATCACCGCAAAATAATTCCCATCAATTTTAGGTCTTAGGCTAGTTGATATTAAGGGGGAAAAAGATCATATCAGATTACAAACACATATGAACCCATTGTACAACATCATAATACTGTGTTTAAAGTATTGCTACCATTGTAAATTAAAGAGGAAAGCCAGATTAAAAAACAATTTCACACATCAGAAATAAAATATTTACTAACCGGACAAAGAGGATAGAATGCCAATTAAAAAAAAACAAGTACATACTAACATCTATAACTGTATAACAAGTTATTGATAGTAATCTCCATAACCATCAAATGATTAAAAAAGTCATCACATACCCCCAGACTACAATCTGAGAACCACTGAAGCAGAGCAGTGTTTTCCAGACCTCATCCACAAGTACCTATGAGCACATTTTATTGTTTTACCTTCTTTGACTCATCACACTCTACTCATCAGCTCACTAACAAGCCTAATGTGAGGTTAACATGGGTGTGGGAGCATGAAAAGTGTTGTGTTTAGAAGTGCAGGGCCAATCCAGGACAGAGAAGAATTGTACACAGTTACTTGGAAGCAACTTCTGAACACGACTATATATCTAACCTACTAATTATATTTGCAATCCCACTATTGTAAATCTTTGCACAGTGTGAAAACATGCTAGAGAACCTTCACGAAATGCAGGCTTAACCTAAAAACAAATTCAGCAATCCAATGAAATTCAAACCCAATTCTATAGCATGTGTTACTCTAGTGGGAGTACTTCATTGTAATCCATCTGCTGTACATGGACAATTCTACTGAATACGTACTGTTGCGTTCCCAAAATCTTTGTTGGTAGGTATGCTGTATCATATCCAAGGTTCAGATAGTACTTTTATACCATTTTGAAATGTTTTTTTGTCCATCAAAACTGTACCAATGTATAGGTCATTACAATTTTAACTCATCTTGGACATAACTTGTTTTCTATCCATGTCCTTGCTAGCTTTTACATTTGAACAGACATAAGAAAACACATAAAAAATGGTCGGTTTTTGGTAGTGACCACTCATGGTTACAAGATTTAAGACCGATTTACTTCAATACAGTGGGATTTATCGACTCACCATGTGGTCATGAGAGCAGTCTCTCTTCCTGGTCTACAAGTGTGTAGCCAAAATAAGGCTTATCATTTAGATTTAATCATTCAGTTTTCCTGTTCCAGACAATATTTGATGTTATCATAGTTAACATGTTAAGTAGTAGACTAGTTTTTATATTAAACATGATTCCTTTGTCGCTATACAGCCTACAGTATGATTAAACTCATAACAGGTTACACAGACCTGTGGCATTTCACCAATGGACACACTGAATACTGACTTTAGACTTACATTTACTTAAGTATACTTTAAAAATACTTTAGTGACAGTTATTCGTTATGTTGAAGGCATATTTGTTTTCATGTGCCCAAGACATTTGCACAATGTTTTAAATATATTTGATCTAAATATAAATCAGAGATGTAATCCAAGTTCTGCCAATCCTAAAACTCTTATCAGTTGATTAGATGAAACTGCGCACAAAACTGCACACTGACGTGTTGAAGCAGGGAGAATATAGAGCAAAGACAAAGACACACACACACACACACACACAACACACACACACACACACACACACACACACACACACACACACACACACACACACACACACACACACACACACACACACACACACACACACACACACACACACACAATTCTGGAGGGGACTTTCCAGTGGCATGAAGATTAGCGGAGCTAATTAATGCTACACCTACATCTAACTCCAATCTTAACCTCAGTAACCTAAAGGAGATCTTTTGACTCTTTGTGCCGTTTGTTTAAATTGCAGTTTCTGTTTAAAAACAAAACAAAAAAAACAGTGGGAAGCAGTAACATTGCATAATGTAAAGTATAAATGTAAAGCGGTGCAATCCTGATAAGATCAAGAAGAAAACAGACTTACGGAGTGTAATCTGAAAACGATACTACGAGACTACAAACACCACAGAAAACTACTCAAAACTTTTTAAATGGAATTTAAAAAACTCGAAGGAAGCTGAAGAAATAAGTAGCCTACATCTGAAACTTGATTTAACTCTTGCATTGACTGGGCTACTGCATTTATTAGGGGTGTTTGAGGGCACAAATCATCACTTAACACCAAATTGACTCCAGCCGTCAGGAATGGTGTTCGTGCAGCTTGATCTCGCAGTACTGATAGTGTGTAGGGGACGACCTCTACTGGCAGTCTTCTGAACGTTCATTTTCATACCCACTAGCTAAATCCTATTCATGGTCGCGGGGAGCCGGGGCCCAATCAGCCCGGGGATCTCACTTGCCTCCCCCGTGCTACCTCCCTCAGAACTGAATCTCTCCTTAATGCCACCTACACGTTCCTAAAGTAGCTCTTAACAAGTTTAGATAGGTCATGGTTCTAGTTTTAACCATTTTTACTCGTTTTATTCTTCGCATTTACGGCTAACGAGTGTTATTTGTGCTCTCAAAGCGGCTTTCTTAAGGGCTACGGTTTGAAACCTTTTCTTATATAGTTTTAAAGTGTGATATTGAGAGACAACCAAGGGAAACATTTCAGTTTGTTATAGCTTTCTAGCTCATTTGTTAAGTATAAGAAACAGAAGCAGGTAGTACCCATTTAGTGCTATAGAATAAAAAGTAGCAATACAGATGGGTAATTGTATATTTGCAGTGTTCATTGTTATAGCCTAATATTTTTACCCAACGGCACCGCAGCCTTATAAACGTTTATGTTGACTTGTCTATTGGCGCCATCTAGTGGGTATGACTGCGTACAACATTACGAGGGTGATTGTCTTACTAACGAGGAACAGTATTGAAGAGCGTTTATTATTTAAATGTATGCTCATATTGTACAGTACCTTCACCCATCTTTTAGCACATTAAAAGTAATATTTTCACATTACGAATTTGTGTAGGTCTGAGGTTCTTCTCTGGGCAGCTACAGTAATTTACATATATTGAAAGTCGAGTCTTGCTCAAGGACAGTGGTGGTGGGACTTGAACCCTCAACTCTTAACCATTAACCAGCTTAAATATACGGATAATAAGCAGAAGTAAAACATTTCAATGCTAGCGAGCACTTGGTATGCATTTTCCAAAACCAGGAATCATAAATGAGAAAATTGTTTCCAAGATTATAGTACACAGGACGTGAAAACAAACGTGAGCATGAAAACAGTACCGGTCATTTACTACTGCTCACTTCGGCAACAAATCACCAGCTGCCAGCAGCACACAACATTAGGCATTCATTAGAGGATGACACAGTGTTTTCCACTACCATTAACAGTTTGGTTAACAATTAATAGTATAGATAAGAAAAAGTGGCTGCATTGAAATACTGCATCTGTTAAGTGACATCATACATTTATACTGTCCAGTCTACAACTGTGTGGTAAACTGAGGAACAAATGAAAATGTTACTTGGATAATCAGTGGCTGACCTTTTTAACTATTAATACAGCATGAAACCACCACCAAAAAACCCAAACTGCTGTGTAAAAACAAGTCCAGCAACCAATCCATTTGTTATATACCTAGTTTTAGCAAAAGGACCACCTGTAGTGAAATACCATTCATTCCATCAATATTTGTACTTATCAGAATTAAGTAAAGAAGAGAAAATACGGTGGTTAGGAATTCACTTATAATGGAAAACATGCAATATCAAATTCTCAGTTGAAGTCAAATTTATGTACAGTGGGGCAAAAAAGTATCAGTCAGCCACTGATTGTGTAAGTTCTCCAACTTAGAAAGATGAGAGAGGTCTGTAATTTTCATCATAGGTACACTTCAACTATGAGAGACAAAATGAGAAAAAAAATCAAATTGTAGGACTTTTAAAGAATTTAATTGTAAATCATGGTGGAAAATAAGTATTTGGTCAGTAACAAAAGTTCAACTCAATACTTTGGAACACAACCTTTGTTGGCAATGACAGAGGTCAAACATTTCCTGTAAGTCTTCACCAGGTTGGCACACACTGTAGCTGGTATTTTGGCCCATTCCTCCATGCAGATCTCCTCTAGAGCAGTGATGGTTTGGGGCAACACGGACTTTCAATTCTCTCAACAAATTTTCTATGGGGCTGAGGTCTGGAGACCGGCTAGGCCACTCCAGGACCTTGAAATGCTTTTTTACGGAGCCACTCCTTCGTTGCCCGAGCGGTGGTGTTTTGGGATCATTGTCATGCTGGAAGACCCAGCCACGTTCCATCTTCAATGCTCTCACTGATGGAAGAGGGTTTTGGCTTAAAAATCTCATGACACATGGCCCCGTTCATTCTTCCCTTAACACGGATCAGTCGTCCTGTCCCCTCTTGCAGAAAAACAGCCCAAAGCATGATGTTTCCACCCCCCATGCTTCACAGTAGGTATGGTGTTCTTGGGATGCGACTCAGCATTCTTCTTCCTCCAAACACGATGAGTTGAGTTTTTTAACATAAAGTTCTATTTTGGTTTCATCTGACCACATGATATTCTCCCCAATCCTCTTCTGGATCATCCATATGCTCTCTGGCAAACTTCAGATGGGCCTGGACATGTACTGGCTTAAGCAGGGGGACACGCCTGGCACTGCAGGATCTGAGTCCTTCTCGGCGTAGTGCGTTACTGATGGTAGCCTTGTTACTTTGGTCCCAGCTCTCTGCAGGTCATTCATCAGGTCCCCATCAGGTAGTTCTGGGATTTTTGCTCATCGTTCTCATGATCATTTTGACCCCACGGGATGAGACCTTGCGTGGAGCCCCAGATCGAGGGAGATTATCAATGATCTTGTATGTCTTCCATTTTCATACAGTTGCTCCCACAGTTGATTTATTCCACACACAACCTGCTTGACTATTGTAGATTCACTCGACCCAACAGCTCTTTGGTCTTGGCCATGGTTGAGTTTTGGAGTCTGACTGTGTGAGGCTGTGGACAGGTGTCTTTTATACAGATAATGAGGTCAAACAGGTGCCATTAATACAGGTAATGAGTGGAGGACAGAAGAGCTTCTTAAAGAAGAAGTTACAGGTCTGTGAGAGCTAGAGATCTTGCTTGCTTGTGGGTGACCAAATATTTATTTTCCACCATGATTTACAATTAAATTCTTTAAAAATCCTACAATGTGACTTCCTGGATTTTTTTTCTCATTTTGTCTCTCATAGTTGAAATAAAATGTCTCAAAATGGTTTTGGAAAAATGTAGGCCCACAGCCCCAAATGAGCATGGCTAACGCAACTCTGACAACTAAACTCTAAATGTGGTGAAGCAAGACAACAATAATTTTTAAATACATAACTATATAATGCAGTGTCAAGACAATACCAGTTACACTCTAATTATACACATCAGACCAAAAAGCTTTTCTCATATCTTTTTATTCATGTCTTTCAAACACTGAGGCAAAACAGTCAAATGCAATGCTGGATACTGATAGTTAGTGGTATCCGTGCACAAACAAGTGGAAACCAAACAGTGAGAAAGGATAAATTATACAGATTTAACAGTTATTAAATTTGACAACCACTGAATAAATGTCACAGGTTCAAATAAACATTTCCTTCTTTTGTAAATAAATACAGGGAATCACGTTAAATGATTTAACATATTAACAGCTCTTATGCTACAAAAAGCAAAGCATCCTGGTATACCCTTGCTTATCAGGGTCAGAATAGCAGGGGAGGGTCTGGAGCTCAATCTGGAATGCACTGGGTGCAGGCAGAGGTACACCCTGGACAAGCCACCAGCTCATCGCAAGATTCCATACCACCCAAACTTCATGTTGCATGCCCCACCCATGACTGGAACCCAGGCCATCAGAAACTCATCAACAGCAGCTGGCTCTTACAACCAAGCCACAGGTGCAGCGCCATAAGCTACAAATGCAGATAAATGCCCATTTCTGGTTAGGCCAAAATTACACCGTGAACTTTCTTAAAATAAGTATATCAGGTTCAACTCTTGGTGAGACTGCGATGCTCTGTATCTGAAGAACCAGTCCTTTCAGACACGACGCACCAAGAACTCATATTTGAGCTCTGCCCAAATGAAACTGCTTAGTCAGAGTTTTTGCACCCTCAGCTACCGAACCCGTTCCACCTGTAGAACTGCATGCCATGGACAAAAGCATTATAGGCATGTACGGTTAACCATCATAGAGACACAATTATGTAAGTATGACAGTTCAATCAACTGCCAAAATACCTTAAACAAACGAACACAGTCAGCTTAGGGTGGAGGATCATTCACATTGTCATGGTAGCCTTCACATTTTCAAAAAGGTTAGATCAAAAGAGACACTGACAAGGCGTTTCTCTTGGTACAAAAGTGCATATATTCTGGATTTATTTCACTACAAGACCCTAGGCTAGGAACCACAAGAAAAAAGTGAAGGTGGGTCAGGCATTAGGGCTGTCAAATCCCAGCTTCAGAGACCCAAGTTCTAAGCTCAGATTGGCCATTGCCTTTGTGGAGTTTGAATGTTCTCCTCATGTCTGGGTGGCATTACTGCTACATTCCAAAAACATGCATTAGGTCAACTGGCATCACTAAAATATCCCAGTGCCAGTTCATGCCTTGTGTTGCCAGATAGGTCCCTGAACTGGATTAAGCAGGTTTAGTGAATGATGCATGTGAATAAAATCTGCAAATTGACTTTTGGGAAGAACTGCACTGAAAGTCTGACCTCTAGTGCACTGAGAGCTTGAACTTTGAGCGCCTTAATGGTTGCAACGAACTGTTACATCACTTGTTTACTGTAATGTAAACAAGCTTGTTCAACATGGAAGGAAGCTTGTTTTGATGATACGTCTATATATGTTTTTAATCCAAAACACATTCCAGTTCGGCTCATTTGTATATCATTACAAGGACAACAAGAGTATGTTGCCTTTGACGTGTCACAGCTTTTGAGTTTTGTCAGTTAAGTAATTCTGCCAGCATCCTGCTCCAGCTCCGGGTCCTCCAGTTCGTCCAGTTGAAATCGAAGGTGCTTGTCATGTCGGCGTAAAACAGGCACCTCTGCAGATAACACGGCTGTTCAGATGTCTGGAAACGTGATGGATAAGCTCATTAAGCGTCGAGTGGCTCCTGCGGACGATAAATTATTCTGGTCGCGCACCACCGCCAGCAAGTTGGTAACGATGAACTGCAGACAGACCCTGAGCTCCTTCAGATTTCGGTCCGACTGATAACCGCTTTCACCCTGAGCCATTCTTATACAGATGTTCTTCAGATCCACGCTGTCCTAGCACACACACACACAAATCACACCACACTCAGCACCTGGGATGGTAGTCTTACCAAACGTGAGCTTTGCTTTTAACCGATGGTCTCACCTTGTGTCGTAGAAAAGTCTCCGTGTCCTCAGGGAGACATCCCAGTAAGTCTCGCTCTATGGTTATGATCTGCGTTAATATTTCCACCAAGCGTGAGAAGAAGCTTTCCCTGGCCCGCTCGGCCACCGTCCGAGGTTTGTGAGAAGCGGTGTTATTTCTATCTGTATTGTGCGCATATAGATCGTGAAGAACCTTTAGGGCATCCGTTTGATTTTGCAGGCAGCCGTGTCCCATCCTTACACACCTGCTCACATTGTCCTTATTCTCACAAACGTACCCGAGGCTTCATCTCGCGCTAAGTCATCTGACCCTGTAGTCCAAAGATCGTGAAACCTCCTGCAACTTCCCCATGTGTTTGTTTGAAGAAAACACGAGAGCTCTTGTAGCAAAGTCTCATCCAATCACCGAGCAGACCGGACTCAACGTCCTGAACTGCACACTATTCACTATAAAGTGCACTTGCTTTACCGACATGAAGCCAAACGCAGCCTGAATTAACGTCGTTAATATGCTATCACCTTTTAGGGGGTATCGAGCAATTTGGAACACTACTTGCTGGGCGTTAGGACTCACGTGAATGCATGAAACGTGCATGTATTAGACACTCACCGGCCATTTGATTAGGCACCGGGTTGGATCCCTTCTTTGCCTTCAGAGCCTCCTTAATTATTCGTGGCATAGATTCAACAAGGTGTTGACAATCCTCCTTAAAGATTAGGGTTCATGTCGACATGACAGTACCACGCAGATGCTGCAGATCTCCCATTCCACCACAAACCAAACGTGTACTGGATTGAGATCTGGTGGCAGTTTATTTGAGTACAGCAAAATCACGGTCATGTTCAAGAACCGAGTTTGAGATGATTTGAGCTCTGTGATGGTGCATTATACTGCTGGAAGTAGCCAACAGAAAATAACAAGACTGTGGTCATAAAGGGATGGACATGACCAGCAACAATACTTAGGCGAAGTAGAATGCTGAGTTGGTATTAAGAGGCCCAAAAGTGTGCCAAGAAAATATCCACACCATTACATATGCATGAAGACCTCACAGTAGAGCAGCAGTTTCTGAAATATTCAGACCCACCCCATCTAGCACTAACATTCATGTCACTCTCAAAGTAATGTAAATCAGATTTCTTCCCCATTCTGACACAATTTGAGGTTCAGCAGGTCACCTTGACCATGCTTACATGCCTAAATGCAGCCATGTGATGTAGTCTGATTATGGGAAAGCAAAACAATGTAGTTTGTTTCAGATTAAACCACAGAAAAGGAACTGGACTGAACCCTAGTCCATTTGTCCTCACCTTCTTGAACAACAATGATGTGCATGGCAGGGTTGCAAGGAGAAAGGCACTGATCTATCCAAATAGATCATTGCTGGTCACAATCCAGAAAGTAGACATTTTGTTTACATGTAAAACCGAAACTTTTGTTTAAATGAGATGCATTATGTCTAGAGAAAAAACCACACTGCATTCCAGCATAAGAACCTTATCCGATCTGTGAAACGTGGTGGTGGTAGTATCATTGTTTGGACCGTTTTGCTTCATCTGAGCCAGGATGGCTTGGCATTATGGCTGGAAATATGACTTGTACCATCAAATTCTAGCAAAATATGACAACACCTGTCCATGAACTTAATATCAAGAGAACGTAGGTCATGCAGAAAGACACCAACCATAAGCTCATAAATTCCTGTAACAGAAATGGATAAAGCACACTAAAGATAATGTTTTGGAATGGCCTAGTCAGAGACCTGACTATAAGCCAACAGAAATACCGCATAAGCAGTATATGTCAGCAGCATCCCTAAGTAGAAGCTGTTCTGTAAAGTGGAAAGCGCTGCAATTCCTCCATGCTAATGTGCAAGACTGATCAACAGTTAGCACACACATTTAGTTGCAGTTAGTGGTATTGAAGGGGGTCACCCCAGATACTGAAAGCAAAAGTTCACATACTTTTGCCACTCACAGATATGTCATATTGGATCATTTTGATTAATAAATAGTTGATCGAGTACACCTATTGTGGTCTCATTTGTTTAATTGGGTTTTCTTTATCTACATTTGGGGCGTGTGAAAATCTGACAATGTTTCAGGTAATATTATATATTAAAAAATTAACATCAAACACTATTTGCAAAGCATCTAAACTACTTTGCGACTATGGTAACGTCTGGTCTGGTATATATATATATATATATATATATATATATATATATATATATATATATATATATATATATATATATATATATTTTATATACATACACACACATTTTTACTCATTTTACCTATATATATATATATATATATAAAAACCACTCAGGTGTGTGTGTGTATATATATATATATATATATTATATTATATATATATATATATATATATATATATATATATATATATACAACACACACACACACACAGATGTGTGTATTTATATATATACAGTGCCCCTCCAAATTATTGGCACCCCTGGTTAAGATGTGTTCTTTAGCTTCTAATAAATTGAGGTTTTTTCTAAATAATATAGGACCACTATGGAAAAAAGAGTAAAATCCAACCTTTAACTCAAGTGCATTTATTCAGTAGGAAAAAAAATCCTACATTAAGAAATAATTGTTTAACATCAAATAATGTGTGCCACAATTATTAGCACCCCTGATGTTAATACTTTGTACAACCCCCTTTTGCCAACGAAACAGCACCTAATTTTCTCCTATAATGTTTCACAAGATGGGTGAACACAGAAAGAGGGATCTTCGACCATTCCTCTTTGCACAATCTCTCTAAATCATCCAGCGACCTGGGTCCTCTCCTCTGCACTCTCCTCTTCAGCTCACCCCACAGGTTTTCAATGGGGTTGAGGTCTGGAGACTGAGATGGCCATGGGAGGAGCTTGATTCTGTGTGTGGTCAACCATTTCTGTGATGATCTTGCCATATGTTTAGGGGTCATTATCTTGCTGAAAGACCCAGTGACGACCCATCTTCAGCTCACGGGCAGAAGCCACCAGATTTTGTTTTTTAAAATGTCCTGGTATTTCAAAGCATTCATGATGCCATGCACCCTAACAAGGTTCCCTGGGCCTTTGGAAGAGAAGCAGGCCCACAGCATCACTGATCCTCCCCCCGTATTTCACAGTGGGCATGAGGTGCTTTTCTGCATACTCAGCTCTTGTGTTACGCCAGACCCACTAACAGCATTGGTTGCCAAAAAGCTCTATCTCTTGTTTTTCATCTGACCAAAAGCACAGTTGAAGTCCCAGTACTGCTTAGCAAACTCCAAACGTTTTCGTTTTGATTGTGAGTGTGAGAAAAGGGTTTTTTCGTGCATGCCTCCCAAACAGCTTGTTGGCGTGTAGATAGCGCCTGATGGTTGTTTTTGGAGACTTCGTGACCCCAAGATGCTACTATTTTGTAACAGTGAGCTTTGGGAGAACTTTTTTATTTTCTCTCTCATCATCCTCCTCACTGTGCGTGGTGGCAAAATAATCTTGCGTCCTCGTCCAGACTTGTTTACCACTGTCCCAGTTGTGTTTAAACTTCTTAATAATTCCTCTGTGACAGTAGATATGGACAGGTGTAGGCGAGTGGCTATTTTCTTGTAGCCATTGCCTGACTTGTGAAGGTCAAAACACACATCTGCCTTTACTTGAATGCTATGTTCCTTTGTCTTTCCCATGTTGAAGAGAAATGGCCTCTGTGTCCACGTCATAATTATACCACCCCCAGGGAAACAGGAAGTTGTGAATTGCTAATTAAATGTTCCGTACATACTCTGATTAACTTCGTAAACTACTGTAGAAGTGACAGAAATTCTTTAATTACATTTATTGTTAGGGGTGCCAATAATTGTGGAACAGGTTGATTTTATGAAGAATAATTATTTATTAGACAGGGATTTTATTTTCCCCCTTAAACTTCACTTGAGTTAAAGGTTACATTTTTCTACAATTTTCAGTGTAAGAGTATGTTTCCACAATTAAAAAACTCAATTTATTAGAAGCTAAAGAATACACACATCTGAGTATATATATATATATATATATATATATATATATATATATATATATATATATATATATATATATATATAAACACACATATGTGTATATATACACAGATGTGTGTGTATATATAGACATGTGTATTTTTATACACACACACACACACACACACACACACACACACACACACAATTTTTTATATATATAAAAAATAGGTGTATAGGTGTGTATATATAAAATTCAAAGCTGACATGTCCAGCAGCAGCTTAACAGATGAGCCAACCCTATGCATTTATACACCGTTTAACGTCCTTGTTACATTCTATGAAACAGGACAATAACAGAAATGTACATTGACTGGACATTACCATAGTCACATAGTAGTTTAGATGCTTTGCAAATAGTGTTTGATTTTAATATATAATATTACCTGAAACATTGTCAGATTTTCACACGTCCTAAATGTGGATAAAGAAAACTCAATTAAACAAATGAGAACCCAATTAAGCTAAATGGGAGATTTCTGTGAAACAGAACTACATTAGAAGCACATATTTAAACAATACACACTGTGAAACCAGTTTAGTTTAAAAAAAAAAAAAAATCAGTTTTCTTTTCCCTTGTACAAACTAGTAATGTAGAATGGTGTATAACCCCCATTTAGTCAGAATTCATTTCCGACCACAAATCACCAACTGTCTCCAGTAAAGGAAAAAGAGTTAGATTATTAAAGGCACCATGAACTATGGCAAGGGAAAAAACATCATCCAGGTCTAAATCAGTAATTTGAAATGACACCAGTTCATTTACTGAATTATTTAATTGATTTGGTACATGATACAAAAGGGGACAAATGCATTGACTTGAATTAAAATATTATTGTAATATTTCTATGCAATCTCCATAGACATAGTACACCTTTTCAAAACAGTACTTTTCGAGGAGGATATTGTCCTCACATATTTGAAATCCCAGTTTGTTAAACACTCCTTGTATTTAAATGTTTTTTTCCTCCCACACAACCCTTATACTGGGTCGGTATTCACAGAGTAACTTGTGTTAGAACAGCAGATTCTTATCAGTATCTTCAGCAGGATATGAGGCAAACAAAAACAGACAGTCAATGCTTTTAGAACAAGAAACGTCCATGTGTAGTCACTTGTTGCTCGGTCCAGTGTAGCCCTCCTTTAGAGGTAAAAGGAAGTGTGGTTAAAAAAATATAATGAGCTTTGACCAAGTCTACTGTCCTCTTACTTTTGTATCACACAGGAAGTGCTCAGATCATCTGAACAAATTCTGTGCAAACCAATCGACAATGAGCACAAACTTCAATCCAGTCCTCTATATGCACACACCAGATCAGGAAGCTGGACTATTCTATTAAGGCTTGGATGGACCTGGGCAGTATAAAAGTATACAGTCATGAGCTAGTGAGAATAAGGAAGTGAAGCAAATCTCATTTGGATTCAGATTAATAACCTTCTGAACAAACCTCGCATAAAGATGTTACTATCGCTAAACGTTTAAACCGTTACTGGAGACTGTCGACATTTAGGATTTTCTGCCATTTATTTACATCTTTGATCACTGACAGCTGATCATCCATCTTATAATGTCATTTAGTTTGTCTTACAGCCACAGAAACGGAACCGGACTGAACCCAAGCCCATCTGTATTGGCCTGACAATCCAATTTGCTGCGTATTCATATTTTGGCAGTCTTTGTTGTGGTAAACACAAATGCAGATTTTACACGAAATGCCAATGGACCCTTTACCCTACACTCACAAAAGGAAAATGAGACACCAGACGAATAGCTCGTCATTAGGAGTTCCCTAAATGCCATCAAAACCGAATCATAAATATTAGCCCTGCTGTTACTCTTATTGACTGATCTCTTGCTCATCCAAATGTCACATGACTACGATGCAGCTGACTTGACCGTCTCCCGTGCTCCGTCGGCATGGACAAGCTGGTCCACTTGATCAAAACATTCAGTAGGAAAAAAACTCTAGTTACTAGTAAGTAGTAACTAAAAGTCGGACATTAAAAACACGAACGTTGTGTAATAGCATCTAGAAATCCTTGAGAGCAACAAGTTTTACAAATAGCTGGACAGTGCAGAGCCATGCAGAGGACATCACTGCCTAGAGTGCAGGACGGGAGCGTACCTCCTTATGAGGGTAAATGCGGCAGACAGGATGTGGACGGTATCCCATTAAAGGAACACATAACGCAAACATTAAACATTATATGGCTGTGCACAGACCCTTAGGCCTTAAACTATTGAGAGGTAAAGCTAAGCAGGAGGACAAGCTCACCTTACTGGTCCTCACCCTTCCAGTGGTCTATCCAGTTCACACTGCCTCTCCACTCTGCATAACAGGAGGGAGATGCTAATGATATCACACTTTGTTTGTTCTCGATCATCGTAATTAAGATTAGTTTATAACGTTTAAATTATCTAGACCCCCACATGCTTCAATGCCATGTAATTTTTAATATTAGTGATGCTTTTGCTAGTTTTTTTTCCGTGTTAAATAGGAGGACGACTGCACAGACGGGCAATCTCATGCCCTAGCAGTGACAGCGAGCGATACTGGTGGTCACAGGTAGTCTGATCAGTGCAAAACTTCTAGTTCTGTTTCTTGGATTCCATGTTTCCGTAGCTGGAGCCGGTTTTCTTCACCTCTGTTACACCAATTAGGCGACGCACGGCTACAGAGGCTACAGAGAGAAAGGAGATCAATGTTATAAGTAACAGGCGTTGTTTATGTAATTCTATGCACAGGTCAACCTTCCATGCGAGCATATGGCGGAATGAAGCACTTCAATTGCTTCTTGTTTCTATACTACACAGTGGTACCTCGGTTCTCATCGTTAATCCGTTCCAGAAGGCTTGTCGAGAACTGAAAACGTACAGAGTAAATGTTTCCCATAAGGAATAATATAAATTGAATTACTGTTCTAGACCCCCTGAAAATCCACACCGTATAAGGCATGATATGCATTAATGGAGCTGTACTGTACAGGTGCTATTGTACAATATGGGGATATGTTCCAACAAATGAGCCAATGATGTAATGATAAGCAAGGTAATGTTTAAAACACATGAACACCAAGCTTATTTAATCATAAAGTGTTGAAAAACCAAGTAATTTAGTGAGAAATGGAGTAAAAGGGACAAGTAAAAGCAAAACACTTACTCTATAGGTGAACTCAGGGTGCTGGCATAGCTGCTAAGCTAAGTGCAGCCTGTGTTCTGGAGGATTCAGTTTTGCTTTCGGCTGGCTCTTATAGTTAACCTTTTTAGGACCCATACAGACTTATTTGCACCAATTATACAGTGCTGGAAGTGTAAAAATAAAGAACAACACGATAAACACAGCGACAATCTTCACTGAGCAAGGGCTATTGAGAACCTGTCTGACTGAACTGAATCGTGAATTACAAATCATGAATCAAGGGCTGAAAAGAGTCACGTAAAACTCAAGTCATACAAGTTTAAACAAGTGCAACAAGCAAACGTCGAGAACCGAATTCGACAAGTTCCGAGATGGTTGAGAACTGGGGTATCACTGTACAGCCAATAGTGTGTAGACACCCTAAAGTGTCATCCCAAAACAGGTATTAGTATGCTGTTTTGTCCTCCTTTTCTGCTGCTTCTTTTTTTTGTAATTTATATTTTATTGACAACAGTTACACACAGTACTATGCATGAATCATATGCTTTGTGTGTCTATACATATACACATGCCTACATCTACATACACATACACATACATACATAACAACCATTCTGTTCAATGATCTTGAACGGTTATCTCTTGGATATACAAAAAGAAAAGGAACCATATACATTAGGGAGCGATCTCATACATATAACAAACATCAGTTTACAAAAATCTAATCAAGTCCATGGGCTGTTATTTAATTGATCCACTTTTCCCCAATAGGAGCTAAATTGTTCTGGTTTATGATTAACAAACGCTGTTATTTTTTCCATGTCATAGATGTCCAGTACAATTTCCATCCATACGTTTAGCCTTCACTCTTCTAAGAAGGCATTCCAGTACATTTTGGAACATAAACCCTGCCTCACTACTGCCATTCCAATTCATCTAAAGCTGTTAGTTTGGTAGTTTCAGGGCTTTAAGCAAGCTAGGTTAATTCCCCATCAAAGTTGGCGAACCATTTCCTTATGTGGAACCTCAGAGTAGGAACGCTTCTTTAGTCGACCAATCCTTACATGAAATGGTCTGTCTGAAATTTGTTTTGCCCCCAAATTCGAACAAAAACCCTGACTTCAAACACTGGTAGAACCTGTACGAGTATGTCACAGCCTCAGGGTGTGTCTGACATTGTCCACTCCTTTACTCATTCACTGTTCACCACGTGGACTGTTCTATGTGGAACACTTTCATTCACATCCCACTCATGTGATTTCAGACACACCCTCAGTCTTACCGCCCCAGTCCCAGTGATAAGACGTGACATTGTTTTCTGTTTGATTGTGGTTAGCACACATTGTGCCGAATTAATCAGGGCATCTAAGAAAAGTCTGATCCCTTCAGTCCTTTTGGAAGAGGACTCCCCTGACGCGCTCTGACCCCTGTACTTCCCTCCTCCTTTCCAGCCAGGTCCAGTAAACCATCAGCTCACCCCGTGACTGATAAGGTGCTGTTGATTTTCATTTCTAAATTTGTTTTGGGCTCATTTCGGATGTGTAATGATATGAATGTTTTTGCAGGTGGCACGGTGGCAAGCACACGTTACTCGTTACATACGAACACAGACGTTAAAAAAAACAACCATTTGGAGGTCAGGAATGGATTAGATTAGTCTTATTTAGATTGCTTCATACTTCAACAGAATGCACCTATTATTACTTTTTTAATAATTCAATAACATTATATTCTTCGAGTCATATCTGGTTTCCTGTATCACAACATTTAATTTGTGACAAAGTGTCACAAGGCATTGATATTACCCTCATGGTTTCTGTTTGCTATGGCTAACAGTGCTCTATATACAGTGGTGCTTGAAAGTTTGTGAACCCTTTATAGTTTTCTATATTCATGTATAAATATGATCTAAAACATCATCAGATTTTCACACAAGTCCTAAAAGTAGATAAAGAGAACCCAGTTAAACAAATGAGACAAAAATATTATACTTGGTCATTTATTTATTGAGGAATATGATCCAATATTACATATTAGTGAGTGGCAAAAGTATGTGAACCTTTGCTTTCAAAATCTGCATGACCCACCTTCTCTTGAGATTCAGTTCATGGACAGATGTCCTGATATTTTCCTTTAGAATTCTCTGATATAATTCAGAATTCATTGTTCCATCAAGGATGGCAAGCCGTCCTGGCCCAGATGCAGCAAAACAGGCCCAAACCATGATACTACCACCACCATGTTTCACAGATGGGATAAGGTTCTTATGCTGGAATGCAGTGTTTTCCTTTCTCCAAACATAATGCTTTTCTTTTAAACCAAAAATTCTATTTTGGTCTCCATCCACAAAACATTTTGGCAATAGCCTTCTTGGCTTGTGCAACGTGATCTTTAGCAACTGCAGACCAGCAGCAATGTTTCTTTTTTGGAGAGCATTTTTGGGTGGCCTTCTCCTTGCAACCCTGCCATGCACACCATTGTTGTTCATGTTCTCTGATGGTGGACTCATGAACATTAACATTAGCCAATGTGAGAGAGGCCTTCAGTTGCTTATGAGTTACCCTGGGCTCCTTTGTGACCTCAGCAACTATTACACACCTTGCTCTTGGAGTGATCCTTGTTGGTCGACCACTCCTGGGGAGGGTAACAATGGTCTTGGATGTCCTCCATTTGTACACAATCTGTCTGACTGTGGATTGGTGGAGTCCAAACTCTTTAGAGATGGTTTTGTAACCTTTTCCAGCCTGATGATCATCAACAACTCTTTTTTTCTGAGGTCCTCAGAAATCTCCATTGTTTGTACCATGATACACTTCCACTAATGTTCTGTGAAGAGCAGACTTTGATAGATCCCTGTTCTTTAAATAAAACAGGGTGCCCACTCACACCTGATTGTCATCCCATTGAATGAAAACATCTGACACTGATTTCACCTTCAAATTAACTGCTAATCCTAGAGGTTCACATACTTTTGCCACTCCCTAATATGTAATATTGGATCATTTTCCTCAATAAATAAATGACCAAGTATAATATTTTTGTCTCATTTGTTTAACTGGGTTCTCTTTATCTACTTTTAGGACTTGTGTGAAAATCTGATGATGTTTTAGGTCATATTTATGCAGAAATATAAGAAATTCTAAAGGGTTCACAAACTTTCAAGCACCACTGTAGTATGTAGGGAATAGTGAATATGGGAAGGTTTTGGGCACAGCCCATAAGTAAGAGTCCTTCATAGGGTCAAGCAGTGAAAATGCCATTAATGGTGTTTAAAGAAAATAATGCTTGGATTGTCCCAGCCATAGATAACATCCATCGAGTCAGTTAAGTTCTTTGACCTTATAAACCTACATATGCCAAAGTGTGTGTTTCAAATTGATCTAATATGATACATTGATAAATAAACCAAAACAATGCATTGAAAGGTCAATTTTAAGTCAGTTTTTCCCTTCTGTTCATTTATCAAAAACCCCCACCAAAATTCATTTCACCAGACTTACCAATACAAGTCCAATTGTGCACAGCTATACGTTATCTGCTAAAGTACTCACCGATAATGAGGAATATCATGAAGCTGATGATGAGGAGTGGAGAGCCGCTGACGAAGACATCCCAGGCGAAGTTAATAAGTGGTGACAGCAGTACTGTAGCCCAGAACAGGAAATTGAGCAGCGTCCACACTCGGCGCTTGGGCTTAATAACAGGTCCAGGAAAACAGCCCTCCTTTTCATAAATCTCCTGCAGTTTGTCCTATTGACCATCAGACACACGGAGGTGGTGAGTAAAGAGTATACATACA
Organism: Ancistrus triradiatus; assembly: GCA_025084515.1. Lineage (NCBI taxonomy): Eukaryota > Metazoa > Chordata > Actinopteri > Siluriformes > Loricariidae > Ancistrus > Ancistrus triradiatus. Next base: position 26,693 of record JAJAGP010000505.1, read on the forward strand.
GCATTACTGTACTTTAGTATTTTTTAGGTATCTGTACTTCACATTATTTACATAATTTAATGCTACTTTTACTTACTTTCTACACCACATTTTCAAAACCGGCTCGCTACTTTCGATTTTTTTAATCTACTTATTCTTCTAATTTATCTATTGAATTATTACTCTATTCTATTTAGGCAATTCTAGTCAGGCAACCAATGAAGTGCCAATTGGAATCCTATTTTTACACTTGGTTCTGCCCCGTCGTGGCTCACGGCTGTGCACCTCTTCCTTTTTGTAACTTGGCACTTACCACGCAGTGCACTTTCTCGATTTTGAAGAGCTGGTACGCCTCTACAGGCATTTATATGATACCTCTATGAGAGATCATGAATTGTTTTTTTTGACAGTGTTTCAAAGTGTTGATGATGACTATTGTCTGGGTTTTAAATAATGACATACTACATTACTAAATACTGCCTTGTTATAATAATAATTTAGCATTTATTTAAACAATTCCAAAGTCTTTTGTATTTTTTTTTTTCCATGTGTCATGTCTGAAAACGGTTAGTTAAAGATGACTTAAAGATTCATGTACCCGTAGCACAAACAAACAAAGTCAAAAGTCTAATTTATTTCTATAGCGCTTTTTACAAACCATTATGTACCCTCAGTCACATGGATGTGTACCTCCTGTCCTCCAGAATTTTTTCCAGCATCATGTTTGAAAAACTAGTTTTATATTCCTCCTTAAGTAAAATATATTATCCTACTTCAATGTGTACTTGAGTAATATTTATCAGATCAATTGTACTTTTACTTCAGTAAAGAACTTGTGTACTTCTGCCACCACTGCAGAGACACACAAGTGATGTAGAGAGACAGAAAGTGATAGCAAGCTAAGACAGTACTTTTAAAAGGAGGATTTGAAAATACAATGACAGTGGGAAGCACTTTTATTTTCACAGGTGGTGAAAACAGTTTCACACACTAATAATTGGTTGGTCCACCTTTAGCTTTGATTATGGTGCGCAAAACCCTGTTGATTCCACAACCTTATTCAATGGCACAACATACATAAAGTCCCACATCCCAAAGACTTTCAATGGGGTTAAGGTCAGGATTCGGTGGTGGCCAATTCATGTGTGAAAATGATTCCTCATGCCTCCAGAACCAATCTTTCACAATTTGAGACTGATGATCTATCTTGCAATATGTCCGTGCCATCAGGAATAAAAATCGGTTAATGGGACAACCTGGTTGTTCAGTACATTCAGGTGTTCTGCTTACTTCATTTTGTTGAAACATAACATTACTGAGATTGGATCTAATCAACACAAGCAACCTCAGATCCTAACACTGCCTCCAGATGTGTACAGTGGGCACTCTTCATGATGGGTGCATCGTCACTCCCACTGCTCTGCAATAGGGCAAATCTGGACTCATCAGACCACATGACCGGTTTCCATTTCTCCAGAGTCCAATCTTTATGCTCCCTAGCAAACAAACCTTTTTCCACATGGCTTTTTCCACATGGTTTTCCCATGGCCACACAGCTGTTTAGTCCCAATCCTGTGAGCTCTTGTCATACCGTGCTTGTGGAAATGCTCGTACTTTCACTGTTAAACCCAGCCTTGAGTTCTACTGTCGATTTTTTATGATTCAACTTCAGCAAGTGTTCAAGCGACGCTCGATCACTCACTCAAGATTTTTTTGTCCAGACCATACTTCTGTTTTCTGTTCGTGAAGTTGACATTGGATTGCATTAGACACTTCTTAATCCAAATTCCAGTCAATTCAGTAAGACGTTTTCTTTGCTTGCTGCAGACCAAGAGCTCGAGCATTTTAAAATGCAGAAACATTTTCCACAACTACAGGATATGTATTCTAATACAGTAGTTTAACAAATGAGAAGCTTCTCACAGCATCAGTTAGAAACATATTAATAACTGCAGTCATTTTCCAGTCAAAGGGTCTTAGGTATTTCCTTATTTGAATGCACAAGTTAAAAGTGACCAGAACAGAATTGGTTATATAACCAAAGTTTTAAGTCTAGGCTAAAGACATACCTATTTACACAGGCTTTTGACTAGATTTAGACCAGGATGCATGGCTTGGGTCACTGGGGCCGGAGTCTGGAGTCATGTCTGGCCTGCCTGCCTTGTCCGCTAGCCGGGAGAGGAGTGTCGAGTGGGCGGTCTGGCTGAACTGGGCTTCGGTCCTCGTGATCCTGACTCGTGCATCCTTGCTTTAGAATAAGGGCAGGAGCTGGGGGTTCCTAGTCAAAGAGTCTTATGGTGATCAGAGACGCTGGGTTTTGCTGTCTTCTGCCTCCCGTGGGGTTGCCAATGTCTCATGTGATCCCTCTTGGCTGTGTTTTCCTACCAGTTCTCCTCTTTCTAGCTATGCTGCTATAGCTAATGCTGCCGGGGTCTCATGCTACACCATGGCATCAGTGATTGTTAATAGACACTGTGCTCTTACATCAATAACGAATTACATTCTCGGTCTTCTCTCAGAGGCTGTGTTCCGGTACCAGTTCCAGCCCCACACCATGATGTTCATCCACTGCAGCTCCACTCAAGCTGCTTCCATCATCAGCTCCAGCCCCATCATACCCGGGCCACTTAATGCCGATGTGCATACTTCACATTTTATTCGAACTTTGACTCCATGACTTTAGTTTCGGTCTTAGATTTATCATCTATGCCGCCCAAGGAGGTTGGGTCCCTTTTTGAGTCTTGGTCCTCCCAAGGTTTCTTCCTATAACACTCAGGGAGTTTTTCCTTTCCACTGTCGCCCTAGGCTTGCTCAATTTGGGATTGGACGTAGTTATTAGGAGATAATCTAAACTTGTAAAGTTGCTTTGAGACAATGCTCCATTGTAAAAAGCGCTATATAAATAGATCTGACTTAACATGACATATGAGACAGACCGGCCAATCATGTTGAAAACCTGCTGAGTCTGGGCACCGGCCGATCGATCGATGCCTCTCTAAAGTATTCAGAAGTTGTTTGAACCCATCTCTCTCAACCGCTTAAACTTGAACCATGTCTTCCGCAATGTAACTGGTGATTTGATGAGCATTATAAATATGGAGGACACCTCATGGAACAATTATTGTGACTGTGGTAGCCTAGTGGTTAAGGTACTGGATTATGGACCAGAAGGTCCAGGGTTCAAATCCCACCTCTGCCAAGCTGCCACTGTTGGGTCCTTGAGCAAGACCCTTAACCCACAATTGCTTGGATTGTAAGACTGTACCAATTCTAAGTCGCTCTGGATAAGGGCGTCTAGTAAATGTAAATGTGACAGCATTTGTGTTGCCATCCGTTGCTTTTCTTGTTGTAAAGGTACTTTTTTTCCAGAATGATTCAGTACGTTTTTGTGCTGGTACCTTGGCTGGTTTTGCAAAATGAGTGACGATACATATCACACACCCCTACTAGGGAGTGTACTTAACCATTAAGACAAGTCTTTAATGGTAGTTAGAGGAAGACCGACACTGTTACAAAGCAAATATTTAATCTGAAAAAGTCTGTTTCTGGTTTTGGATTACAATAAAGACAGCCTGTGGAAGGACAGTATTTTGCTACTAAAAAACTAAATAAATATTTACCAAAAAACACAATCAAGGGCAATCTGATTACTGACTGAGACTGAGTAGAAGGCTCAATTTATCTGCATGTATAAATGTTTTTCGCAAAATAAGAAAACTAATTACTGTTAGGCAGAGAAAATCTGACCTTCTCCTGATAGAGCTTGTGAAGCCAGTCTGAGCACTCCTTCTCATCATCAGGAATCTCTTCTACTGGAAAACGCCTATTAAGCAGAACAGAAAACACCAGACTAAACAGGACACCACACCACACCACACCACACCACAAGACGGTGCTGTTATTCTAAGGAAGGACACCAAACATGGGGAAGGAGGTTGACTTCACTGCTGAGGAGTAACAAATGTGCAAGCAGCTCTGGCTGAATATAAAAATCATGCCAACAAACCCATTTTGGAACTATTAGCAGAATGCAGGCCTGCCACGGTGCTGTTTCAGCATCCATTGATCGAGTGGAAGCCAACACAAAATGCTGCAGAATACACTCTCAGTCCTACTTCTTTAATTAACTTGATGTTAACTGAAGTGTTCACTGCTGTTGTAGTCCAACAAGATGACCTCGAATGACTCCTGTGCCAGTTTAGCTGCTACATGTTCCAGGCAGCAATAATACTAATACTGGCTACAAAGACAGGCCATATTTTTAGCTTTGTGGTCTCCTAGCAGCTGTTAATCTCCCTTGGTTGTTAAGTGGAAACTGTGAGCTGTTTGCTGGGAGTTCACCAGCTATGGGGATTGTTTCAGTAAATAAGCTGCAAACTACAATGCAGGGCCCGCAGAGATGCATTACATTTTGTTTAGCAGTGGTGGGTGGCGATGGCCTTCGGTTATAGGTGTCCTTCGTATTTAGTCAGTTTCTCTAGTCTAATACAACTTCCTGAGTTAAAGGTACATTCTTCAAGGACTGCCATTAAAACATGCAGGGTTGGTATAAAGGGAGCACTGACCTGACCATCATGTCGGCTTTGTATTTCGTGCCATTGATGATGCCCAGCAGAGTGGGGTTTTCCTTATCTTTGAAGTTCAGCGTGACATCGTACACTGCCGTCACTGAAAAGCAAAACAATGACATTTACATTTTCTACATCTAGCAGATTATCCAGAGCGCCTTACATTTGGACTGAGCAGTTTAATGGATTAAGGACCTAGCTCACGGTGCCAATAGCTTGGCAGAGCCTTTCCCACCCCACACCACATCTCCATCATTGTAGCTAAATTCTGGGTAAGGCTTGATGTGAAGCTTTCCTTCCACCGCATCTCAAAGGTGCTCTATTGGAATGAGATCTGGTGACTGTAGAGGCCATTTGAGTACTGTGAACTCCCTGACATGCTCAAGAAACCAGTGTGAGCTTCCTGACATGGTGCGTTATCCGCAATCCGAAGATGGTACACTGTGGTCATAAAGGTCTGGACATGGTCAGCAACAATACTCATACAGGCTGTGACATTTAAACAATGCTCACTTGGTAAAGTGGCCCAAAGTGTGCCAAGATATATCCCCCACACCATGACACCACATGATACAAGGCTGGATGGATCCAAGCTTTCATGTTGTTCACACCAAATTCTGACCCTAACATCCAAAAGTCGCAGCAGATATCGACTTTTTTCCAATCTTCTATTGTCCAACGTTGGTGAGCCTGTGTGAATTTTAGCCTCCGCTGCATGGCACTAGGTGTGATCTTCAGCTACTGTGGTCCATCTGATTCAAGGATTGACATGTTGTGCATTCAGAGTTGCTCTTCTGCATACCACAGTTGTAACAAATTGTTATTTGAGTTACTGTTGCCTTTCTATCAGCTCGAATAAGTCTGACCAATCTCCTCTGACCACTGGCATCAACAAAGCATATGTTACCCAGAGAACTTTTCTCTGTAAACCCTAAAACCCTGGCTGTGTGTGAAAAGCCCAGTAGATCAGCAGTTTCTGAAATACTCAGACCAGCCGGTCTAGCACCACCAACCATGCCACGTTCAATGTCACCAAGATCATCCTTCTTCCTCTTTCTGGTGCTCGGTTTGAACTTCAGCTGGTCATCTTGACCATGTCTACATGGCTAAATGCATGTAGTTGCTGCCATGTGATTGGCTGATTAGATGTATGTGTTAACGAGCAGTTGAACAGGTGGACCTGATAAAGTGACTGGTTAGTGTGTGCTGTAATACGTACATTATCATCATCAACAGGCCCTAGTTGACATGAATGTGATAGCCTGATGTAGATGTACATACACAAACATGCACTAATAGTTCATACCACAAAGCTGAAGTGTGTGTTCATGTTCAGACCTGTTCCCTTCAGGCATTGCAGTGTGGTGGTGAAGCCCTTGGTACGTGGTAGTAGGTGATATTTTAGCTTGGGAAGACCTTTGCTCTCAGCCACTTGCATACTGATCTGGTGCTTCTTCTCTGTAAAACGTGTTCCCTCGCAGTAGAGCAGGAACTGCAGGAAAACAAGACACCGATATAAGCACTCGGCAACCCGTGCTCCAGCACTGATCTGTGTAATCCAATAACTAGGTAATCCCTCATCTCAGTTCATCTCAGTGGAACCTTCAGCCATCGTCACATCAGCTGCTTGAGCAGAGACTAACACAGATACGTCGTATTCACGAAAGATTGTGTGATATTAAGATATGAAGAACACCTGAATATGTTGGAATGTCAGACTTGCCCACAGTGCATATAAATAAAATGTCTCCATATTACCATAGCAATGTTATTCCCAAAGCAACATCCGGTCAAACTGGCCGGGAAATGACATTTCTCCAACATCACAAAGACCAGGCCCAAAATATCAAAACAGTAAGCTTTTAATGGTCATAATAAACCTACAGGAAGAACCTTAGTATGGGATCGCTGTTCCATTTGATTTCTTCCAATGTTGGGGCCATGTGTAAACTCGCAGACAGCTTTTTAAAGAAAGAACCACCACTCATGTTGGTTGATGTCCTGGCTAGGTCGTGTTTGTGAGATCAAATATTCTCTACATGGTTCAAAGCTGAACTCTGACCAAACCAAGATGTCAGCCTGATTAACTTGTTCTAAAGCCACTGCTTTGCAGTTTGGGCAAGCTTACTGGCTGTTTGAGAAACAGAGTCTGGTCGTTCCTCTTTATAAAACACAAACTTTTAAATTCTGGGAAGCCTTTCTGCAATATTCTTTTGTAGTCTAAAGCATTGATGTTTCACAGTGAAGCGGCTCAACTGTACCAGCAGCTGAAAAGGCTCCCACACATGGACACCTCTTCGTCTATGTTTCAAGTGTGCTACACTGATCACATGGTATGCAGTGCAACCACTGTGGACAAGGTCTTCAAAGACATCTCTCCAGAACATCACCATACAACTCAAACTGTTATTTATCATACTCTGGTGAACCACATTCAATTTAACCATGACTTTTTAAACAAACCTTCTATACAGAAAACCTGCATAAGAATTTCTGGTAACTGTTTTTCCTGAAACAGCCCTAATGCGCCTTATAAGTGCATTGATCATGCAGTGCACTGTTTGGTCTTCTCGTGCTGCAAAGTGGATTTGATGCTTACTTACTGTGTGGTTTTTTTTCCCCACTTTGTGCACGCTGACACAGCCCTAATACGCCTTATAATAAATGCATCGATTATGCAGTGCACTCTATTTCGGCTTTTCATTCTGTGAGACAGGCTTACACAGCACAGTGAACTGAATTCTTGTCCTTAATATTGACACACAGCCCTAATATGCCTTATAATAAACGTATCGATTTCGATCTCGTGCTGCACGTATAAGAAGATTTTTACGAAGGCATTTGTGATCACACCATCTGCGTGCCGCGCTCTAGTCCAGTGAACCATGCTCAAGCCGAAATTTTCAAGCCACTGATTGTGCAAGTTCTCCTACTAATTTTCATCATAGGTACACTTCAAAAAAAAAAATCCAGGAAATCACATTGTAGGATTTTCAAGCGAGCCAGAGTACACTCTGTTCAGTGTCCCACGCCCCAGCACGATTTGGAGCGCTCACTAGTCAATCGAATCGCGCTTTGGGGGTCAATCGCACCTGAGCGCGGTAGTGCGAGTACGACCCTAAAACCACCACCACCACCACCACATCAGTGTCACTGCAGTGCTGAGATGATCCACCATCCAAATAGGACCTGATCTGTGAGGGTCCTGACCATTAGAACAGAGTAAAGGGAACTAAAGTATGCAGAGAAACAGATGGATCTGTAGTTGTAAAACTAAAGTGCATATACTAATAAAATGGGCAATGAGCGTACAAACAAGGTGGTGTACTTAAAAAAGTGGCCCGTGAGTGTATAATATACCAATAGAAGACGCAAGGTCAAAATCTGGAATGTGCCTATTGTAAGAACTTTGACCATTAGCAGGTTCATCGAAGTGGAAATAGGAAATCATCTCCATAATGAGCAGGATTTCAGTCGTGAGAGATAAAGTAATAGTAAATCGAAATATTTTAATGTCAGCCATAACTGCACTTGTGCTTCAAAACAGCCCTGACCCATCAATGCATGGCTTCCACAAGATTTCTGAATGTGTTCTGTGGTATCTCACACTGAGACGTAGGCGTTAGCTACTGTAAGCTGCATAATACGGTCTCCATGCATCTGACTTGCTTGTCCAGTAAATCCCACAGATGCTTGATCGGACTGAGATCTGGGGAATCTGGAGGCCAAGTCCTGAACAATGTTTCCAATGTGGCCGGGACCAACAATCTTGCTGAGAGATGCCACAGCCATTAGGTAGTAGGAAGGGGTGTAGTTGGTCTGCGACAATGTTTAGGTAGGTGCTACATGTCAAAGTAACAGCCACATGAGTGTCAGGATGAGTGGCCAAGGTTTTGCAGCAGAACACTGCCCAGAGCATCACACTGTCAATGTGTTCCACCTAGACTACAATCATTGTGAGCTTGTGTTCAGCCAGCAGTGTGGCTTTGTCCAGACTGTATAATTTCAAGCTTTGTTTACAGTCAGGAAAAACTACATTTCTTGTTATTTTCTGTGACTGGTTGCATGAACACACAAGATAGCTAAAGCCTAGCTAGTACTCCATGTATACTTGGCAAAACGGCTTAACTGCAAAAGTGGAAAAAGGCATGGAGTTCCAGTCCCATCTTAGCTGCAACCATACACACTACATGAGCAAAAGTATGTGGACACCTCTTCTAACTAGTGATCTCTGTTATTTTAACCACGCTCACAATATGAATCTCAAGTCTGAAATCTCCACAAACTGTAGCAGAGTAATGGGTTACACCAAACACCTCATTCAATATGACAACGACACTTTCCTAGCTTTCCACCTCTCCAAGAAAGCAGTAAGTTCTGCCCTGTCCTCCTAAAACAAAGACCATAAAGAAATGGTCAGCTTCGTTCAGAATGTTGGTGGCTTGCATAGAGAGAGACCTGATGTCGACTCCATCAGACATGTTTGATTTGAATGGAAATAGCCTTGGAACGATAAACAATATTATTGAATATTGCAATAATTTAAATCCATGGCAATATTATTCAAATTATCATCTAGCACATTGTAATGGTCCATTGCCTTGTGACGTTTTTAATAATAAGTGTGGCTTTATTTTATTTTTTTCTGCAACAGAGAGTGAAGTCTAGAAAATCACATTGAAGGATTTTTAAATAATGTAATTGTAAATCATGGTGGAAAATAAGTATTTGGTCAATAACAAAAGTTCAACTCAATACTTTGTAACATAACCTTTGTTGGCAATGACAGAGGTCAAACGTTTCCTGCAAGTCTTCAGCAGGTTGGCACACACTGTAGCTGGTATTTTGGCCCATTCCTCCATGCAGATCTCCTCTAGAGCAGTGATGTTGTTGGGGGGCAACACGGACTTTCAACTCCCTCCACAAATATTCTATGGAGCTGAGCTCTGGAGACTGGCTAGGCCACTCCAGGACCTTGAAATGCTTTTTTTGGAGCCACTCCTTCGTTGCCCCAAGCGGTGTGTTTGGGATCATTGTCATGCTGGAAGACCCAGCCACGTTCCATCTTCAATGCTCTCACTGATGGAAGTAGGTTTTGGCTTTAAAATCTCACGATACATGGCCCCTTTCATTCTTCCCTTAACACGGATCAGTCGTCCTGTGCCCTTTGCAGAAAAAAAAACAGCCCCAAAGCATGATGTTTCCACCCCCATGCTTCACAGTAGGTATGGTGTTTCTTGGGATGCAACTCAGCTCCAGTTGAGCTTTTACCAAAATGTTCTATTTTGGTTTCATCTGACCACGTGATATTCTCCCAATCCTCTTCTGGATCATCCATATGCTCTCTGGCAAACTTCAGACGGGCCTGGACATGTACTGGCTTAAGCAGGGGGGACACGCCTGGCCACTGCAGGATCTGAGTCCCTCTCGGCGTAGTGTGTTACAGATGGTAGCCTTTGTTCTTTGTTACTTTGGTCCCAGCTCTCTGCAGGTCATTCATCAGGTCCCTCCGTGTAGTTCTGGGATTTTTGCTCACCGCTCTCATGATCATTTTGACCCCACGGGATGAGATCTTGCGTGGAGCCCCAGATCGAGGGAGATTATCAATGGTCTTGTATGTCTTCCATTTTCTTACAATTGCTCCCACAGTTGATTTATTCACACCAACCTGCTTGCCTATTGTGGATTCACTCTTCCCAGCCTGCTGCAGGTCTACAATTTTCTTCCTGGTGTCCTTCAAAAGCTCTTTGGTCTTGGCCATGGTTGAGTTTGGAGTCTGACTGTTTGAGGCTGTGGACAGGTGTCATTTATTCAGATAACGAGGTCAAACAGGTGCCATTAATACAGGTAACGAGTGGAGGACAGAAGAGCTTCTTAAAAGACGTTACAGGTCTGTGAGAGTCAGGTATCTTGCTTGTTTGTGGGTGACCAAATTCTTATTTTCCACCATGATTTACAATTAAATTCTTTAAAAAATCCTACAATGTGATTTCCTGGATTTTTTTTCTCATTTTGTCTCTCATAGTTGAAGTGTACCTATGATGAAATTGACAGACCTCTCTCATCTTTCTAAGTAGGAGAACCTGCACAATCAGTAGCTGATTAAATACTTATGCCCCACTGTGTGTGTGTTTACACTGAAATCGAGAGTTTGATCAAGAGAGCAGTGGTTTCCTCAACTGAATATACTAAACTGCTGTAGTCTGCGGCTATAAAGTCAGATGATAATATTTGTGAACTGGCCTGTGGTGTTAAAAACTTTACACCACTATAACTACTGGGGAAATACTAATGTCATACACAAGGTCATTCAAAAACATTCAGAAGGCGGCAGACAGACAGTACAGGTCCAAAAACGCTGGAAGTCAGAAGAATACGACTAAAACAGTACTCATTATTGTTATCATTATTACTGTTACGATTAAAATTTGCTGTTTTAATTCTCTCGGCTATCTCACGAAGATGCAGCAGATCCCTTCCATAGTGGATGTCTGCTGGTCACATGACTGCCCTGTAACGCTCACATTTGGTTTCTTCGTAAATGAATTTACAGCACGATAATATCGTTTATCGTGACAATTTCCATGAGCTTCCCAACATCTGCTCGCCCTTTTAAAGAAGAGCACACTCACCCACATGTACTCAGGATAATCCTTAAGTTGATTGAGCCCCTTGAACACCGTGTCCCGGTCCTCCTCCCACTTTCTCTTGCAGAAAACGATTTCCAGGAAGTACCAGGTCCACCCAATCAGAGGAACCTTCAACAGCTCATGTTTTGCCAGCACCTTTGAACTCTGGGATAAGGAAAAAAGATCGATAGGGGTTAGCAACGGCTCTATTTACACAGTAAGGGGTAAATAAATAGCTTGGCTAGAAAATAAATAAATAGATTACATTACATATTAACATTAGAAATTTCGAGTAAGACTTGGCGTACTCACCCCCAGCACACCGTAGCGCTCACACATGGTCCAGCCACATAGGAAATCTATTTCGTAGTTGTGGTTGAGGATGATTATGACATGCTCTGTGCCAAACCTATCCACTACGGCTTGGTCAGTGTATAGGGTACATTCTGTCCCTGACCACCACTCTAAAAGCATCACCAACTCTGAGAAAGAAAGAAACGAATGAGAGTCAATTAAAGTGAAGAGTCCTAATGGTAGTTCTGCATACTCCATGTACTACATTAGGAGTCCCCCCTCCCCCCTCCCCCTCACTTGCCAGTTTGATTTTTGGGTACCAATTACCATATGGTATTTAAATATGTGAAACAATTCAGACTGAATTCATTATCAAGCTGAATATAATTCTCCCTCAAATATACACTATATGGACAATAGTATTGGGAAACATCTCTTAATCGTTGAATTCAGGTGTTTCCTTGCCACTGGTGTATCAAATCATCCACCTGTCCATGCACTCTGCCTTTACCAACATTTGTGAAAGAATGGGTCGTTCTAAAGGGTTCCCTGAATTTGAGGGACTGTAATAGGGTGCCACCGCTGCAAGTCATTCATTCATTTTATCTTCTGCATAATCCTGGTCAGGGTAGCGGGAAAGCCGGTGCCTGTCCACCTGCATAAGATGCAAGGCAGGAACAACCCTAGACAGGGTGCCAATCCATTACAGGGCACATATACTCACACACTAAGGACACTTTGGAAAGACCAATTAGCCTTACATGCATGTCTTTGGAGCGTTGGAGGAAACGGGAGTAACCAAAGTAAACTCATACAGACACAGGGAGAACATTCAGACTCCACACAGGTGGAGTCCGAGGTCGGGATCGAACCAGGGATTCTGAAGCTGTTGGCAACCTCGCTAACCTAGGAGGTTTATTCCCTCCCAGACATTCCACAATCAACTATGAGTAGAATTATTGAAAAGTGGAAATGTTTAGGAGCCAAAGCAGCTCAGCCATGAAGTGGCAGACCACGTAAAGTTAAAGAACCAAGTCGCCAAGTGCTGAGGCGCAAAGTCACCAACGCTCTGCTGACTCAATAACCAAGTTCCAAACCTCATGTACATCAGCAAAAAACTTATAAAAAAAAAAAAAAAAAAATGGGGGTTGATGTGGGAAGCCATTTTGGACAATTGTATGCTTCTACCTTCATGACAATAGTTTGGGGAAGGCCTGGCTCTGTTCCAGCGTGATTGTACTCCAGTACACAAAGCAAGGTCCATAAAGGCATGGTTGGTGGAGTTTTGTGGAAGAGCCTTGACTGCCCACACAGAGCTCTGATCTCAACCTCAAACACCTTTGGGATGAACTACAATGGAAATTACGAGCCAGGCCCTTTCGTCCAACATCAGTGTCTGACCCCACAAATGCTCTTCTGGATGAATGGGCAAAAATTCCCACAGATAGATAAAATATTATAGAAAGAATCCCCATAAGCGTGGAAGCTGTTATAGCTGCAAAAAGGAGGACCAACTCCATATGAATGCCTTTGAATTTAGAGTGTCATGTCATGAAAGCTCCCGTAGGTGTAATGGGTAGGTGTCCAAATACAGTTGTCCATATAGTGTATGTATTAAAAATTTGTACATCTTAAATTAGCACCGCCATGGTTACCCAGTTCAAGCCTCAAACTGTGTTTCAGTTTTCGCAGATAGCATTTGGCATGATAAAAACGTTAACGGATGGGATTAAATGCAGGACTGGTGTAGATGTAAATGGAGAATTCTCATATCAATGGAATTTAGTTTTTCCACAAGAGTTGGTTCTATATTACGTTAAATTGATTACATGAGTAAAAGTATTGTTACTATAAAAAAAAACAAAATACTAACAACCCTTGTTTGTGCTAAGGTATTTAGGGAGTGAACAGTGTTGGTTACAATATAAAGGCTGTGCAGTTAACTGCATACTACCAGAGCAAATAAGCTTATTATGACACCATCAAGTGACACCTCTGGTGGTTCATTAATCTTATTAAATACACACACACACACACACACACACACACACACATATATATACATATACATATACATATATATATATATATATAAAAAATTGTATGCATTTAAGTAATGAATTATACCACAACATATCAAACTCTCACCACCCAAAGTATTCAGCCCTGTTCAGCACACACACAGAATACTCACGGCTCCACAGTGAGTACGCCAGGCGAGTGTTGACCTTGCGGTAAAGCTGCCTGTTGATTGGCCACAGCACACAGGAGCACAGCTGGATGAAGTTGAGGATGAGGCCGCTAACCACGAATACAAAGCCGATGAGCAGTTGCAGGATGAACTGGCTCTTCAGCCAGGCCAACAGACCCATGACGACCAAGCTTGCTCCTCACACACACATGCACACACCTGTGATCAGAAAGGGAATTGACGATAATTTCTTACAGCCAAATATATTGGAATCACTGTAAAACAAGTAGTAAGGCCTCTCCACTAAAAAGATCACCTTTTTTTTTTTAAACACTTGACCATACTTGAGGCTAGCAGTTAAGGTACTGGACTATGGACAAGGAGGTCCAGAGTTCAAATCCCACCTCTGGCAATCTGCCAATTAACCCACAATTGCTTGGATTATAAAACTGTACAAGTTGCTCTGGCCAAGAGCATCAGCTAAATGCTGTAAATGTACTTTTATCTGCTTTCCTGTTAAAATAGGAATCCATAGTCCATGGCACTGCTGCATGCCTACCAATATTGCGTACGAAACATAACGTAGACGGCGAGGGCACCAGAATGTATTGTGACAATATTTGAATCTTTGAAAACAGAATGATGAATGCAAACTCTGCCAGATCGTAAGCGCTTTCACACCAAACTTTTTCTTAGGTTTGTTGGAGAAAATGCCCCCCTTCTCTGCAGGAACTGGGACGAATGTAGTTCTTAGAACGGGATGTATAGGGACTATTTTAGCTCCGACTTCAGGCCAAGTGTTCTTCTCAGTGCAGAAGATCCCTGAGTGATTGCACTGATACAGATGCAAGTGTAAGGTGACTAGTCCAGATGTAAGTGACGCAACTGTATAGTGAATGGTCCAGACACAAGTGCCTATGATGAGGGCAACCACCATTTTTAAACATACTTATAAACCAGTAAAAAACACAGACAAATATACTGACAGTGAAGTCCAGGCTTTACTGAGCCTATATGTGACAGAGGAGGTACAAAGCCATTTTGAGTTGTTTCAAACCTGTTAAAAAGCCATACTGAGAGCCACTGAGGAGCTCAGTATAACCACTCAGTGTTGCCACTGTTTTGTTTCTTTAATGGAAATTCGATGCTAGTTTATCTCATTATGAACCTGCAAGCAGAGAGTGTGGCCAAAATAGCACATAGATCACTAATTAGAGAGAACGCAAATAGAACACTGATTAGAAGTGGTGTCCACAGACTTTTGTCTGTATAGAGTAGCTTAAAATGTATCTCTGAGCGAGTAGAGGAGATGACATGGCGAGGCTCAAAAATAATATTTATAATTATTTTTTATTTACTTGAATTACTTTTAATAATAAATATAACAACATTAAATATGCCCCATGCACAAGGACACTTTACAGTTGTTACAAGCAGGCATGGCAAGAAAAAAAACATAATTAAAATTACAGGAGGGTAGGGAAAAGATGCTGGGTATTTGGAAGTAGAGGACTAGGATGAAATGTAGGTTGTTAACTGCAATTTGAAAGACTTAAATGTTGAGATATTACAAAGCTTTTTGTGGGAGTGAGTTAAATAATATACATTCATAGTTATTAATTGTTAATTTGTTATTAGGTCAAACAAAAGTCTTTAACGCACATAAACTGATTATGGTTTTAGTGAGAAGCAGGGCAGTTTAAGTGTGTCAGAAATTGCTGATCCTCTGCAACAGTCTGCAGAGATAACACAGAATGGTGTAAAACCCAAAAATGTCAAGTAAGTATCAGGTCTGTGGAAAGAAACAGCTTGCTGCCAGATGGCAACAGAGAATGCCTAAAAATAATAAAGAAGATTGCAACTTGAATAAGCACACTGAACAAGTGTTGATGGAAAAAAAAAATAAAAATCATCTGACTGCACATCAACCCTTTAGGCAGATTGGCTACATCAGCAGAAGACCACATCAGGTTCCACTACTGTCCAGACCAGGAGAGTGGTGGAGCACATGCTCACTGAAACAAGACAGTTTGAGGAGTCTCGATTTCTGCTTTCATATACAGATGGTAAGAAATTTGATATGAACAAAATGAATCCATGGCCTCCTCCTGCCTTGTGTCAACTGTTCAGGCTGGTGTTGGTTGTGTAACGGTAAAAGCTCCAGCCCCATCATACCCGGGCCACTTAATGCCGATGTGCATACTTCACATTTTATTCGAACTTTGACTCCATGACTTTAGTTTCGCTCTTAGATTTATCATCTACGCCGCCCAAGGAGGTTGGGTCGCTTTTTCAGTCTTGGTCCTCCCAAGGTTTCTTCCTATAACACTCAGGGAGTTTTTCCTTGCCACTGTCGCCCTAGGCTTGCTCAATTTGGGATTGGACGTAGTTATTAGGAGATAATCTAAACTTGTAAAGTTGCTTTGAGACAATGCTCCATTGTAAAAAGCGCTATATAAATAAATCTGACTTGACTTGACTTGACAATGCCTGTTCTGGAAGTGAGCGTTTCTTCAAGTGGACTCATTCCCGTTTGGTTGCATGTAGCCAGCGAGTTATGTTTGTATTCCGTCATGCACGTTTATATTTTGGTTCTACAGTGTCCAGCATTAAGCGGATAAGACAATGAATGAGTGCAATTAGCAATGAGCTTGCTCTGTACATTGTCATGTATTTACATTTACAGCATTTAGCAGACGCCCTTATCCAGAGCGATTTACAATTGATACAATCTTACAATCCAAGCAATTGTGGGTTAAGGGTCTTGCTCAAGGACCCAACAGTGGCAGCTTGGCAGAGGTGGGATTTGAACCCTGGACCTTTTGGTCCATAGTCCAGTACCTTAACCGCTAGGCTACCACAGTCCTACATTGTATTTGAACAGTTTGATGGCAAATTAGATGACTGAAGTGCAATAAGTGCAATAGAAAACTAGATCCTTCTGTAACTGAAGAACCCCGGTGTTGTTGTGTATTTCCTGGAGAGAGTGACATGTACAAGTTTAGGCTTCAGATGTTGGGTGTACGTTAGGATTAGGCTTGTGTTTTCAGCTTCATCTCTGACGCATTTACACATCATTTACACATCATTTACACACAGTTTTCTTGTGAAAATACCCTTATATTTACATTACAAAAGCATAAAAAGACTGTGATTATGGTAACGTCTGGTCAACGAACTTTTCGGTCAACGACCTGTTTCACAGAACGTAATGTGGCTCATAAATATTCCATCGGGACCACTTGACTCCAAGTCAAGCACAGAGCAACACGGTGCTAAAGAAGAACATGCGTACACAAAGACGTACATACCCAGTAGAGTCTTCTTTTACAGTCCTCTTTTACACGGCCCGTCACTCAACACCACAGTCCTGAGAGAAAAGGAAGTTGTAGATGTGACCCAGAGTGTGTGCAAACACAAACATGCTAACCCTGACGAGCATGAAAGAGCAGATAAATCTGCCTATTGTCTATTTTTACCCTCCCTACTGAAGCAGTGACGTGCCTCAGTCGCCCCAGTCCTAATACAGAGTGCCTCCGCTTCACTTTCAATGAACCCTGCAATGACTGTGGCTGACCGTGCTTCTCTACTTAGCACATGAACAGAAAAGCAACACGACTTAACAGTACTATGCGTGTACCAGCTTGAATTCTAAAATCCACTAAGAAGTTGATGAAGGGTGCCCCAGGCCTCTGTGGTGTTCTTTCTCCCTACTGCATGCGCACACATTCATTCTTCCTATCTAGGTGAAAGTTCATGCAGCACAGACATATAGACAGTCATATGGGATTTCAAATGCGAGTTGTAAGTACAGTGAGTTAAAAGTTTGTGAATCCTGTAGAATTTTCTATATTTCTGTATAAATATGACCTAAAACATCATCAACTTTTAGGACTTGTGTGAAAATCTGATGAAGAGAACCAAGTTAAGCAAACGAGACAAAAATATTGTACTTGGTCATTTATTTATTGAGGAAAATGATCCAATATTACATATTAGTGAGTGGCAAAAGTATGTGAACCTTTGCTTTCAGTATCTGGTGTGACCCTCCTGTGCAGCAATAACTGCAACTAAACGTTTCCTGTAACTGTTGATCAGTCCTGCACACCGGCTTGGAGGAATTTTAGTCCATTCCTCCGTACAGAACAGCTTCAACTCTGGGATGTTGGTGGGTTTCCTCAATTAGCCTGCTCACTTCAGGTCCTTTCCCACAAACATTTCCATTGGGATTAAGGTCAGGGACTTTGAACTTGGCCATTCCAAAACATGAACTTTATTCTTCTTTATACCACAGTTAGTTCTGACCCCGCAATCTGATTGGCTGAGAGACGTCTTCCGCCGTTACATTATTTACGATAACGGCACTGTGACCGACGCTCTATAAGTATTAATGAGTAAAACCCTGCCAAAATGAAAGTTAGCATTAGTTTATAAAATCTATTGATTTTGATAATGATATTAATTTGGAAGATGAAGCTATTCATGACCAACCTGAGCCAAAGGGTTATCACATTTATGATTTGGAAGCTGGAAAAGCCAAACGCAGTCAGTCCTTTAAATCAAACATCCCGGCTCTTAATGGATCCACAGCTCGACTGAGGACCAACGAGACTGAAGATCAGTTTTAGTCCAATCAGCAGAAATGAACTGAGTCAGCTTCATCCCTCACAAAGACTTCCTTTGCTGGAGTTAAACTCTGAGTCTTTCATTAAACACCATCCGCGGCTGATCGGAGCTTCATTCAAATGACATGTTTGTCATCTGTAAGTCCAGCTCTAACCCAGAGAAGCTGCTGATGCTCTGTAACTGCCCTTACAGTTCTGACTGATAATATTAACATTAAGAGCTTCAACATAAAAATTTATAATCACTAACCAAACGGGATCCTAGACTTTGGTTAGAACACCGGGATCTCACTCCGATTTGCTTCAGTTGGTAGAATAGTGGATCTTAGTAACAGCCTGCCTTATAAACCCCACCCATTTTATTTGCTGAATGTAAATAAACTTTCTTTTTAATAAATTCAAACTTACCAATCGATGTATTTGTGTTTATTGTCTGTATAATAAACAGTTAATGGTAACTCTGTTCCTCGACTTTAATGACTGAATGGCTTAGCCGAGAGGTAACGATAGAATGGAACTATTTTACCTCGCGTTAGGGTGATAAAAAAATCGTTTTTTCTGTCATTTTTATCTTAAAATCTAACAATAAATGACGATTTATTCCGATTTATTTACTCCGCTTCGCGTCGGGCCTAACGACGCCTCTTTCCTGTGATATATTCACAATAATGCACACCCTCTCGTGCCTTATTGCTTTTATACCACAGTTCCGTTATCGTTTATCATTTATTGTTAGATTTTAAGACAAAAAGGACAGAAAAAACGATTTAAAAAAAACGTTTATCACCCTTCCGCGAGGTAAAATAGTTCCATTCTATCGTTACCTCGCGGCATTAAAGTCTAGGAACAGAATTACCCATAACTGTTTATTATTCAGACAATGAACACAAATATATCGATTGGTAAGTTTTAATTTATTAAAGAGAAAGTTTATTTACATTCAGCAAATAAAATGGGTCGGGTTTACAAGCAAGTTGTTACTAAGATCCACTATTCTACCGACTGAAGCAAATCGGAGTCAGATCCCGGTGTTCTAACCAAAGTCTAGGATCCCGTTTGATAGTGATTATTAAAATTTGGAGATGAAGATCTTAGTGTTAATCTTATCAGTCAGGAAATGTAAGGACAGAGCTACAGGCATCAGCAAGCTTCTCTGGGTTAGAGCTGGACTTACAGATAAACGACCTATCCGATTCAAATGAACGCCCGATTAGCCGTGCATGGTGTTAATGAAAGAGCAGAGTTTAAGGTCAGCAAACGAGGTCTTTGGCGGGATGGACTGATTCAGGTCATTTTTGTTTGATGGGACCAAAATGATCTTCAGTCTCGTTGCTCTTCAGTCGAGCTGTGAATCCATTAAATGGGAGCGAGGGAGACGATGATTTAAGGACTGACTTCGTTTCGCTTTTCCAGCGCTTCCAAATCATAAAGGTAGTGATAAACCTTTGGATCAGGTTGGTCATTAATGATTAATCATCCAAAAATCATATCGTTTTCAAAAAACCAATAGATTTTATAAAGTGATAAAACTTTCATTTACTCAGTATAATTGACGGCTTTTTCTGGCTGGCGTCAATGCCAGGTTAGTTGTGTGGCCGCGGATTTAATATGATAAGGGCCGGTCCACACCAGTGCCGTTATGGTCAATATGTAAACGGGGAAGACGTTCTATCAAGATTGCGGGTGGGAACTAACTGTTGGTATTAAAAAAAGACAATAAGGCACTCGAGGGGTGCTTATTGTGAATATACAGTCATATGAAAAAGTTTAGAACACTATTCATCTGAATCATTTTATTCAAAATATTTGGGTGTTTGCAACAGCTATTTCAGTCGATATATCTAATAACTGATGGACACAAGTAATATTTCAGGATTGAAATGAGGTGTATTATAATAACAGAAAATGTGCACTATGATGAAACCCAAAATTTGACAGGGGCAAAGTTATGGGTACCATTATCATTTTCTTGATTTGAATACTCCCAACTACTTTTACTGACTTTACTGAAGCACAAAACTTGGTTTGGTAACCTCCATTGAGGTAGAACTCCATAGCCAGGTGTATCCAACTCATGAGAAAAGGTATTAAGGTGGTCAATTGCAAGTGGTTCCCTATTGAATCTCCTTTGAAGAGTGGCATTCATGGGCTCCTCAAAACAACTCTCAAATGATCTGAAAACAAAGAGTGTTTCAAACATAGTTGTTCAGGGGAAGGATACAAAAAGCTCTCTCAGAGATTAAACCTGGGTCGGTTTCCACTGTGGGAACATATAAGAAAAATGGCAGACCACAGGGGACAGTTCTTGTAAGCCAGAAGGGAGGCCAAGAAAAAAATAAGAAAGGCAGAGAAGAAGAATGGTGAGAACAGTCAAGGACAATTCCACAAACACCTCCAAAAGACCTGCAGAATCATTCTTGCTGCAAGATGGTGTCACTGTCAATCGGTCAACAATACAGCGCACTTTGCACACGGAAGGGTGTATGGGAGGTAAGCAGAAGAAGCTTTCTGCAGACACGCACAAACAGAGTCGCCTGAGGTCAAGCCAGCTTCACTTGGAAGAGGTTCTGTGGACGGATGAAACAAAAGATTGAGTGTTGGTAACAAAAAAAGCCGTTATGCATGGCGGCAAAATGACAGCATTCCAAGAAAAACACTTGCTTACCCACTGTAAATTTGGTGGAGGTTCCATCTGCTTGGGGCCGGCACCAATGCCGGCACCGGGAATCTGTTAAAGTTGAGGGTCGCATGGATTCCACCTCAGTATCAGCAGTTCTTGAGAAATAAGTTCAAGAATCAGTGACGAAGTGAAGGTTACGCGGCCCCCCCCCTGGGATGGAATTTCGCAAGGGCCATGATCCAAAACACCGCTCCAATCTCACTCAGGGCATTCAGTGCAGAGGAACAATTACAATGTTCTGAAATGGCCATCCCAGTCCCCAGACCTGAATATCATTGAACATCTGTGGGATGATTTGAAGCGGGCTGTCCATGCTCGGCGACCATCAAACTTAACTGAACTGGAATTGTTTTGTAAAGAGGAATGGTCAAAAATACCTTCATCCAGGATCCAGGAACTCATTAAAAGCTACAGGAAGCGACTAGAGGCTGTTATTTTTGCAAAAGGAGGATCTACTAAATATTAATGTCACTTTTCTGTTGAGGTGCCCATTCTTTTGCACCTGTCAAATTTTGGTTTAATGCATATTGCACATTTTCTGTTAGTATAATAAACCTCATTTCAATCCTGAAATATTACTGTTTCCATCAGTTATTAGATATATCAAACTGAAATAGCTGTTGCAAACACCCAAATATTTATGAATAAAAATGATTAAGATTAATAGGGGTGCCCAAACTTTTTCATATGACTGTATCACAGAAAAGAGGCGTTACGGCCTAACACCTCTTTCCTGTGATATAGTCACAATAATGCACACCCTCTCATGCCTTATTGCTTTATTAACCATTCTTTGGTAGAACGGCTTCTGTGCTTAGGGTCGTTGTCTTGCTGCATGACCCACCTTCTCTTGAGATTCAGTTCATGGACAGATGTCCAGATGTTTTCCTTTAGAATTCTCTGATATAATTCAGAATTCACTGTACCATCAATGATGGCAAGCCGTCCTGCCCAGATGCAGCAAAACAGGCCCAAACCATGATACTACCACCACCATGTTTCACAGATGGGATAAGGTTCTTATGCTGGAATGCAGTGTTTTCCTTTCTCCAAACATAACGCTTTTCTTTTAAACCAAAAAGTTCTATTTTGGTCTCATCCATCCACAAAACATTCTTCCAATAGCCTTGTGGCTCGTCCACGTGATCTTTAGCAAACAAAAATCCTTTTTTTTTTGCCAATCATTAACATCTGCTTTGTGACCCATTTTCCATACATCAAATGAGACATTCACCTCACTGTACCACATCTCCATCTATGAATCCTGTCACACATGGTACAGATTTTTATAGCACCATTATCCTCAGGAGCCTGAAGTTACTACCAACTTAAACAATCAAGGCGACTAATTTTTTTGTCCGAGGAGCTTCTTAACACTCCTCAGTTTTCAATACGTTCAACTTACAACACGTTTGTCGGAATGTAACCCCATCGTAAATGGGGGAACACCTGTACTGAAAAGAATCTGATGTCCAACGTTAGGTCAATTGTCCTGGGAACCTCATTAGGGTACATGGAATCATGTACCTCCATGAAATAACAGGAAAACACGCAGGTCAACACAATTTACTGTACACAACATCAAGCTTCTGTCATTATGGTTAGACGTCCACTGATGTAACCTGTATAGAAAATCCGTAGGTGAGCTAAAGAGGAGAGTGCTGAAGAGATAACCCCAGTCCCTTGATGATCTGGAGAGATTCTATAAAGAGGAATGGTCTCAATTTCCCTGCTCTGTATTCTCCAACCTTATGAGATGTCACAGGAGAAGACCAAGTGCAGTTTTATTGTCAAATGGAGGTTGTACAAAGTTATACACACAGAAGTGCAAATAACTGTGGCACATGGGGTTTTGTTAAAAAGGTTATGATGTTTTTCCTTCCAACTAAATTTATTTTGATTTGTTTTCTTCCCATTTTATGGGAGATTATTTACTAAAAACTGACTTAGTTCTTTTTTACTCATCTTTACCAGGGGTGCCAGTAATTGTGGAGGGAACTGTAGTCCATTTATTAAAACTAAAATGGCAACTTTTTATTGATGTGGGGGCTCTTCCCATTAGAAAGACGACATATCTTGTCGATAAGATGAGATCACAGAAAATCACAACACGGCTACCTGCAAGCCTGTAATGGCTTCACAACCTGCAAGTGTTAATGGCTTTATAAAAGACCGCAAGTACAAAATGCTGATCCATGCGCTCTCTGTTACTTAACAATTTAAGCTGGATTAATACCTGAATGTGTACGCAACATGCATATATTGCCAAAAGTATTCGCTTGTCTACCTTATATGAACTTGAGTTACATCGCATTCTTAATCCACAGGGTTTAACATGATGTAGGCCCACCCTTCAGCTCTTCTGGGAAGGCTTTCCACAAGGTTTAGGAGTGTGTTTATTTGAATTTTTGACCATTATTCCAGAAGTGCATTTGTGAGGTCAGACACCGATGTAGGACAAGAAGGCCTGGCTCACAGTCTCCGCTCTTATTCATCCCAAAGGTGTTCCATCGGGTTGAGGTCAGGACCTTGTTTGTGCACTGGTGCGTAGTCATGTTGGAACAGGAAGGGGCCATCCCCAAACTGTTCCCAAAAAGTTGTGAGGATGAAATTCTCCAAATGCTCCTAGTATGCTGAAGCATTACGAGTTCCTTTCACTGAAACTAAAGGGGTGAGCCCAACTCCTGAAAAACAACCCCAGACCATAAGCCCCTCCACCATCCTTTACACTTGGCACAATGCAGTCAGACAAGTACCGTTCTGGCAACCGCCAAACCCAGACTCGTCCATCAGATTGCCAGAGAGAAACGTGATTCATCACTAAAGAGGACACGTCTCCACCGCTCTAGTGTCCAGTGGTGGCATGCTTTACACCCGTGAAGCTCTCTACGCACTGTTGTTGAGCCACATGAAGTTTGTTGGTCTGTAGCGATTGACTCTGCAGAAAGTTGGCGACCTCTGCGTACTACATTTACATTTACATTTACAGCATTTAGCAGACGCCCTTATCCAGAGCGACTTACAATTGATGCAATCTTACAATCCAAGCAATTGTTGGTTAAGGGTCTTGCTCAAGGACCCAACAGTGGCAGCTTGGCAGAAGTGGGATTTGAACCCTGGACCTTCTGGTCCATAGTCCAGTACTTTACCCACTAGGCTACCACAGTCCCTATGCTATGCTCATCAGCATCCTCTGACCCCGCTCTGTCATTTAACATGGCTACCACTTCGTGGCTGAGTTGCTGTCGTTCCCAATGGCTTCCACTTTATAATACCGCAGACTGTGGAATATTTAATACTGAGGAAATTTCAAAACTGGACTTGTTGCACAGGTGGCATGCTATCACAGTACCACACTGGAATTCATTGAGCTCCTGAGAGCGACCCATTCGTTCACAAATATTGGTAGAAGCAGTCTGCATGCCCAGCTGCTTGATTTTATACACCTGTGGCCATGGAAGTGATTGGAACACCTGAATTCAATGATTTGGATGGGTGAGTGAATACTTTTGGCAATACAGTGTAGCTTATTTCTCAAAAATGGCACCTTGCGTGTTGTCTACACATCTAAACAGTGACGGCAATATAGCACATAATTTAAAAGACCATGTCAGCGGCATGGTGGATCATTCTCAGCACTACAGTGACACTGATGTGGTGGTGGTGTTAATGTTAATGTATGAGCAAATCAGACAGCAGTGGTGTTCACTCACTGTGCACACTATTAGACACATCTGCCATATTGCACCACCTTTTAGATGTAAAGGCAAAGACAGTAGCTCATCTTATGTTGCACAGTTTGTGTTAATCATCCTCTAATTCTTTATCAGTGCTCACAGGATGCTGGTGGCTGAACATTTTTGGTTGGTAAACCTATTTTCAGTCCAGCATTACATTAGCTCTACATTACACATTCTAATACACCACCACCACATCGGTGTCACTGCAGTGCTGAGAATGATCTACCACCCAAAGAGTACCTTGTGTGGTGATCCTGTGGGGGTTCTGAACAGAGTACAGGGGATTAACAAAGGACTACAGGCTGTGATTGTAGAACTACATAGTGCTTCTATATGGTAAGTGTGAAGAAACAAGGAAGTGTACCTAATAGAATGACCGGCCAATGCATATCAATGGAATGGAATTAATGGAAGCCAAATATAAAGTATGTGTCCAAGTTATAGTGGATTGTGTGAAAAACAACAACTAGACTAGATAAATAGCCAAGTACTCAGGCTGTCACCATGAATGTTACATTTATTAAGGTTAGTATGCAAATTAAAATTGGTTGATAACATTGATGAGGTGAAACTAATATGAAAAATGTGATGATGTTTTAGGTCATATTTAAGCAGAAATATAAAAATTCTAAAGGGTTCACAAACTGAAGCACCACTGTATATTGTCCACTCCTATGATACTATGATGGCTGTGTAATGCTTTTTAATGGAAAAACTACATGCATTTCTAAAAGGTCAAATTGGAGCAAGTTAAAAAAAATAATCTATTAATCATGACTAATATTTTAATCACTTGGCAGCTCTAGCACTTATATAAGAATGTGCATAGTCAAATGGCAATTAAGCCTCTGGCTTTAGCCTAAATGCTGAGCAAAGTAAAAATCTAAATCACAGGTGACAGGAGACTTAAGTAACCCAAGCAGAGAAAAGGAAAAATCGCTGTCTAACCTAAAACTTCCACAAAACACCATCCAGAAAGTGCCATCAATCAAATAGCCAAAAATGTTTGCCACACTGACACAAAAGGTCAAGTCACAGTCTATAAAAACATGGCCAATTTTGAAGAACTCCCAATCGAAACCTTTAAAAAGTACCCAACCCAGTAAACAGGTAACTACTCCAGACTCTGATCCAACAGAATATAGTACTCACCAGTATGCATAGTAGGCCACCGCCATGACCACTAGCGCCCCACAGATCCCTGTAAAAATCATCACAGCCCCCTGGTTCAGCATCTTTGCTATAAACGGTGCTCTCGAACCACGTTAAAAGTGAAAGAAGATTTAAAAATCTAAAAATGTCACTACAAAAAGCCAAAGAAAACAGAGAAGCATCTGCGCTCTGCCTGGCTAACAAACCATGCTAATGCTAATCCCAGTGTATGAGATTATGATGATGACAGCAAGAACAAATTGAGATCCTATAAACACGAGGAGGTGGTGTCACAGCAAACCAACGCGTCAGCACAAAGTGAATGGATTGAGACCTTCAGGTCTGTGGGACAAGGGAAGTCCCTTAAGCTGTTCCCTCAAAAGGACATTTCATTTGCCTGCAGAGTTCCAGATAAAGAAAAAAAAAAAAGTCAGCAAAGGTGAACCGGTCCAGCGAAGTACATCAAACAATGAAGACAAAGGACACAAAACAAAACAAAACAAAGTGTGCCCTTCTCTTTACTAATCCATTCTGGATTAGATTAGCAAGGATTAGCGCACTGGAGCAGCACCCTGGATCAGTCTCATCCCATTTACATCAAGCTAGGGCAAGACTGAAACTTCTCTCGCCTGGTAGTAAGATGGTGGCACGACGGAAATGTTTTCCCTCAGATAGTTTGTATTTCCACTCCAGTATTCAGACCAAACCCTTGACCTAGGAGCTAAGCAGGAAGGTTTCTGCTCAGAAACACTACACACTTCAGAGACTTGCAAAAGATCCAACGTTACACAGGTACCTCTCATATCCAGAGCACATCTCCAAATCCAGCTCCACTTCAATTTCATGCATAAAATAAAATGGAAATAAGAAATATTAACAAACTTTAATTAAAACACCCAAAAGGCTCATTTTCTTTGATGTTTCTTTGATGTTAACTGGCGTAATTAGATCATACATCACGTATTGCTCTCAAAGCCCTCAAAGTCCAAATTTTATGCAA
This sequence comes from Ancistrus triradiatus, assembly GCA_025084515.1. Lineage (NCBI taxonomy): Eukaryota > Metazoa > Chordata > Actinopteri > Siluriformes > Loricariidae > Ancistrus > Ancistrus triradiatus. Next base: position 53,551 of record JAJAGP010000505.1, read on the forward strand.
GAAAAAAATTATTTTTAAATGTAGTGGGACCTTCAAAACAAGGTTTTTTCCCCTTCTCTTAATGTATCTCGCCGTATCTTTTTCACATCTTCAACAAAGTCACGAGTGAAGATTAGTGCAGGAAGCTATAGGTAGTTTTTTTGTGGGCATGAACAGATTAGAACGGTCTTAAATAAACAAAAAAAATGGCTCCATCCAGTCACTGAGGTTTTTATCACCATCATTCTCCAGCCTTTCAGTTATATTCCTCCAGATCTTTCTTTACTATCCATGTTTTTATAATCAGTGTTGCTTGTCCTATAAGCTCTTCTGCTCTGCTATGTGCAGGATGAGCTGTTCTGCCTGGCAACCGAGCTCTGATTGGTCAGCCTGATTTCAACGCATCTGAACAACGCAGAAATTAGAACAAGCTCTGAAAAAAGTTTTACGCAGCGTCGCAGTCCCTCAGTTTCGGACTCAGTGTTAATATAGGTGCTCTTTTTCAAAACCTGACGTGTGTTTTTTTTCGTCTGTAAAAATCGGATTCGGTGTGAAAAGGACTTTATGCATCAGGAGAGCTGCCGGCGGCGAGGTTTGGAAATGAAAAGACAACTGATAGTAAAGACGCAAGTAAGTCTTTTTCATTTATATGGATACATTGGGGCAAAAGTATTTAGTCAGCCACTGATTGTGCAAGTTCTCCTACTTAGAAAGATGAGAGAGGTCTAGTTTTCATCATAGGTACACTTCAACTATGAGAGACAAAATGAGAAAACAAAAATCCAGGAAATCACATTGTAGGATTTTTAAAGGATTTAATGGTAAATTATGGCAGAAAATAAGTATTTCGTCAATAACAAAAGTTCAACTCAATATTTTGTACCATAACCTTTGTTGACAATGACAGAGGTCAAACGTTTCCTGCAAGTCTTCACCAGGTTGGCACACACTGTAGCTGGTATTTTGGCTCATTCCTCCATGCAGATCTCCTCTAGAGCAGTGATGTTTTGGGGCTGTCGCTGGGCAACACGGCTCAAAATTCAACTCCCTTCACAAATTTTCTATGAGGTTGAGGTCTGGAGACCAAATACTTATTTTCCACCATGATTTACAATTAAATTCTCTGTCTTCTTGGTATAGCTTTTTTCTCCTTCCTACTTGCAACCAATGGATGTCCTACTTGACTAGTGATTTATATTTCCTAATTCATCGTCCAGTCTTAACGTTCGGAACAAAGTCCCAAACCACAGATGTCCAGTAACTGTTGACATCTAGTGCTTCTCTGCATCAGACTGGTTGAAACTAAAATTGCGCCACACACTCAACAGCAAAGTGGATCAGAACCTACACTCTATAATCTTACCATGTATGGTTCAAAATCTGTACATGTATACAGGCATGCGGTGTTTAATGACCGCATTACGTTCTGTGAAGCAGGAAGCTGGCTGAAATGGATGCTCATCCATTCATTTCCAATGCAGTGTTATCCTTGCTGAGTCAATGGTTTTATTTATTTTAATGTTGCCAACAAAAACTGGTACTGGCACTCAAACAAAAGACTGGATCTCCACATGGTGTTTCAGTTTAAGCCTCATGCAATTTAGCACTACCTAAGGCAAAACAATACAGGACTACTTGGCAAATGTTATCCGACTTTGTTCAAACAATAATCCACAAAACACTATTATAACAGCTCTTAAATCATTGATGCACTGCTTGTTGCAAACTCTTAGTGATGTGAGGAACTTGGCATGCAGACTGATCTAATAAGCCACAATATCAGTGGGATGTAATCAAATCCTTTGACCCCATGTGCTACCAACAAGGCAACAGGTTTTAGGTTTCTAATATTCTATAGTTTTAAGGACTCGGCGTTGAATTGAAAACTATAGTAAAACATCTGCCAAATTCATGCACCACCATTTTGATGTTTAACTGTTTATAATACCATTTACCAGTTTGCTTTAACAGAAGATTAAATTAAATGTTTTCCTATTGGGGTAGGTTCTAAATGACTGTATTACTTCATTTCACTTCCTTAACACACACACACACACACACACACACACACACACACACACAGCCCAGTTTATTAGGTGCACCAACCTGCTACTTACACTTTGGCCTTTAAGGTATAAGGGTTACTTATAACCTAGGTGCACTTTGTACATGTACAATTACAGACTGCAGTTTACCTGTTGCTATGCACATCTATCAGCCCTCTGTCCATCAGTAGAAAGGAACCAGCACAGAAATACTGGTTCCATTAGATGTGGGAGGCTAGCAAATTGTGGGTAGTAGCAGATATACTACAGTAAGTAAAGGTTGGAAAATTGGGAGACAAAATTCGAGAGGGACGACTGAGATGGTTTGGACATGTGCAGAGGAGGGATAGTGGATATATTGGTAGGAGGATGTTGGAGATGGAGCTGCCAGACAAGAGACGGAGAGGAAGACCAAAGAGGAGTTGTGGTGAATGAAGATATGCAGGGAGTTGGGGTGAGAGTAGAGGACGTGGAGGACAGGGTGAGGTGGAAACGTTTAACTCACTGTGGTGACCCCTGATAAAGGGAGAAGCCGAAAGAAGAAGAAGAAGAAGAAGAAGAAGAAGAAGAAGAAGTAACTATATACAGTGGTACCTCAGTTCTAAACCACCTCGGAACTTGTCGAATTCGGTTCTCTATGCATTTTGCCAAAAAATAAATAAATAAAATAAAAAGTGTCTTGGTTCTCGTCGTTTGCTCGGTACCTGGTGCACTTGCTTAAACCATGTGACTCATCTCACAATTCAGTGATTCAGGTTCACGATAGCTTTTGTTCAGTGAAGATGTCCAATTTTTACATCTACAGTACTCCATTGGTCCATTGGTCCTAAAAAGATTACTTGGAGAACCAACTGAAAGGAAATCAGGAACACAGGTTGCAGTTAGCTTTGCAGCTATGCTAGCACCCTGAGAACACCAAGAGTAAGTGTTTTGCTTTTACTTTTCACTTTCAATCCATTATTCATTAAATTACATGAGATTTGAACAGTTTATTATCCAATAAGCTTTGTGTTAATGATTTTGTCCAACTGTAGGTTAATGTAAGTGCTAATGTCTAACACTCCACTATGATACAGTACAAATTCATCAGTTCATGACACATCTAACTTATTATGGATTTGAACACATCCCATCATAAAATCAGGGAGCACCTGTACAATACAACTCCATTAATGCATATAATGCATTTACATTTACAGCATTTAGCAGACGCCCTTATCCAGAGCGACTTACAATTGGTACAGTCTTACAATCCAAGCAGTTGTGGGTTAAGGGTCTTGCTCAAGGAGCCAACAGTGGCAGCTTGGCAGAGGTGGGATTTGAACCCTGGACCTTCTGGTCCATAGTCCAGTACCTTACCCGCTAAGCCACCACATGCCTTACACAGTGTGGATTTTCTGGGGGTCTGGAACAGATTCATTCAATTTACATTATTCCTAATGGGAAAAATTTGCTCAGTACTCGTCATTTGAGGTACCACTGCACATGCAAAGAGCACTTCTATTTAAAGAATTAATGAAGCACCAGTTATGGATTCCTAATTAAGTAGGCAGTGACTGTATATACAATCATATCAAATCAGAATCGCATTGGCTTTTAACTAACTTAACTTTAATGACAGGGTTCCTAATGGAGTCAGAGTTTAAAAACTCCATTTATACAGTACCTGGCCCAGCATTAGTGAGACAGTGTGGTTCTCTGAAATAGCAAACACCTCTTTTTACTTGCAGACTAGCAAAACACCATAACAGAAATTGGCCAAATCTAAATTTTTGAACACCCCAAAGCAAAAGCTGAACATTTCAATCACTTGTCTTTTAATTTGCATGTTGTGTGTGTGTGTTTTTAAAGACGAGTAATAAACAGATCACTTGTATGTTATCTCTGGAGATCTGAGGTCTGTTGCTTGTCAAACCGAATGCAAATGCACTGACTGGTGCAGTGGAGCAATGAGGATTACTCCCCAATTATTGTTTTTATTGTATTTTGGGTGGAGGAATTTCGGTGCAACTATATAAAGATACATTTCACTTGTAGCCCATTATACACATAGAAACAAACTGAGGCACTGTATCTTTATTATCGAAACAGACTTCGATTGGTTTCGACTTCTGTGGTTGTCTTAGGACATTAAGCCACATGTTTTAGATTGTCTCATTAAATGTGTGCCCTCAGCCTTTACTACTGCCTCTTTACCACCCACTTGTTTGATGGGTGGATAGTTTGTTTGATACTTTAACTCCTGCTGTTAAACTATAAATACTTGGGGTTTTTAGAAGTCTAAAGCACTGTCGAGCTAGCATTTCCCAGGGTTAATGCAGAAAAGCAAGTAACAAGAACCACAGAACTATAACCACCACTACCAGAATGTGTAGCCGCAGCTTTTGAACAGACCCAGTAGTTGTGCTGCTAGCTACACAGGGATCCTGAAACCCAAGTGTTCACCCCTTAATTGACTGTGTCCCTGAAAAGCAACTGTACAGTAAAATGGTCCGTCTAAGTACCATGCCGATGAGGATTAATCCTGAAGTTTGATTCAGTGTGGACTTTGAGACCCTGTGGCAGTACAAAGGCCTGTGTTGACCAGCTCCTTAGAGTTATTCAGTGACTGACCTATTGATTAATACTTATCAGTTAATTAAATTTAAAAATGCAAATTAATGGCAGTTGTTCCCAGTTGTCTAGCACCATTTAGTAAACTTGTGAAGCTACTTTAGTCCGACGTCCATCCCAATTGTCTCATGTTCAGCATAAGCAACCAGAGGCCAAAATGTTGCTTTCTAGTTTAAGAAAGGGAGAAAGACAGCACAGAAAACAGCATGATGCATTTAAAATGATATGGCTTGTGCATCTTCTTCACAATTGTTGTACTTGTGTGGTGACAGTGCTATCTGGCTTTCTTCATACTTCTTGTGGTGCTTCCTTTTGAGGTGGGAGTACAGACTCATGTCTCCACCAGACATGGCAAAAACATTATGTGCCGTGTCCATTGTGTAAAATCTAATCCAGTTCCACATAATTAATATCATATAACTAATGACCAGACTGTCAGGGCAAACCTGAGCTGGACTAGCAAATAAAGTGGCATCTGGGAAGCCACATCAGCATTTCCAGCTCAAGTAATATAATGTGTTCAGTATGACGTGTACACTTGGGATGGGGTAGCAGTTCATCGCGGGGCACAGCAGGGGTCGTTGCTGCAGCTCTGGAGGGAGATCCTCACTGAGTGCGTTTACATGCACTTAATAATCCGATCATAGTCCGATTTCTGCAGTTATCTAAATATTCAAGTGGTCATGTATACAGCATACTCCAATCTAGAAATCAGATTAAGAAATCCGGAGTGGATTTTACCTCAGTAATCGGATTACTCATAGCATGTATACCAGTAAGTCAATTACTGGTTGCCAGGTCCTCGTATTCTAAAGACTTGGCTTTATTTGGCCAATCGTATGTCTGCATGGGCAATACATACAACTCGCTGAAACCTGAACTCACTCAACCACTTTTCATACCCACCTAATCATAGTGAATCTGGTGGCAGCACAGGGTGCAAGCAGTGAATCAACCCTACCAGTCCCTTGCAGGGCACATTTACATTTACAGCATTTAGCAGACGCCCTTATCCAGAGCGACTTACAATTGGTACAGTCTTACAATCCAAGCAATTGTGGGTTAAGGGTCTGGCTCAAGGACCCAAGTGGCAGCTTGGCAGAAGCGGGATTTGAACCCTGGACCTTCTGGTCCATAGTCCAGTACCTTAACCACTAGGCTACCACAGGCACATGCAGGCACTTATACTCACTCACACTTTAGAGACGCCAGCTGTCCTAACACATGGCTTTGGAATGTGGGAGAAAACCAGACTACCCAAAGTAAACATGCAAAAATCAAACAGTCAAAAACAGAGTCTCTGGGTTGGGTCATCACAGTGTTGCTCTGAGCGCTCATCTATAATATTCCCTAACATTTTTCACACCATTATTAGCACCTTACTCTGGAATATTGGGCGGTCTTAAACTGTTCTTTAAATCAGATAACAAGCTAAACACACTGCATCCCAGAATCCAATTTTTCGTAGGCAGAGAGACATTTCGCAAGGCAATACAAGCTCAAATGTCATATCAATAATGTCTGAACTGCCCACAGCAAAGACATACACGACAGACTTGGGTGCACATACGTGCACTTTAAAACTGAAACCAATCCATTAGCAGAAATGAAAAGGAACCAGACACTGTAGGACATGCTGAATGGCATTACTGAGAGCTGTTCCACTGAGGATTAAGTGAGAGGTGCGAGTGGCTGTGCAGCAACAGGCCATATGGCAGGTAGTGATACAGAAGGTCTGTTCTGTGACGCATCAAACAAAGGCCATGTGCAGAAGTCTCTTAACCACACGCAATAAAGAGGTTCAGCTGTAAAATGACACACAACACTTCATGCAACGTAACAATCCTTTTTAAAGCTGTAGGCCGATCTGAACAAATGTGTCGCCAGCATTTGGGGTTTAAACTCTACTTGTTCTGTTTAATGAGACTCAACCGCAAACGTTTATTAAACAGGAAGTGAAATTTTCCTAACTTCCTAATTGCAGTCTTCCTAACTCACTAACATACAAACCCATTCTAATTTAACCAGATAAATATCTGTACGTGTTTGGTAAAACACATTGTACATAGTTAAGTTCTCGATACTCGATACTCATTTCAGTTGAAGCTCAGTGTTTCGGAACGTTGCTTCAAACTCCTTACCGAAATGAAAAAGTCAGGTGACTGTCTATAAAGTTTCCACTGCGTCATGCTGTTTCGAAACGTTTCAAATCATTTCCCGCATTTCATTATACGTGCAAGCAGCTGGAAGTACAAGCAGCTGATCGGAGTTCATAATGTTTTTACCCAGAATGCTTCTAAATGAGTGTCGGAGAATCTCATCACTGATCCTAGAACTGTGATTAGTGTCAAAACGACACGTTATGTCATTGCCACTCCCTCAGAGACAAAAGAGATGCGAAGCAACACAACTTTCTATGGAAAAAAATAAATGTTTTCACTATTCTCTTATTATTTTGCAAATTATACAATGAAGGATCTCGAAAAAGACCAAGGTCTGCTGTTTGGGATCATTTCGAGACAGATGTTACTGTTAGACCACTGGTTGGACACTAGAGGTCCCTTTGGTGCGATGATTCGAACGTTTCACAAGCTCGAATCTTTTGTTTCATCTGCTTCGATCTCTCAAAAGCCCCACTTATGCCATCACTATTGGTTTGATTTAGTTTGGTTATTCACTGAAATATTTCGTCTGCTTTTAGAACTGTACTTAATGCTCAACATATGTTCTTGTAAAGCCAACGTAGCAGACTCTGAGATTAGACCAGTACCACTTGACTACAGATTTACAGACTATTCATACAGAATTCATACTGAAATCACCTTCATGATGGTTCTCAATTAAGATTCTGTCAGAGATCACAGATGGAACATACTATAACATCGGTGTGGAAGAAGTAGTGCGGCAAAACCGCTCTCAGCGCAGTGTACAGAACAGACCCACACAGCACACACACAATTACCCGCCATGATGAGGGCTATATACCAGTCCATGCTTAGACTCAGGAACAGGAACTATGAGCGTGCCTAACCCCCGGGGATCACAGTTGCTACAATACTTCAACCTGTAGCCTACACAGCGGTACCTCGATTCTCAACCACATTGGACCTCATTAAATTCAGTTCTTGACGCATTTTGACTAGACAAATGTGTCTTGGTTCTCAATACACTTGCTTAAACTTGTACGAGTTGAACCGGATGACTCGGTTCAGCCTAAACGCGCGATTCATGATTCACGAGTCAGTACACAGTGATTCCGGTTCACAACAGCTCTCAGAGAAGATCTCCGCTATTTTTTATCATGTTTTTCTTTACTTTAACATCTACAGTACTGTATTCCTAGTGCAAATAAGTCTCCATGGCTCCTAAAAAGGTTAGTTTATAAGAGTCAACCAAAAGCAAAACAGGAATTGAATGCCCCAGCACACAGGCTGCAGCTAGGGCCCAGAGGTCATCAACAGGTGTTTTGCTTTTACTTTTCAATCCATTACTCACTAAATTACATGAGATTTTTCAACACTTCATTATAAAATGAGCTTTGTGTTAATGATTTTGGCCAGCTGTAGGTTAATGTAAGTGTTTTAAACATTAACTTACTCATCATTTGCTCAGTACTAGTCTTTTTCAGGTCACGACAAAGCTTCTGGAACTAATTGATGACAAGAACTGAGGTACTACTGTATGTACATTTAATACAGTATGTTTGGTACCACCTTTGGCACCCCCCTCAAGAATTGCTTTTGAGAAAATGTTACTGCTTATTGTCCAGCCCCAAACCCCTTTGAATTCCAGGATAAGCTCCAAACCCATCAAGAGCTGGCAAGTCAATTGCAACTCCACCATAAGGATTGATGTTCTCCAGAATATTGTGTTCCTGTTTTTTTTCTTTCCATTTGTGTAATAACTTGTTTGTGATTTCCCAGATAGCATTCATCCAGCTCATTGCCGGTCTTCCCCTTGTCCCTTCAACTGTTCTAACCATATTTTTTCCAATGTATTCGTTGCTTTTTGTCAAAATTAAGATCTGAGGTTGGTTATATGTCCTTTGAGTAAAATCTGAGGCCTGATTTGACCAAAGAACCACTGCTTTCTTCAGGGTACTCATGCCTTTCACATGGGCAGAACATGCCAAAATCTATTTCCATTTAATCACATGCATGTAGCTGATGTCCTTATCGAGCGTGACTTGCAACTGATACCATCTTCCAAGCAGTTGTAGGTAAAGGACCTTGCTCCAAGATCAAACAGTGACAGCTTGGCAAAGGTGGGTTTTGAACCTTGGACTTTATGGCCCACAATCCAGTACCTTAACTGCTAGGCCACCACAGAAAAAAATCTGACAGTCAAAACATCAAAACTGAATCCCCAGAGCTGCCCCGCACTAATAGCTTGTTTCTTTGACTCGGGCCACAGTCAATGTTTGTATTCAGCTATACTGTTTACTCATCGTTCCATATACCTGCTTACAGATGTACCTCCCCAACCTGGAGAACAGACCATGCCTCGTTAACTGAAGCCCCGCCCATCACCATGTGCCCTGTAGTAACCCCGCCATCGCACCACAATGACGCGCAGCCTGAAGTGACACACTAGCCACAGATGCATTTAACACAGATAAAATAAAGACACAGCTCTGCGGAACACAGTTCTTACTTAGCAACTCATGCTGAAAGTGATTCACTATGTGATGTTATCGGTTAGCATATGGCTAGCCCCTTACATGCTCCTTGGACATCATGCATCTAATGTGTTATGAAGCACCTTCTAAACATCTTTCTAACGGGATATGTCAGCAATACAACGCAAATCATACTGAAATACTCTTATCACGCAGGAAAACTCTTTGCATGGGTAATTATTTAAAAATGTATGAAAAAAAATATTCATTACCAGTTAGTGCCTAGTAACCGGCATGTTATCTGAGCGGTCTCCACTACTTAAGCAGTATTAATAGGCAAGTAAATAAACCAGCAAAATAAACTAAATAAAAAATATAATACCTGCTGCAAGGACTGTCATCAGGAGCACCCGGTCAAAATCTGCTTTCTTCTTTAAACGGCTAGGTGAAAGAGCAAAATAAAACCCGCAACCCGAACCAGTGTCAGGACTGTATTTAAATGATCCTTCACTCTTTGTCCGCTCGTCACCATCGCAATTTCAAACATTATATTTCACACCCATATTGTGACACATCCCGCCTTTAATGAAGCCATTGGTTAGTCGTCACACATTGTCCAATCACGTGTTAGGATGAAACCCATGAACCTTCTTGCGCAGGAGGCGGAGTTCGCCTAAATAAGGGTGGGAAAAGCGGAGGTTGGTATTCCTTCCCAAATCCCAAGTCGCTGTTCGACTGGAAACATTAAGATTAGTAGTTCCGGCTTCAAACCGGTCAACTCCGTTAATAACTCATTTGTAATGAAAGACGAAAGATACTTGTAAAATGCCAGCCGTTCGTCCATCACTTCGTCAGTCCAGCAGTCCATCAATCAATCCGTTCATTCATTGTATCAAACAGTTAACTTATTAAACTTGCCCAGTGTACCTGAACAGTTCAATTATCTCTAGTTTCAGTCACTGAACAGAAAACATTTACATTTACATTTACAGCATTTAGCAGACGCCCTTATCCAGAGCGACTTACAATTGGTACAATCTTACAATCCAAGCAATTGTGGGTTAAGGGTCTTGCTCAAGGACCCAACAGTGGCAGCTTGGCAGAGGTGGGATTGGAACCCTGAACCTTCGTGTCCAGAGACCAGTACCTTAACCGCTATGCTACCACAGTCATAATAAGCATTCTGCTAGCATACATACCAACTACATAGCTAACAAATACACCAACATTACTCTGTGCTGCCCTCTAAACGTTACATTTACAGCATTTAGCAGATGCCCTTGTCCAGAGCGACTCACAATTGGTACAGTCTTACAATCCAAGCAATTGTGGGTTTAGGGTCCTGCTCAAGGACCCAACAGTGGCAGCTTGGCAGAGGTGGGATTTGAACCCTGGACCTTCTGGTCCAGAGTCCAGTCCCTAACCGCTAGGCTACCACAGTCCACTAATAGGAGAGAAAACGCTCCTATTAATACTGAAAACAGGTGTGTTTACTTAGATTCAAATCCATTTAGTAAAAAATAATGAGCATAATGTGTGCTCAGTCTAGTTAAGAGACAGCTAACAAATGCTTGAAAGCTTGTGAACCCTTCAGAATTTTCTATATATCTAAATAAAAATGACTTAAAACATCATCAGGTTTTTCACACAGCCCTCTATAAAGATAAAGATAATTTTGTAATTAAACAAACAAGACAAAATGTTATACTTACTCATTTGTTTATTGAGAAAAATGATCCAATATTACATATCTGTGAATGGCAAAAGCATGTGGACTTCAAGTATTAGCAGTTCATTTGAAGGTGCAGTTAGAGTCGCATCTTTGCAATAAATGGGATGCCAACAAGGTGTGAGTGGGTGCTCTGTTTTGTTAAAAAAAAAACAGGGATCTGGCAAAGTGTGCTCTTCCCAACACTTTTGTGGAAATGTATCATGGCAACTCTGAGGACCTCAGAAAAATAGTTGTTGATGCTCATGAGGCTGGAAAGGGTTATTAAACCATCTCTAAAGAGTTTGGACTTCACCAATTCAGTCAGAATAACTGTCTATAAATGGAGTAAATTTAAGATTATTCAAGACAGCCCATGATATCACATTGGAACCCAAGTTAACTTCTAACAACTGAAGGCCTCTCTCAAATGGGCAAAAGTTAATGTTCATGATTCCACTATCAAGAGGACAATGAACAATAATGGTGTGCATGGCATTGTTGCAAGGAGAAAGCCACTGCTCTCCAAAAAGGACATCACTTCCTGTCTGTAGTTTAGTAAAGCCAGAAGACTACTGGAAAAAAAAATGTTTGTGACTTTTTGGCTTAAATGACAAGCATTATATCTGGAGAAAGGAAACACTGCATTCCAGATCCTAGCCCCATCTGTTTTGCTGATGTGTACAAAATGGATGAAGTCCTAGGAATCTTCAAGCCCATCTTCCTGCATGTGAGAAACATCATTTCTTTGCTTTTATTACAAACCACTGAAGAGAAAAATCTACATCAATCCACTGTGAAATTAAGATAATGTGAGATACTATACAGAAGTGGTTCTCAAACTGTTTAGGCCAAGTACCACCCATTATCAAACCCAAACCTCCAAGTACCACCTAAGAGTCTCATCACAGAAACACATACAACACACACACGTATACACAGTAACCATTTTGAGTCTACAGGTTTATCCTTGAAATGTGCATGTTTCACAGCACACAACCCATTGTGATCTTGATTCTCTGTCCCACTATAGGTGAATCCCAAACCTAAACTTGTACCAAGTCATAGTGCTTTTTCAGAGCTTGCTAACACTAGCAGTACTGCCTATGTGTAAATTAGCACTGGCTGATGCAAGGGCAGGCATTAACTTTATCTTCAACGGATTCAACAGCTGTGTTTGATTTACCGGTTTGGGCTCATTGCTCCTGGCATCTGCTACCTTTCAGCCATGATATAATAGTCAATTTATTTGAGGCATTCATTTTAAAATATTGTTTCAGAGAAATGCAAAAGACTCACTCATACCATCTTGGAAAATTCGAAATTTGGGAAGCGGGTAGCGCGATGTATATGTAATAAACTACGGATGTCTGCATAAGCCCACGTGATATTTTTTAAACACAATACACAAATGAATTTTATTAAAAAAAAAATACCATCATACCATCTAACGCTCCTTCACGTACCAGTAGTGGTACACATACCACAGTTTGAGAACCACTGCTATACAGTGTCTGCAGTGTACACTACACTGACATCAATTGGTACCACAAATACTTGATGTTGGCATCAGGGCATGTTTTACAAGTAAATACTCAGTATCAGTATCAGTGTATCCCTACCCCAGCCATCCACCCATTTATTTAAATGTATTAATTAAAATAAATTCATATGAAAATTGAATATATAGTTGGATGACCTTTAAATTTTCATACGAATTTACACAAATGAATATAGTAAGTAAACAAGCACTTTAGGAACCAGGTATGTAATATAATCATTACTTCTCTTTATTGCATCAACATACATTTTACATATTATAAATTTGGATTTGTACACTACAATCTTTGTTGTAACATATTAAAAAATATTCAGAACCAGAAAACGAAGCACTATAAACCTTTACCAACATTTACAATATGTTAATATTTTTTAAATATATTTTAGTCTCAATGAAGAAGTTAAAATCAGGAACAAAAAAACATAACAAAAAACAGTTAAACAAATAGCAAATCACAGACATGGCACTAGATTTTCTTAGAGACAAAGTTACTGAGGCTAAGGGTGGGGATGCCAGCCATTGAACTGCTTAATACTGACATCATTGTTCATATTTGGCAACTAACAGCCATTTTTGTGGTAAGTACACTTATAACATTGTTATAGGTGTGTACCTATGGAACCTTGCCACAAATGTGTTTAAGGGGAAAGGGAATACTACAGCAAACACAGTAGTTAATACAACAGGGTCACTGGTGAGGATAGAGACTGGAATCACTTTGACAGACTAAGACACAATGTAGCCTATTTTTTTCTAATTTCATATGCCAGAATACTCTTGACTTATTTTATCAGCACTACTACTGTGACCATCGTCTGTGACCGTCTTCACAGATTCTTCACTACATTCTTCTAGGCTAAATCTGTGAAATTCTGTGTTATGAGTATTTAAATGACTGGGTCGATGTGATTTATTGTAGTATTTATTAATTATTACAAATACATGGAAGAAGTTGTTCTTAGTCCAGAAATTTGAATACAAGCATCTCATTTCAGTGGTGCATTTAACATGCCCTTGTTGACTTCCCTTGCAAAATTTTACTCACTCACCTTCCATACCTGCTTAAACCAAGGGCCTATTTGCCAGCACAGGGTGCAAATTAGGAACCAACCCTGGGCAGGGTGCCAGCCCATCACATGGCACAATCACACACACACACAGGACAGAAAACTCCAGACAGTAAGTGGCCAGGACTTGAACTCAGATCTCTGGGGCTGTGAGGTGACAGCACTAAACTCTGTGCCACCATTCTGCTTCCTTCCAAAGTTTGTATTCTTTTTTTGGTGTGGCCACTTACAGCACAGTGAACTTGACACATTTTTGCTTAAGTTGTACAAGTTTGATTTAAGGGCAGGACGGTGTCACAGTGTTTATCGCTCTTGCCACGTAGCTACATAGACCCAGGTTTGAGTCCCAGCCTGGCTGCTGCCTATGTGGAGCTTGCATGGTCTACCTGTGTCTGCATGATTTGCTGTATGTGTGTGTGCACACGTGCCCTATCAAGGGTGGTTCCCTGTGGTGCCAATTCAGTTCATGCCCCACCACAACCCTGAACTGGGTTTGGAAAGTGAGTGTGTTCCTAAATGAAAATGTGCTTGAAATAATGCAGAACAACCATTTAGGTTGCCTCCCAAGCCATGGTCTATTTGTCTAAGAAGTTTGGGAAGCTACAAAGGAGAGAGCGGAGTAAGATGAGCCAGGACGTACAGTGGGGCCAAAAAGTATTTAGTCAGCCACTGATTGTGCAAGTTCTCCTACTTAGAAAGATGAGAGAGGTCTGTAATTTTCATCATAGGTACACTTCAACTATGAGAAACAAAATGAGGAAATAAAATCCAGGAAATCACATTGTAGGATTTTTAAAGAAATTAATTGTAAATTATGGTGGAAAATTCGGTTATTTGGTCAATAACAAATGTTCACATGGCCCCATTTTTCCCTTAACACGGATTTCATTCTTCCCTTATCATCCTGTCCCCATTGCAAAAAAATAGTCCCAAAGCATGATGTTTCCACTCCCATCTTCACAGTAGCTATAGTGTTCTTGGGATGCAACCTAGCATTCTTCTTCCTCTAAACACAACGAGTTGAGTTTTTACCAAAAAGTTCTGATATTATACCAAAATATTCTTCCAACTGGGATATTCTCTCAATCCTCTTCTGGATCATCCATATGCTCTCTGGCAAACTTCAGACGGGCCTGGACATGTACTGGCTTAAGCAGGGGGACACGCCTGGCACTGCAGGATCTGAGTCCCTCTCGGCGTAGTGTGTTACTGATGGTAGCCTTTCTTACTTTGGTCCCAGCTCTCTGCAGGTCATTCATCAGGTCCCTCCGTGTAGTTCTGGGAGTTTTGCTCACCATTCTCATGATCATTTTGACCCCACGGGATGAGATCTTGCATGGAGCCCCAGATCGAGGGAGATTATCAATGGTGTTGTATGTCTTCCATTTTCTTACAATTGCTCCCACAGCTGATTTATTCACACCAACCTGCTTGCCTATTGTGCATTCATTCTTCCCAACCTGGGGCAGGTCTACAATTTTCTTCCTGGTGTCCTTCCACAGCTCTTTGGTCTTGGCCATGGTTGAGTTTGGAGTCTGACTGTTGGAGGTTGTAGACAGGTGTCTTTTATACAGATAAGGTCAAACAGGTGCCATTAATACAGGTAACGAGTGGAGGACAGAAGAGCTTCTTAAAGAAGAAGTTACAGGTCTGTGAGAGCCAGAAATCTTGCTTGTTTGTGGGTGACCAAATACTTATTTTTCACCATGATTTACAATTAAATTCCTTAAAAATCCTACAATGTGATTTCATGGATTTTTTCTCATTTTGTCTCTCATAGTTGAAGTGTAGCTATGATGAAAATTACAGACCTCTCTCATCTTTCTAAGTAGGAGAGCTTGCACAATCAGTGGCTGACTAAATACCTTTTTGCCCCACTCTAAGTTGACCAATTCCTTGTATACAATTTGAACACTTTTTGCAGGTTACCAATGAGGAAACAGTCAAATAAACAGTTTTGTAGATCAAAGTCATTTCTTACATGTTAGGTATAATCACTGGTATATCAAAGCCTATTTCTTATACCATGCATGTACGAGGTTTGCAGAAGTACAAAACATGAGTGTTTTTTTAGCAAAAGACTAGCCCTGAATTGCTACACTAGGCACTTTTTTCAAATTTGTGGTTCTGTGGTAAAGTGAGCCAAATGCTTTTTTTCAGCTGAGCCAGTGGTTTAACGTACACCAAAATGGTCCACTTAAGTTAGGTTACGTCTAATAATATTTCAATGTAATAATCCATAACTGACTTTCTTTTTCACATGGCTATTACACAGGCTATTATGCCGCAAACCTATAAGAGAAAAAAACTGTGGGGCTCAGCACCCTTTGAGGTGATTGCCAGAGCCTGTGAAGTCAAGAGAGGAAAAATCATCTGAAAAAAGAAAGTAAAAAGAAACATCTTTCTTTATTCTATATTTTGTCATATAAAATAACCGTTATCCAAGTTATAAGTAGTTAGAAAAGCAACTAAGGGAGGTGATTGTTTACTATTGTGATAATTTAAATATTTGTTGTGTGTTTGAAAATCAAACTTGAAAATAGGCTGATTTTCAGTTAGTGTGGATTATTAGCCTCATGTTTATTGAAAACTACTGAATCACTTACAATTAACATCTCTGCATTGAACTCCGTTCAGTTTTATGGTTTAATTTTGGTATCTATAAGAATCTATATCTATAAAAAATAAGCTGAGCCACAGGAACACTTATTTTGAGAAGTCATATATTAATGGCTCATTGTAAATATGTGCAATTTTTTTTTCACTTGGTATTGGCCTTAAAATCATGGTATGTTTGATAGTTTTACCTCCATGTAATTATTTTTTGAGTAAAGGACAAATGTAGTAATAATTGACTCTCCTTATCCCACTCTCCCCGACATTATCTACATTATGGGGTCATTAGTGCATCAGTTCAGTACTAGTGAGGTATCGGATTTGGAGCATAGGCCCAAACTCTAAGGCAAGAAGGCCAGCTAGCTCACTGCTAACAAAAAAAGGCAACAGGTAGGAATTAATGGAATTTTCATAAATACAGTCTCAATTTAAATGCTTATATTTCAGATACATATTTATTAGTATCCATGCCCTGTAACAATATTAAATCTAATTCAGTTTATTTGTATAACACTTTTGACAACAGACATTTTCTCAAAGCAGCTTTACAAAAGCCAAATCTATTATTATTCCATAACAACAATAGTTTTATGCAAATAAGAGCAGCACACAGCTGTGTGGGTGATGCAGCAGTGTACTATGCTAGCTCACTGCCACGGTGAACCAGGTTAGAGTCCTGGCAGCGCCTTCAGTTGGGTGTCACATTTTCTGCAACAGTAACTCCTGCAGGCCCTGAGATGGGGGAGTCAGACTACTACGACCCTCCTCCTGTGCCTTTTTGTTTTTATTTCATCAGTTTGGTCCCCTTTGAATTGTAATGCCTAAATTGACCCCAAACTATTTCAACTGACTAATACCATTCAAACAAGAGACCAATTAAACAGCATGCTTTTGAGCTCTAGGAGACTTTTTACTGTGGATACTATATTTGCTGGTTTAGAACAAATTTGAACCAAATTTTTAACAACTTCAGCACTCACGTATTTTGCCGTTTCAATTCATGAGTTGTTATCTGAGTTTTCAAAGATTTGGGCTTGTTTTCACCAAAAAAAAAAAGTTTTATTAGCTACATTAGGTTCTTAGCAAAACTAAAAGATCATTGTGTACCAAACGTCTATATTCAAGCTTTGTTTTAAGTTATTTTAATCTATTGTTTACTGAACCATTACTTAAATGTGGTGACAGGGATGTTTACAAATGGAAACAGGGAGGAGAAGTCAACAAGATTAACCTCCTAAGACCCAAGTTTTAATTTTGTATGCATTTTTAATATCTGCTAGCCATTGGGATTAGTAGGACCTGATAAATATAAAACTAAGCATTGTCTTTTATTTTAGTTTTTGTCTGTAGGATCAGTCATGTCACACCAACTGGCCTATGTGAAATGATACAAATAATGACAGGAGTGTCTGCAAATGACAACAACAGACCTAAGTTAAGCAGAATGTACTACAAGGTGTAGCAAACCAAAAATGCAATGTCCTCAAATAGGGTCTCAGGAGGTTAAAAACAGCATTTTAGTCCGATCAAGCTAGACTAAATAAAAAAGGCCAACTATATGGGGCAATCTAGAGTATTTCAGACCTTAGGAACATATTTTATTATAACTGGCTGGTGCTATAACAGCACTAACCGGCAGCAATGTGATGGCAATGCCATACTGCTCACACCAAACCCAACTATATATAATGGACTAGTGGACCAGGACAAAATCTTGTTTTAGGATCTAACTAAACACTATGATGCTAGAAAATAATTGCCTCCAGTCCACAAATGGTCCCCCAATGACAATTAACATTTGGTCACTTTTGCGCCACACAGTCTTACAGTCGACACCACACAAATTCCACAGACCAATATACATTATTACATACACTATGTACATGAAACAAACAAAAATGTTGTAGTCAACTGCAAAACTTCGGCCCTACATTTCCCTCAGGGAACGTGCTTAACATCACTGTGATAACAGTCAAAAATACTTGATTGCTCACTCAGAAAGTGAGCTGCATTGCTATTGTTATAATTCTTAGGGAACTCATAGGTTTTGTCCAGCGGGGCTAGTTATTCTAACAAAGGACACATACCTATTTAACCCCCTTACTCAGAGTCCCACCTCATAACACAACTGTCTATAAACATGTTGGCAGTGACTGATACTTTTGGATTAAAACAGATTTCACCACAGCCTGTTCAAGGGGCACTGAGTAAAACTTGTCATGTCGTGAAGTTTCATTTCCATCCTGAATTCTACATTTGACTATCCTTAAAATAAACTGTAAGGTTACTGACTTCTACTACTAATAATATCCAGTTTAGCTGCCCTCGCACAGACGGTAGTTTTTAATATGATGAGCATTTTTTTCCCCTCATTACACCTTCACATCATATATAATGACATAAATATATATACACGCACAAGATCCTCCCATCATCTTAAACAAATACGTTCAAATGTACAGATACACACAAGACCACAGAGTAAATACATCATCGCTTTATGAGAAGGTAAGGAGGAAGTGCATCAGTGAGAGCAACACCGACCCCTGACTGGTCCTGCACATGGATGCTGTTTCTAAGGGAATACTCAAGTAATTTTTAAAACCTCAAGGGAAAAAACATTGACAGATGTATGTACTGAGGAAAGAATGCAAATTAATAATGGATATCTAAAGACAACACAGTGGTGCTTGAAGGTCTGTGACTATTTTAGATTTTTGATACATCTGACCTAAAACATATGTACATAAAGAGAACCCAGTTAAACAAAAGAGACAAAAATATTTTACTTGGTCACTTACCGTATTTTTCGGACCATAAGGCGCACTTAAAATCCTTTAACTTTCTCAAAAATCGACAGTGCGCCTTAAAATGCGGTGCGTCTAATGTATGAATTAATTCTGGTTGTGCTTTCTGACCTAGAACCGACTGTAGATGGTACACGGCACTCATAAATCTGTCAAAATGTTTTAGCACGGCCTTGGTAAGTTACGAAGCAACCGTAGTGCGCAGCATTGTAGAGTAATACGGTATGTGCTTCAGCATTAGGGTACGTGCATTCATTCATTCATTTTCGAAGCGGATTTCAAACTCAGCGCTATCAGTCAGGCAGTACAACATGGACCCGGTGCGCTTTATGTATGAAAATATACCCGTTAGCAGCCGATCATTGATATTGCGTCTTATAATTCGGTGCGCTTTATAGCCCGAAAACTACGGTATTTATGGTGAAAAATGATCCAATATTAGATATCTGTGAGTGGCAAAAGTATGTGAACCACTAGGATTAGCAGTTCATTTGAAGGTGAAATTAGAGTCAGGTGTTTTCAATTCTATCATGTCTATCATGACACGAACAAAGTGGATACCTATAGACCTAAAAAAAAGAGCTGTTGATGCTTATCAGACTGGTAAAGGTTACAAAATTGAAGATAATTCAAGACCAACAAAGATCACTCAAGACTAGTAATCGTCTAAAGTCACAAAGGAACCAGGGAAACTCAAGGCTTCTCTCACACTGACAAATATAACAAATGAGTCCACCAACAGGAGACGACTGAATAACTATGTACATGGCAGGGTTGTAAGGCGAAACCATTGCTCTCCACAAAGAACATTGCTGCCTCTAGGCAGTTTACTAAAGATCATGTGGAAAAGCCAGATGGTTACTGGAAAACGGTTTCCTGGGTGGATGAGACCAAAATCAAACCTTTTGGACTAAAAGAGAAGAGAGTCAGGCCTATGTCTGGAGAAGGAAAAACACTGCATTCTAGGTAAGAAGTATATCATACAAGTTAAACAGAGTGGTGATGCATCTGAGCGAGGACTGCTTGGAACAATGAATTCTGAATTTTACCAGCAAATTCTAAAGGAAAAGGCAAGGACATCTGTCCATGAACGGAATGACCCTGAACATAGAAGTATAAAGAAAAATAAATAATGTTTTAGAACGGCCAAGCCAAAGTCCTGACCTTAATCCAAAAGAAAAGCTGTGGAACCAGTTCACATGCGACTCACAGGCATGTAATATTTGATCATTTTCCTTAACAAATAAATGATCAAGTATAATATTTTTGTCTCATTTGTTTAACCCACCAGCAGAGAACTATAGAAATACATTCAGCATATTTAACATTGTTGGACTGCATTTACTTATTCAGCAAAGCAAAAGCAAAACATCCTATTTTACTCCTACATATCCTTGTCAGAGTCATGGGGTAGGTCCTGGAGCCTAACCCAGAATTCTTTAGGTTACACATTTGTGTTAGGCCCCCAGGAGCTGCATTTACTTAACATTCTGTATTCACATTCTGCAATTCTCCTCCGATGTGGAGGCGTTACTATCTCCATATTCCTTACAGCAGCACATTGTGATTGTGGAGAGTCCAGTTTCATGCAAACAATAATGTTGTTTTACATAATCAGGCTGGTAAAACCACGTTTCAATGGCTTCAGCTGCCTAGAAGACTGTAGATAAGTGTACTGTAAATCAAAATATGACTACCGTATTTTTCGAACCATAAGGCGCACTTAAAATACTTTAATTTTCTCAAAAATCGCCTTAAAATGCGGTGCGCCTAATGTATGAATTAATTCTGGTTGTGCTTCCTGACCTAGAACCGATTGTAGATGGTACACGGCGCTCATAAATCTGTCAAAATGTTTTAGCACGGCCTTGGTAGGTTACGAAGCTTACGGCCACCGTAGTGCGCAGCATCGCGGAGTAATACGGTATGTGCTTCAGCATTAGGGTAGGTGCATTCATTCATTCATTTTCGAAGAGGATTTCAAAAACAACGCTATCAGTCACGCAGTACAACATGGTCATAGAGCAGCTGCAAGAGAATTCAACATTAACGAATCAATGATACGGAAGTGGAGGAAGCAAGAAGACGTCCTGCGCCAGGTAAAGACCAAACTGAGCTTTCGACGGAACTTAAGAGTTTTGTTTCATTTAATGCGCCTTATAACCTGGTGCGCTTAATGTATGAAAATAGATCCGTTAGCAGCCGATCGTTGATATTGCGTCTTATACTCCGGTGCGCTTTATGGTCCGGAAAATACGCTAACTGTTCATTTGCTCTGAATAAGAGGGTCTGGGAAAAGTCATTTGTAGGATTTCTCCATCTGGTGTTGTCCTACATCATGCATCGGCTGTGTCTGCCAGCCCCCTAATATGCAGTTGTACAGACTAGCTTCATACCTCAAAAAGAAATAAACACAGATGCTCTGAAAGAATGAACTGTTCAGAATCAGTGCTTAATTTACAGCTTTAAGAATTCATAATAGTTAAGCTTTACATAGTACACCCGTTTTGATTAAAAATATTGCTCATTCTTTTTTCCATAAGCAAATTTGGAAATTTGTTTTTGGTAATTGCCCAAAGAGATAGATGAGCAATGGAAAGACAGTGAGTATAAAACACTGAGTACTACTGTAAACACCATGTCTTCAGTAAAAACATGTAACAAGTTGACAATAAGAACGAATGAGAATGCAGCATTCTGATGAAGAGTGATGGGAATCAAGATGTACAGACTGCACACTAAAATGTAGTAGCAACTAAAATGATTGACAAATCATGTCTTAGAAAGAAAGGAGCTCAGTCGGAGATGAAAGACAAGATTTGTCTACATTTTATTTTAGTTTAAAAAAAAAAACTCTGATGAAATTTTGGGTGAAAAGAACGAGAAGAGAAAGCAGAAGAGTAAATGAATAATCATTCTGGCACAGATACAAGACTCCTTCACAAAATGAAATCAAAAGTCTGAATGAACACTTTGTGCATTGCATTTAAAATAGATTATTATATATACAATCCTTAAAAAGTGAAATGAGATGACAAATGTAAGACAGTTACAAATGTGTTGAAATGCCATAAGCATGACATTTCAAGCACTTAAAGAAAAATGAGGAATAAAAATTGTTTAGGCAACAGTGATTTAAAAAGAAAATCACTCCTCGTGTAGTGACACAAAAGCCAACCGAACATCTCCATGTAAGAGAGAGATAGAGCTATCCGAAATCCAGAACCGATTCCTTCACATAGCAGTGCATACTTCAGGTAGTTCAAAATTTGCTTTTGCAAATTTTAGAGCTGGCTACAGCACATCATATAAAACTTAAGTGTGATTCATTTTCTCATAACAATCTAAAAAATACATCTATCTTGTCAATATTTATGTTGTACTGAAAATGACCGAATGGCAGTTTCTCTGGAGATTTGGCCTTTTGGTTACGCCTGGGGCCATTCAAGCTTATGGTCATTCTTAAGATCATGTCTCTTGTGGGTAGCATCTCAATTGTGTGTTTGCATCTACAGAATAATACAGAACAATCATATTTCGTCTGAGATTTAGAAACGTGGGTGTACAAGATTAAGCTAATAAAGTAATTTATTTTATACCTAGCTACACTCAAGCATTTCTAAATTTTACAGTAGGACCATCATATATTAAGTAGCTTGTAAGGACCGTATTTTTCGGACCATAAGGATTAAAATCCATTAATTTTCTCAAAAATCGACAGTGCGCCTTAAAATGCGGTGCGTCTAATGTATGAATTAATTCTGGTTGTGCTTTCTGATCTAGAACCGATTGTAGATGGTACACGGGACTCATAAATCTGTCAAAATGTTTTAGCACGGTCTTGATAAGTTACGAAGCTTACGGCCACCGTAGTGCGCAGCATCGCGGAGTAATACGGTAAGTGCTTCAGCATTAGGGTACGTGCATTCATTCATTCATTTTCGAAGCGGATTTCAAACACAACGCTATCAGTCACGCAGAACAACATGGACATAGAGCAGCTGTGAGAGAATTCAGCATTAACGAATCAATGGTACGGAAGTGGAGGAAGCAAGAAGACGCCCTGCGCCAGGTAAAGACCAAACTGAGCTTCCGACGGAACTTAAGAGTTTTGCTTCATTTAATGCGTCTTATAACCCGGTGCGCTTTGTGTGAAAGTAGACCCGTTAGCTGCCGATCGTTGATATCGCGCGTTATAGCCCGAAAAATACGGTAGTTAAGCTATAATGCACAGCTGAGGCCAAAAGCCTGAGACTACTAGTGAAGATGCTTCCATAACAATGTTTTTCATTACAAATCATACAATCAGCATTTATAATTTGAGCGAAAAGTTGAATCTGAGAAAAATGCATAGAGAATTTATTAGTATCTGGTACGTTCCCGTGGCTTGAAGACAGGGAAATATAAGCATTCAATAACATCACATACTGCTCTTTGGAAAACTGTGAAATCATGCTGGGAGAACACGGTGCATTAGAACTTGTGAAGTCCATGCCAGCTCGAGTGCACGCTGTCATTAAAGCAAAAACAGGAAAATACCAAATATTAATCAATTCAATAATTGACTTTTCACTAAAATTGATTATATGATTTGTAATAAAAAAAAAACGTTACTACGTTTGAGAAGAATGCAAAATAGAATCTTTTTTCACTGGTGGTCTTAGACTTTTGGCCCCCCACTATTGTGTGAGGTTTGGGATGCAGTCAAGCTTTCTTCTCAGCAGTGTTTCCACACTTGTGCAGTTACTCACAAACAAGAGAGATATGTTTAAATGTAAACACTGACTACACAACCCAATTACCAGTCTGAAACAATGCCCTCTATCAGATTTTCTGCAATTCAAGTAACGAGCTGTGTACTTTAATAGGATAACTGCTGAATTACTGGAGTGCACTCTATGTGCAGGACAAACAGGAGTTCACAGTGAGCTCAGGAGGAGGAGACACACAGGAAGGATTGGTAAAAAAGAGAGAGAGCCTATCTTTCTCTCTCGTCTCTATCACAGCATTGTCTTCCTACTTGCAGCCCCTCGATGTGGCCGTACCCTGCTAGTTCTCCTTCCTAATGAAATGTTGTGCTCTGTTCAAGATTTCTAAGGCAATGTCACATTACAGATCCAAAAATGTACAACATCTATACATTGTGCGAGTGACGTTTGTGACCGTGTGTGTGTTTGTGTGTGACCGTGGAGCTTCTATAGAACAGTGGCCTCCATTACGATGGCTGGATCCTCAATGTCTGCTTTGCTCTGAACCATTCGTAACTCAAGCTGGGCTGGACTGGGTTTTCTGCCAGGACCAGCCATCTCTGAGAGGAAAGAAAGAAATTCCAAAGGTATAAATTAAACATAACAGCATGTGCTCTCGTTTAGTGGCTCTGGATGATACAGCAAAAATATCAAGGCGCTGGCAACATATGGATTTCGTCAGTCATTCTGGTATTTGCAGTGGTGGGTTAGTGACACAGGCTGCTGAGAAACCTGAGCGCTTGTTCAGTCTGGTTTAATGCGCATACATGACACAACACAAGCAGGAAGTGGAGACACAGGACTGTTACGGTACTGTGCAAAAGTCTTAGGCCACCATTAGATGAGATATACTATTGTTTTAGCAACGGTATAATGATTATATGTAATTATTTGTCAGTCTCTAGAATACAACCAGAAAATACAGGAATTTTGTATGCAGTGTTAAATAACTGAAATAAAATCAGAAAAACAGCTTCCATAGACTACAATGGCAAGTATTTAATGTGACCTGGCCTTATACAGTCCGTAAAGAAGCTTGATCAGGAATGGTTTTCTTGGAAGGGTAGCAGCCAAGAAACCACGTTTTCTGTGGACTGGTGGTTAAGATACTGGACTCTGGACCAGAAGGTCCAGGGTTCAAATCCCACCTCTGCCAAGCTGCCACAGTTGGGTCCTTGAGCAAGACCCTTAACCCACAATTGCTTGGATTGTAAGACTGTATCAATTGTAAGTCGCTCTGGATAAGGGCGTCTGCTAAATGCTGTAAATGTTTTCGGAAGGAGAACAAAGTGAAAATGGCCAAGATATGCTAAAGACTGGAATGAAGATCAGTGGAAAAGAGTATTATGGAGTGAGGAATCCAAAGTGACAAAGTTTGAATTTCTTTTTAAGTCAAACCGTGGACAATATCATACATACAGTGGTGTGCAAAAGTGTTTGCCCCTTCCTGATTTCCTATTTTTTTGCATGTTTGTCACACTTAAGTGTTTCCAAACATCAAACCAATTTAAATATTAGTCAAAGACAACACAAGTAAACACGAAATGCAGTTTTTAAATGGTGTTTATTATTAAAGGAGAAAAAAATCCAAACCTACATGGCCCTGTGTGAAAAACTGATCCCCCCTTGTTAAAACATAACTTAGATATGGTTTATCACACCTGAGCTCACTGTCTCTAGCCACACCCAGGCCTGATTATTGCCACACCTGTTCTTAATCAGAACATCACTTAAACAGGACCTGCCTGACAAAGTGAAGGACACCAAAAGATCCTTAAAAGCTACACATCATGCTGAGATCCAACGAAATTCAGGAACAATTGAGAAAGAAAGTCGTTGAAATCTGTCAGTCTGGAAAGGGTTTATAAAGCCATTTCTCTAAAGCTTTGGGACTCCAGCGAACCACAGTGAGGAGCCATTATCCACAAATGACGAAGAAATGGACCAGTGGTGAACCTTCCCAGGAGTGGCCGGCCGACCAAAATTACCCCAAGAGCACAGCGACGTTTGTAACGACTCATCCAAGAGGTCACAAAAGACCCCACAACAGCATCCAAAGAACTGCCACTCACTTGCCTCAGTTAAGGTCAGTGTTCATGCCTCCACCATAAGAAAGAGGGACTGGGCAAAAATGGCCTGCATGGCAGAGTTCCAAGACAAAAACCACTGCTGAGCAAAAAGAACATTAAAGCTCGTCTCAATTTTTCCAGAACACATCTTGATGATCCCCAAGACTTTTGGGAAAACATTCTGTGGACTGATAAAACAAACGTTGAACTCTTTGGAAGCTGTGTGTCCCATTACATCTGGTGTAA
This sequence comes from Ancistrus triradiatus, assembly GCA_025084515.1. NCBI lineage: Eukaryota > Metazoa > Chordata > Actinopteri > Siluriformes > Loricariidae > Ancistrus > Ancistrus triradiatus. The sequence goes on from JAJAGP010000505.1 coordinate 79,628, forward strand.
AAGTAACACAGCATTTCAGAAAAAAGAACATTATAGCAAGCAGTAAGATATGGTGGTGGTATTGTGATGGTCTGGGGCTGTTTTGCTGCTTCAGGACCTGGAAGACTTGCTGTGATAAGTGGAACTATGAATTCTGCTGTCTACCAAAAAGTCCTGAAGGAGAATGTCCGGCCATCTGTTGGTGACCTCAAGGTGAAACGAACTTGGGTTCTGAAGCAGGACAATGATCCAAAGCACACCAGCAAGTCCACCTCTGAATGGCTGAAGAAAAACAAAATGAAGACTTTGGAGTGGCCTAGTCAAAGTCCTGACCTGAATCCTATTGAGATGCTGTGGCATGACCTTAAAAAGGCCGTTCATGCTGGAAAACCCTCCAGTGTGGCTGAATTACAACAATTCTGCAAAGATGAGTGGCCAACATTCCTCCACAACGCTGTAAAAGTTATCACAAACGCTTGGTTGCAGTTGTTGCTGCTAAGGGTGACCCAACCAGTTATTAGGTTTAGGGGGCAATCACTTTTTCACACAGGGCCATGTAGGTTTATATTTTTCTCTCCCTTAATAATAAACACCTTCATTTAAAAACTGTATTTTGTGTTTACTTGTGTTGTCTTTGACTAATATTTAAATTGGTTTGATGTTCCGAAACACTTCAGTGTGACAAACATGCAAAAAAAATAGGAAATCAGGAAGGGGGCAAACACTTTTTCACACCACTGTATGGTCATTATACCATTGCTAAAGCAACAAATCTAATGGTACGGTATTTATTTATATACTATTGAACATAGTGTAATTTTCGTATTGTGCATACAATTTTTTTAGCCCTCGAAAGACTTTGGTTTCGTTTTGTCTTTCAATCCAGTTTTCTCCAAGTGTTTTTACAAAATACTGTATGTCTAAGTGAAAAACAGACCTAATCATATTGTTGAGGTTTTCCTTTTCAACCTCACACCAGAAACAACTCTGTTAAACATTAAAAAGGGTTTTATATACATGTATAGGCAAAATCATAAGACTACCACAATGACCAAAATTCAGACCACTACGAGTTAATATCCAACTGCTACATGTCACACTGAGTTTGGTTGTCTTTTATTTAATGTCACATCAGCATCAATGACTATTCACAACAGGATACTTCGATACTAGGCAGAGACTGAGCTAATTTTAGTGAACCCGTTAACCCAATGCATGCTTTTAAAATGTGGGAGGAAACCAGAGTAGCTAAAGTAAACTTGTGCAGACAAAGTGAGGACAGGCACACTGAGTAACACAGGGGATTTACAAGCAAAAACAACCTGCCAATCACCAGTGTTCAGAAAGTCATATCCTTATGGTAATATATCATTACAGTCCAGCTCTATTAATCAGTCGATGCCTTACCGTGAGCATAAGTAATGGTTCTCTGAATAACGTGATGCATGACTGAGAAAGTCTTCTCACACGCCGTCTATCAAAGAGGAAAGCCACACTGGTTAACTATTAATCAGCACATGAGCAAGGACATGCAGCGACATCACCAATGCCACCAATGATGGCTGGTTAATAAAAGTGTGTGCGTGTACCTTCAGGTCTGTTGGGTAGTGGTGTGTCCAGGCCAGCAGCATAGCTGCAAACAAATCGCCCGTCCCCACAAACACGGCATCCACCTTTGGCACCTCTATTCGGATCCTCTGGGTCGTGTACGTTCCATCTGGCATCACTGCAGGACAAGCAGACATACGATCAATGTTATTACGTATATAAATAGAATCAGTTATAACTTCGTGGCTTGATCATCTGAAAACGTCAGTCCTTGTTTTACGCAAGAGCTCCCTCTGGAGTATAAAAACGGTGTATACAGTCAACTCAAACTTCGCTTTTGCTGGTTAGGCTTGGAGGGGGTCTGGCATCTACCCAAAAACACACAGGGTCAGGCGTATGTGTACCCTGTATGGGACGCCATGGAGCAGCATCCTGTGAGCACTGATGAAGGATTAGAGAATGACTAACAAACTGTGCAACAACAGATGAGCTACTGTCTCTGACTTTACATTTACAGTGGTGCTTGAAAGTTTGTGAACCCTTGAGAATTTTCTGTATTTCTGCATAAATATGACCAAAACATCATCAGATTTTCACACAAGTACTGAAAGAGAACCCAGTTAAACAAATGAAACAAAATATTATACTACATAATTTATTTATTGAGGAAAATGATCCAATATTACATATTAGTGCAGCAATAACTGCAGCTAAACGTTGATCGATTTTAGCCCATTCCTCTGTACAGAACAGCTTCAGCTCTGGGATGTTGGTGGGTTTCCTCACATTAGCTGCTCACTTCAGGTCCTTCCACAACATTTATATTGGATTAAGGTCAGGACTTTGACTTGGCCATTCCAAAACATGAACTTTATTCTTCTGTAACCATTCTTTGGTAGAACGGTTTGTGTGCTTAGGGTCGTTGTCTTGCTGCATGACCCACCTTCTCCTGAGATTCAGTTCATGGACAGATGTCCTGACATTTTCCTTTAGAATTCTCTGATATAATTCAGAATTCATTGTTCCATCAATGATGGCAAGTCGTCCTGCCCAGATGCAGCAAAACAGGCTCAAACCATGATACTACCACCACCATGTTTCACAGATGGGATAAGATTCTTATGCTGGAATGCAGTGTTTTTCCTTTCTCCAAACATAACACTTTTCTTTTAAACCAAAAAGTTCTATTTTGGTCTCATCCATCCACAAAACATTCTTCCAATAGCCTTCTGGCTTGTCCACGTGATCTTTAGCAAACTGCAGACGAGTAGCAATGTTCTTTTTGGAGAGCAGTGGCTTTCTCCTTACAACACTGCCATGCACACCATTGTTGTTCAGTGTTCTTCTGATGGTGGACTCATGAACATTAACATTAGCCAATGTGAGAGAGGCCTTCAGTTGCTTAGAAGTTACCCTGGGGTCCTTTGTGACCTCACCAACTATTACACGCCTTGCTCTTGGAGTGATCTTTGTTGGTCGGCCACTTCTGGGGAGGGTAACAATGGTCTTGCATTTCCTCCGTTTGTACACAATCTGTCTGACTGTGGATTGGTGGAGTCCAAACTCTTTAGAGATGGATTTGTAACCTTTTCCAGCCTTATGAGCTTCAACAACTCTATTTCTGAGGTCCTCAGAAATCTCCTTTGTTCGTGCCATGACACACTTCCACAAACGTGTGTTGTGAAGAGCAGACTTTGATACATCTTTGTTCTTTAAATAAAACAGGGTGCCCACTCACACATTGATTGAAAACACCTGACTCTAATTCCACCTTCAAATTAACTCCTATCCTGGTGGTTCACATACTTTTGCCACTCACTAATATGTAATATTGGATCATTTTCCTCAATAAATAAATGAAAGTATAATATTTTTGTCTCATTTGTTTAACTGGGTTCTCTTTATCTACTTTTAGGACTTGTGTGAAAATTTGATGATGGCTTAGGTCATATTTATGCAGAAATGTAGAAAATTCTAAAGGGTTCACAAACTTTCAAGCACCGCTGTACAAAGTGAAGCAATATCATAGATGTGTCTAATAGAGTGTACAGTGAGTGACCACCGTGTTTTAAAAACTCCAGCAGCACTGCTGGGTCTGATCTACTCATACCAGCACAACACACACTAACACACCACCACCACGTCAGTGTCACTGCAGTGCTGAGAATGATCCACCACCCACATAGTACCTAATCTGTGGGGGTCCTGACCATTAGAGAACAGAGTAAAGGGGACAAACAAAGTCAGTAGAGAAACAGATGGACTACAGTCTGTAATTGTAGAACTACACAGTGGTTCTATGGTGTATCTGATAAAGTGATCGGTGAGTGAATATGGTCATATTGCTTGGGACTATTACAACAGTATTACAGTACCCTGATAACGTAGGATACTGTAATTCTGACTAGCTCCAGTCTTACTCACGTCAACACAAAACCTGACTGGACGGTGAAAACCTGAATATTTCCAATATTTGATTTTTCTATATTAAATAGCTAATTTTATTATACACAGTCTAACCTTGTTATCTCGCCAACCTCATCTCTCGCCACCTGTGTTGGCAGGACAAATTTCCCTCCATGCATTTTACCTCGTAAAGCTGCCAAACTCGCCTTGTCCTCGCCAAGCTTAAAATGTGACAAATATCCTGCCAGCAATTAAATTCTTCCTCACTTAGCCAACATGTTTCAGACCATCGGTAGGTGGCACTTTAATCTTTGCAACGCCGGATGATGTACAGTCCCTGTCTGTTATCAGAGATGTTATATAAGGAGCAGACTGGTCACTGCTTGAAATATGAATGGGACTGTAGTACAGAAGCCAAGTCCTGCCATTAGAAAGAACCAATCAGCATATTAGTACGTGTGTCGGAGAGGGGGCGGCAACTCTTGGCCCCTTTGTAGTGGCGGGATGTGCATGCACAGTAGGCAGAATAACCTTGACAAATATTAAAAAAAAAAAAGTATCTATGTTACTTAATACTGTTTCATTGTGTTTCTCTGTGTGTCTCTCGCTCTCTCTCTGTGTCTCTCTCTCTCTCTCACACACACACACACACACACACACACACACACACACACACACACCAATACGTTGGCTGCCGAGAGACACCAGAAAGCGATCTCCGAGGCGAGGGGGCAGATCAGAGCTGGTTATAACCACTGTGTCCGGTCCCATATTATGAAGCAGATCCATAACCTAGCAGAAAGACACACAGAAAGAACAACTGACATCACTTCAACAACAACATATTTAATTAGAGGTAGAAGTCAGTGGCCAAAAATATACGACAGAAGGTTACAGTTTTTATTTAAAACTGTGTATACCTTATTCGCTTACCTCTACTGCATCTTTCACTGTGCTGATATTCTTCCCTGTCAGGAGCCTAAAATTGGAACACAAGTTATTTTACACATGTACAGTATGTAATTTATGGACTATGACAGCATGACTGAATTTGCAGAAGAAATTATACCATTTTTAAATGTATATCCAATTTTATATTCTCAATCATTACAGCTGCAGTCACACCACCAAAATAAGATTGCTTAACAAGAGTATAACTGATTCAGCATTTTATCTGTGGACAAATCAAAGCTTTTCCAACACATACTTTAATAATGAAATTGGTGGGACGTATCACCTGATAACTCCAAGCAAAAATTATTCGGTACTCTATGGTACGGTGGTATGGTAGTTGCAGTTCCCTATTTGACCATCAGAGGGGGACTCACCCCTGTCGATGGTGAAGGCTCTTGTAAAATGATCATGCCGTTAATTATCTCACATAATGTCACGACTCCATCCATCACATCCAAAACAGCACATTGTTCAAATAAATTAAAACCTAGAGCTCGGTCAATATTCTGAAAGCACCGAGCTGTAAAATGATCAATGTCCAAAGACAGATGGAGGAGGGTTTAACCTTTACAGCAGTATGATTAAAACATTCCTATGTGGCTCAATCGAATGCATGTCACCTACACGCAGTGGGACTGAAAATCAACAATCAACACAATCAGCCAAATCAACACACACATCTGATACGTAGATGCTGCTGCAGTGCTTACTCTGCCTCAAACTGGTTAGGGGTGATGATGTCTGCCACTGGTACCACCTTGTCCTTATAGACTGGATACAAGTTCTGAGGCACATACTGGTGTGAGACAGAAAGCATGGCACACAATCACATCATTTAACATAAGCCCAAGCTTGATGAAACATCTATATCAGAAGAGCCTTCAGCATACAATGAATGCACACATCCCTTCCTCCAATGACTAAATGCAACCTGAAAGATGGAAATGAGATGTGGTCTTCCCCCACACTGCTGAAATGACCATGCATTCAATAACCATGCAACCCAATCCCCTTCCTCCCCTTATCTTACAACCTATTGTTTTCCTACACTCGCTCAAACGCATACATACAATCCAATGAGAACAGAACAGAGCACACATTACAAACAGACACGCAAAAAAACAGTCTTTAGACACAGATTTAGATACTTAATCAAGTGTATGTAAATAGAGTGATATGATAACTTTAATCTGAACAAACAGCTGTCAAACTGGACATTTTTTAAATTATGGGCTGTCTAGATATGGCATCCATGCTAAAATATTTAAAAGTATGTATAAACCAGATAATACTCCAACAATACCCATTGAACCTTATTCAGAACTTCCATTATTGTTGTCTTTCTAGTCATTTAAAATGCTTTTGAGTAAAACAGCCCTAAAATGGAAATAAGTAGTTCCTCCACGTTCAATCTTCCAGTATGTGATGGCTAGAAATGTGCTCTTCCAAGACTGGAAAATTTGTGGTAAAACTAGGTGAAAAAAACTCGACACAAAAGCTGAAAGGTTTCAGGTGAAATGAACTGCTACTGGAATTGACTCCTCTTTCTTGGGTCATCTTCCATTCAGATGAACAGGCTTTTGTTCTGCCAGGTGAATTTTATTTGCGTCCAACGTGGCCGCTGCTTAAACATGTTATAATAGCTTAAGACATTGTAGTCCAGTAATGTCATTATTCCATTGCAAATACACCCTTTACTAGTTAGCTTTCATATTCTACAGCAACAGAGAAATTTAACCAGAGAGAAATAAGATCTTCGATCTTTGGGTAGTGCATTGGAAATTCACCAGTCCATGAGAGTCATCAAGTCAAGTTAAGTCAGATTTATTTATATAGCGCTTTTTACAATGGAGCATTGTCTCAAAGCAACTTTACAAGTTTAGATTACCTCCTAATAACTACGTCCAATCCCAAATTGAGCAAGCCTAGGGCGACAGTGGCAAGGAAAAACTCCCTGACTGTTATAGGAAGAAACCTTGGGAGGACCAAGACTCAAAAAGGGACCCAACCTCCTTGGGCGGAGTCATCAGTGCATACTAGGTGGGTAAGGCAATGTACAGGCACGATTGGTCATGACTGACGAAGGGGAATACTGATTTTTACTGTTTAAGATGGGTAAAAAGCTTATTTCACTGTAGTACTGCCCACAGCGCATTTTCTCAGGCCTCCTTGCCCGGCCTTCACTCTTTCTCTCTGGACAGGTAAATTCACTACATAAAAAGAAAGCAATAGAGCAGAAAGGCAGAGAAGAGAAACAGAAGGCAAAACAGCAGAAATGGGAGAGTTAAGAGAGTGAACGCTAAAGAGAAAATGTATAAAAGCTCACCATCGAGCCATGATCACCCAGGACAGGGTCACACACTGTTGGAAGGAACACAGTATATAGTGTTAGGCCAGGTTGCTTCTGCTGCAATTTCAACATGTTGACGCGGATGGTAACCAGATATCTTTCAGTAATGCGAACGAAATGAAGCAGATTTTGGTAGACTGACCATACACAAGATTAGGATTGGCTCGCTTCAGCTCCTGTACGATGTCTACCACCATCTCCAGGAAAGACGTGTCCCTGGTGTAACCTGTGGAATAGTTACAGCCTGTATCAGAAAACATCACTAGAGACAGAGCAATCAACAGGGAGGTCCAGATTTAATACTGATATGATACAGTCCTAAGGCAGTGAAACTGAAATGGGTAGAATTTTCATACGTCGAGGGGCAAAAGTCTTTCCGTTTTCTCAATTTCAATACATCAGCATATCAATGTAATTGAACAGTTAAATCTTTGAAAACAATAAATTACATACATGTCAGAATTTATTAGTATTTGGTACATTCCGAATTTGCTATAATGACTCCACTTGTTAACCCAACATGATTTCACAATATTCCAAAGAGCATCTTGTGATCTAACTGAATGCTTGGCTTTCTCTGTCTTCATGTGCCCCCAGAAACGCTCGATAAGGTAACTGTGGAGTAAAGCCTCAAGTCCTCAAGTAGTTGTTGCAAAGCTATGAGGTGTTTTGGGTAGTTAACCAGGTAGCATAGGTAGCATTTTCACTAGCATTCTCAGACCTGCACTGTATTTTCCAGCCAGATCCACTAAATATTCAGATATGACAGAAGTCATCAAATCTTAAAACCCACCACGATGTCTGTGATGTGTTACCATAACTTTGTAATTTCTAAATCACACACATTCCACCCCTACAAAGCACTCCAAAAGGGCCTATAGGGTTCATTGGTCCATTTGTAACATTGGAGGTTAATGGTGCTTGTTAAGTCACAGATCTAGCCATCACTTTACCCTGAGTGGTATAGCTGACAGACCCTGCGGTGGCCCCATTCACTATGAGACAAGCGGATGAAGAATCGCTGCTCTTAAAACAACTATCATCAAATGGACATTATGGCTCCTGGGTGTCGACTGACCAAGCTGCTTAAATGCCACACTAGGATCCTTCATGTAATCCTTAGCTTTAATGCAACAGCTTTAAAAAGAACAAGGATCCTGAAGACCTGTCCTGCATCATGAACAGTTACACATAAAAGGGTTGATAGTTGTCTATTTAGCACTGCTCTTTTATCCATGACCATGGATACACTACAGCAATACCTCTTATTGCTAATAAAGGAATGGAAGCTAATAGGTGGCAATATTACTGTAATAATACTACACAATCTGTACCCAAAACCTGTTACCCATATTAGCATTATTGCCTTAATGGTGCTATAGACTACCTAGCCAAAAAAGTGGTCACCATCTGGAATTTAACTACGCAAATAGGTAAGAAGATTGCTGAAACTACTAAAATTGGCTTAAGAACTGTCCAGCGCATTATTAAAAAGCGAAAGGAAAGTGGGGAAACATCATCTTCGAGGAAGGAATGTGGTCTTGAATGATCGTGGTGGGCGATCACTTAAACAGTTGGTGAAATCAAATCATAGAAAAACAACAGTAGAACTCAGGGATAAGTTTAATAGTGAAAGTAAGAGCATTTCAACACGCACAATGCGAAGGGAACTCAAGGGATTGGGACTTAACAGCTGTGTAGCCTTAAGAAAACCACTTGTCAGTGAGGCTAACCAGCAAAAACAGCTTCAGTTTGTTAGGGAGCATAAAGATTGGACTCTGGAGCAATGGAAAATGGTCATATGGTCTGATGAGTCCATATTTACCCTGCTCCAGAGGGATGGGCGCATCAGGGTAAGAAGAGAGGTGGCTGAAGTGATGCACCCATCATGCCTAGTGCCTACCGTACAAGCCTGTGTGGGCGGGGCTATGATTTGGGGTTACTGCAGTTGGTCAGGTCTAGATTCAGCAACGTTATGTGCCCAAAGAATGAGGTCAGCTGACTCCCTGAATATACTGAACCACCAGGTTATTCCATCAATGAATTTTTTCTTCCCTGATGGCACGGGCATGTTCCAAGATGATAATGCCAGGATTCATTGGGCTCAAAATGTGAAAGAGTGATTCAGGGAGCATGAGAGATCATTTTCACACATGGATTGGCCACCACAGAGTCCAGAGATGAACCCCACTGAGAATCTGTAGGATGTGCTGGAGAAGACTTTGTGCAGTGGTCCAAATCTCCCATCATCAATACAAAATCTTGGGGGAAAATGAATGTAACTCTACACAGAAATAAATGTTTTGACATTGCAGAAGCTTGTTTAAACAATGCCACATCGACTGCGTCAAAGCTTAAGGCGGTCCAATGTAATATTAGAGTGTGTGTGTTTTTTGGCCAGGCAGTGCATTATAACAGTTGCATATCCACATCTCAGAAATTGTGTGGACACACTATTTGGCTTTTAATGTGATTCTGCTATAGGATGTCACATCTTCAACAAAAAAGCTCATTACATTTCTGTCCTGCTAGAGCTGCCACAGTTAACTGTAAATGCTATTATTAAAAGTGAAAATGTCACAGAACAACAAGAGCTCATGCAAAAAGCTGGAAGAAACACAAGCCCAATGAACTGGAACACCGGCGCACAAGTATAAGAAATATAATCTGTCCATTTATTACCAAGTTACAATCTGAGTAAACAAATAATATCAGGACAAGTATTGTTCATCTTGGGCTTCACTAACTGGGTTCCAGGTGCACACATACTCAAGATCACCCAGGCAAATGTCAAGTGGAGTGTGGTGGAGAGGCAGAGGTAAAGCTCCACTCATGGTCACATTTACATTTACAGCATTTAGCAGACGCTCTTATCCAGAGCGATTTACAATTGGTACAGTCTTACAATCCAAGAAATTGTGGGTTAAGGGCCTCGCTCAAGGACCCAACAGTGCCAGCCTGGCAGAGGTCGGTATTGAACCATGGACCTTCTGATCCATAGTCCAGGATCTTAACAGCTAAACCACCACAGTCACATGGTCCCATGGACTCTGGATCATTGATTTCTAAGAACTACATAACTGTCTTTGGCTGGTTCTCAATGTTTGAGCCAAAAATGCTGTACTCCACATTGTGGCAACAGGTTTTGGAAGATCCAGTATCAGCCCGAGCTGCAAAATCCCTACTTTACTGACTCGTGACTTGACTCAGACTTGAGCTTGCCTTCTGACTCTGACACATCCATCGATCCAGGATAGGGTATATCTGAACTCATCAGACCACATAACCTTTTTCCACTGCTGCAGAGTCCAACCTTTTTGCTCCTTATCAAACTGAAGCCATTTATTCCATGGCTTTTTCCAAGTGCTCTTCTTACAGTCACACTGCTGTTTAGTCTCAATCCTGGGAGTTCTCATTGCACTGTGTGAGTGGAAATGCTCTTACTTTCACTACTAAACTTAGCCGTGAGTACTACTGCTGATTATTTACGATTCCACTTCACTAAGCTTTCAAATTCCTCATGGTCATTCAAGATTGTTAATGACTACATTTCTTCAGTGAAATTGATGGTTCCCCACTATCCCTCCAGGTTTTAATAATGCAGTTCTTGCATGCGGTTCTTAACCTTCACGGTTGTTTCAGAAATGTGAAGCAAATCAATGGATCAGTTCAGGTTAAAAGAACTGTTGAAAGCTAAAACATATTAATCAATGCAGTAATTACTAAATCAAAGGCGCTTAAGTATTTTGCTTTTTTTGACCAGGTACTGTATGTTGCGATTGACTTGGGTCTAGAGTGAAGAATTGGGGTTTTGTCATTGAGCAAGAAGACCTATAATAATGCTGCTTATGATGGAATGAATGAATGGATCACAGACAGGAATTTAGTGTGCAGAGTTCAAAAGCAAGCTGGTTAATGTACTACTGTGTCCATGTGAACAGAGTTCAGAGAATTGAGGGTTGTACGTGTCCTAATGTCCTCTCGGACTCTCTGTGGGTCATCTTTCTACGTCTAGCAACTGTTCTGTTTTTTCGTCTCATACCAGGACTATGCTCTGTGTCAGCAGAAATAATTACCTGATCTAAAATGCTTTAAGCTGTCTTTGTAACAGTTTATGATAACTTGCTGACAAGGTACATTGCTACAAAGCTAGAGATGCACTGATCCCAGCTGTTCTCTTCCGAGACCCCTTCCAATACCTTGATTCTGGGATGGATTTACAGTGGTACCTCGGTTCTCGACACCCTCAGAACTCGTCAAATTCGGTTCTCGATGCATTTTTAGACTATTTCTGGTTCTCGACAAACCTTCTGGAACGAATTAATGATGAGAACCGATGTACCCCTGTGTTTATTTATTTAACGCTGCATCTGCAATTCACGACAGGAGCAAGGTTTACAGTGGTGCTTGAAAGTTTGTGAACCCTTTGTCTCGGTTTCTGCATAAATATGACCTAAAACATCAGATTTTCACACAAGACCTAACAGAAGACAAAGACAACCCAGTTAAACAAATCAGACAAAATAGTCAATCCAATATTACAGAACTGCAAGTAGCAAAAGTATATGATCCTCTACGATTAGCAGTTAATTTGAAGTTGAAATTAGAGTCAGGTGTTTTCAATCAATGGGATGATAAGGTATGATTAAGCACTTTGTATTTAAAATACAACACAATTTGGTCATTTTAACCAAAATGCTCTATTTTGGTTTGACGTGTCCGCTAAATGTTTTTCCAATTGCTTTCTGGATTGTCCATGAGACAGGTGATGGACAGCAATGTTCTTTGTGGAGAGCAATGCCTTTTTCCTTACAACCCTGCCAAGCACACCACTGTTATTCAGTGTTTTCTTGCTGGTAGGCTCATGAACCTTAACATTAGCCATTGTGCTTGAGACCTTTAGTTTATTTGTCTGACTGTGGATTTGTCCAAACTCATTAGAGATGGTTTCGTAGCCTTTTTACAAAGCATTCAGAATACTGCTGTCTGCCTGGTTCACAAACTACTAAGTTTTCTCATGTAACTTTTCTCATTGTCCTAGCTTTCTAGGCCTTAAATGTTCTGCTCCACATTATTTACATTCTTTCATACAGAACTGCACATCTGCATGCCAACCCGGTTCTTCAGCTTCCGGGCACTTGGTACATCTTTCTCTGAGATGGAACCAAACCCGCAAGGCCAGATCTCAATGTTTCAGTGTCCTGGCTCCTCAGTGGTAGAATGAGATTCTTATACCAGTCAGAACAGCCCAGGGTCTCTCCATTTCACAGAAGTCAAGACTCACCCCTTCAAACAATGTCTATGATATTCATCTATTACCAGCACATTTGCTGTTAACTTGTTAACTTCTCTTCAAGCAACGAGTATTTGTTATATGTGATCTTAGATAACTAAAATTGGGACTTGCTTGTTAGTCTAGGAATAGTATTTCCAGTCTGGCTTAATATGAAGCATAAAGGCATGGAATCTCCATAGACAAACGGTGGCTGTAGAATGGGATTGTATTGATTTCTACCTCTCTACCAAATCAGTTCATCAGTTTTCTGCCCTGCAATCCTAAATGAAAGTCCATATGGAAACAGTTTGCCAATTTTAATGGAGAACTTGACAGGCCTGTGCACAGCCTTAACTCCATCAGCCATCTGGGAAATGAATTGCAACGCCAACTTTCCATTGACATGACAATGACAGACTCAGTAGTCAAAAGCCCAGGTTTTGTCATCATAGGGACATTTCGTCCTCACAAGTAAAGAAAGACAAGGTACAGGTGTACACATACACACACACACACACACACACACACACACACACACACACACACACACACACACAAAATTGGATGCTACTGCTCCTGCTTGGGATTCCTGCTTCAAATGCAATATCTCCTGTACACTGGCTTCGAGAGCTGCTGACTTTGCAGAAGGTCTAGGTTAGAGATAAGGGCTTTGCCAAATAAGATGTTTCTCTGGTAATGCTGATGTCAGGTTTGTTTTACTATGCATGCTTTTGCGTGTATGTGGAAGTGAGTGGGTGTAATAGAATGTGAGTGAAAACAGAAGCAAAACTAATAATTGTCCTAGAACAGTGCCCAGCTGCTTTTTCAATGACACAGAAAGTAAACATGGCAAATACCTACAGTAAAATAGTACTTTATTCAGTGGAGCTTGAAAGCCTGTGAAGCCTTCAGAATGTTCTCTACTTCTGTATAAACACGACCTAAAACATCACATTCATGAACCTCCTAAAAATACATAAAGAGAACCCATTTAAACTAAAGTATGTAACTTTTGGCGCAATTACTTTAAACATATGTTTATATAACTGCAACAGAACATTTCCATAATTCAAATCAGTCCTGCACATAGACTTGTAGGAATTTTTAGACCATTCCTCCATACAGAACAGCTTTAAGGATGCTTGCGGGTTTCTTCACCTTCTTCATCGCATTTACTTTGCATTAAATTCAGAACTTTGGCTTGGCCATTCCAAAACAATAACTTTAGTCTTTAACATTTCTTTAGGGTCGCTTGCCGCATATTTCTTTTGAGTCAGTTCATAGCAAGATGTCCTGACACTTTCCTTTAGATTTTGTTAGTATAATTCAGAATTCATTGTTCCATCCATATTGGTAAGTTGTCCTGGCCCAGATGCAGCAAAACTGGCAAAGACCCTGATACTATTACCACCAAGGTTTGTTTATGCTGCAATTACCCTGAAATTACCCTGGGTTCATCTGTGACCTTACAGACTATTACATCCCTTGCTCTTTGCTGGTCAACCAAGTAACAATGGTTTTGAAATTCCTCAGTTTCTACACAATCTGCGTGACAATGGATTCGTTTAAACCAACTTTTTCGAGATGGTTTTGTAATCTTTTCCAGCCTGATGAGCATCAATAGCTCTTTTTCTGAGGTTCTCAGGACACTTTTTTGAGCAGAGCATGATGCACATTGACAAACATTTGTTCTGAAGTTCAAACTCTGATAAATCTCTGTTCTTTAAACACAATGTCCACTCATGCTGGATTGTCATTGATTGAAAACAACAGACTAGTTACTTTCACCTTCAAATTAACTGCTAATCTTAGAGGTACACATACTTTTGTCACTCACAGATATAGAACACTGGACAATTTTTCTCAGTAAATAAATGACCAAGTATAACTGTTTGTCTCATTTGTTTAATTTATATTCTCTTGATTTACTTTAAAGACTTTTGTAAAAATCTGATGATGTTTTAGATCAGAAAATTCTAAAAGGGTTCACAAACTTTCAAGCACCACTGTAAACACTCAAGTGTCTTACCACCGTTGACAGTCATCCTACTCATCACCCACTATTGTTTTGACAAGGCCACTGGCTTTTATCCCATCTGACTCAGTATCTCACAACACATCAAGCTGTCCTGATGCAACTCTGTCATAGTGCAAACACCATCAGCAGGAAATGATGTCACTACAGTATTCTCCACAGCAATACTGTACTCAGAGGAGGCCACAAGGTTTTTAAATAGACAACTGGAAAGAAGGCAGGTAGACATGATTAAGCAGAAATTCACACTGTTAAAATTTCCCAGTTTGTGTAGGTGTCCAGGTTCAAATAAGCACTATATGCTGTATTAAAGGAATAGTTCTACAAGTCAAAAGTGGGACACACACGAGGCACTTTAAAGACACCAATTAACCTAACACATTTGTCTTTTGAATGTGGGAACTGGAGTACCCACAGTAAACCCACGTGGACACAGGGAGGACATGCAGACTCCACACAGAAAGGACCCAGGCCGCTCCTCCTGGGATCGAACCAAGGACCTTCTCGCTGTATGATGACAGTCCTACCCACCGAGTCACCAGATTATTCCTTCATTCATTCACATAGAAACTTAATCAATTTAGGGTTGAAGGCTGGAACCAGCTCAAGACAGTGTACCATTGGGGTGTTGGAGTTCGGGCCAATATGTGACCCCAGCGCGTGAACCCTCCGTACCCCACACGCTAGGCCTTTGGTCTCTTCCCCAAGCCAGAGCTCCTAGATCCATTCTCTGTGCCCTTGGACACTCCAGTCCCTAATCTCTTAGTCTCTCAGGTGCCAGGCTCTCTTGGTCTACTCTACATGCCAGCCTGGGAATGCAACATAAACGACAGCGTTCACCTCGCCACAGGCCACATTCAAACTGGGTCAGCTCATGGGAACTGGGTTAGTTCAGTGGTAGAATACTGGTTCTCGATGCTTCCCCAGTGCACGTGACATTGACACAGAGTCCAAGAGCACAGAGAAGGGAGCCCAAAAGGTCTGGTGCAGGGAAGAGACCCAAGGTCTGACGTGTGGAGGACTGAGGGAGCACATGCTGGTATTCCAACTTGCTGGAATCCTACCTTGCTGGTAGCCTCTGAGTTATGGAGCCAACTCAGGGTTGGGGCTAGGTGTGTGGTCACATGACGCACAATTGGCATCTGAAGTTATGCTGAAGGCAATTATATACCCTTGTCCATCACTCCGACATGCAACCATCTGGCCGCTCTTCCCTCAGACAAAGGCCATTTAAGTGTCTGTGTGATGCCAGAATCCAACTCGGGACACTGCGGTGTTGGACCAGAGAAATGGTGCTGTGTCACTCGAGCACTGTGACGTACCCTGCCTAAAATATTAGCTGCCGTAGTTTACCACAATCCAAAAAACCCAAAGGTCTTAGCTGTATGAATACATTTGGGGTTAATAGAGAATTGGGCAGCGTTCCTGAAATCCAGACACAATAAACTCTTTCTTGGACAAGTCCCTTTCCTCTCCTCCTGACACCTCAAGGGGATGACATAAAATAGTTCATCCATCAGAACACAGTCTCTACCAGACACACACACACACGTATGCACTATCTAACTGGAAATGATGCATGATGTCTGGGGTTTCTCCTCTGTATAGATGACCTTCAGCTAGTCCCTCTGCTGTTCCCGCAATATAGTGGTAAAGCAGTCGCACAATGTCATTTTATGTAGGGAACATTATAAACCACCCTTCGGCATTCTTCAGTTCTAATGAATAATATATGGGAATATGTAATAACCATCCATGAGCATCGTCAATATGTTACATTTTGTCCTCTATAAAACCAAATGAAAGCAACTGATCCTTAACTCTGAAATCCAGGTCAAAATAGTTTCTAGAGCTAAATCTCTAACATCAGCAATATAAAATATAACCAAATCAGAAAAAAGTTGGACGGTACGGAAAATGCAAATAAAAACAAAACAAAACCCCGCAGTATTCCTTACATTGACTTATTTCTATGCAGGCAGTATGAACCCAATATACAGTATTTCATGTTTTTTCTGGCCAACTTCATTTTATTTGTTAATAAACATCCATTCCTGCATTTCAGGACTGCAACACAAGTCAAAGTACATACAAGAAGCACTGCGAGTGTTTTTATATTTGCATTTTCCATACCGTCACAA
This sequence comes from Ancistrus triradiatus, assembly GCA_025084515.1. Taxonomy (NCBI): domain Eukaryota; kingdom Metazoa; phylum Chordata; class Actinopteri; order Siluriformes; family Loricariidae; genus Ancistrus; species Ancistrus triradiatus. Next base: position 96,316 of record JAJAGP010000505.1, read on the forward strand.
CTTTTTCTGATTTGGGGTTGTAATAGCTAAACCGTTTTCTATGATAAACAAAAATGGATTTCCCATACTTATTAACTTATCTTGCACTAAATTAGATGGCGGTACTGACATGCTCTGAACAACCCGTTCTACCTTCTACCTAGATTCTCTATAGGATTAAGATCTTGGCCATGTGAAGGCCTGGGAAGCAAGGGAAACTCACTATCATGTTCCTGGAATCAGTCCACCAATATACAAGCCTTCTGGGATGGTCTTCTGCCCTGCCAAAAGTCTCCTTTTGCCATAGGGTAAACAGACACCACGAGGAAGGGATGAACTTGGTCGGCCACAATGCTTAGATAAGCCCTACTGCCCTAACGTCCATCCACAGGTATCAGAGGACCCAGGGTGAGCCAAGAAAACAGTCCCTACACCATTACTTCACCTCCACCAGCCTGAATCGTTGCCACCTGACAGGAAGGGTTCACCGTCTCATCCTGCTTACACCAAATTCTGACCCTCCTATCAGCATGGTGCAACAGATAGCTGAATTAATCTGACCAGATGATGTATTCACACTGCTCATTGTTCCAATTTTTGCCCACTGGAATCTGGCCTTTCTGTTTCCCTTAAACAGCAAAAGCACTTGAACTGGTCGTCTGCTTTTTTAGCCCATCCTTGCCAAAGAACATTGTGCATTTGAACACACTGGTTGGAGAACCAGCATTGTATTCGGCTGCAATGTGTTTGACTCCGCACTGCCAGCCCGTCAGTACGATTCTTGACATCCTGCTCTGACAGCTTTCATTGATGAGTTGCTTACATCTACAGGATCTTTTTCACTGTATACTTGAGACACTGTTGCAGGAGAAAACCCGACAAGACTGGCAGTTTTAGTTGGCAGCACAGATGATCATGCCTCTTTTGAGCATTGTAAGGAGCTTTTTTTGGACAAGATTTCAGGGAAAGCGTCTGGAGTAGGGGTGTGCGATATCGACAGAAAATGATATCTCTACATATTCTGGCATTTTATAGATAATGATAATAACAAACATGTGTTTGTAAAAGGTTTACATTGTACTAGTTTGCTCTAGTTATTATATTAATAGTTGCTTATTAATATTAATTTATTAATCAATGGAAAAAACATTGAAGGAAACTTAAACGCAAGGAAAACAGGTCTTTTTTTAACTTCAAACTGAAGCACTCACGTAAAAACTGTAGCGCATAAACTACAGAAGATTGCACATTTTGCCACAACAACAGATTTATGGTCAAGCAGAACATCCAAGCCAGACCTGTCCATGACAGTGCATTTGATAGACGAAGTTTGTCACAATCTTCATATTCTGTATGACGGTTAGTTCACAGATGGTGAAATAAGTTCGTTGTCATGCTGTCGTGCTTAACATCTTTTGAGCAACACCCATCTTTTCAAAGCCAAACAACCTCCATGTGAATGAGCAGCATAAGTGAGCAATTAAATCTAACCCTGTAGACTGTGAATCTGGTGGTGTCTGTATTTTGTCTCTACTTTTTTCACTCATTTTTAACTTCAGTCACATGCTTTTAGGTAGAACGCTAGCTTGATTTGTGCATGCTTCCATTTCCAGTAGCTGGCTCTTACGACTAAGCCACAGTAGCTGCTGGTTGTCATGTCTCATGACCCAAATCCCCTTACCTACCTGTGAGGACATAGTCATAGTGGTTGACATTGTTGAGCTTGATTCCTTCATAGAGTACATGGAGCTCGTCTGCTGTCACAACCTGCCCCTTCCAGTGTGCGTAACCTGAAAACAAAACAGTAAGAGGTGAGCATGACAGAATTCAACCAATGCCCTTAAGGTCCCACTATAAGGAGGTTTCAAGACAACAAACTGTCTTTTTATTTCACAAAAATGGGTGCTGAAATTGTTCTCCTTGGTGATCAAGCACAGGCAGTAGAGGTGAGAATTAAAAATGCTGACGAACAACAGATCTAGTCACCGGTGAATACAAATTGATGACACTGTGACATGATTAATTTCTTATAGAAATACTCCAAACAGATTTCATTTAATATCAGCAATATTTATGTTTCAGAGTAAAGCAGCCCTTTAAGTACCAATCATAAATCACTATTAAGACCAGTACACACACACACACACACACACACACACCAGCACGCAGTGGCATGTGTACTGGCACAGAGGGTTCACCGCTTCATGCGAGATGATTACTGTTGCCGTGGGAAGCCGTGATGTCACGATTCAGGTGAATCACCAAGCCGGTCACATGATGTGCTGCTTGTTGCTAAGTAACAGGGCAGAAGAAAGCCTGAGGGACTAAAGAGTCACCGTCTTTGTACGCGCCTGCATGTGCGCGTGTGTTTGCCCGGGTGTGGGTGTGAAGGGGATTTTTATTATGATTAGACCTCCCCCTGTCATCTTTTCTTACTTCTGCAATTCAGCAATGTCTTTATCCAAGAAAATGCACATGCACAGCTCCAGCCCATACAAAATCCGATATACATCACCCAGACAATTTACAAGCAGATAAATGCATACTAATCCATATACAGAAGATTAATTGTCAAATGAGGCATCAGTAGCAATACTGTGCATTTCTGTGCCTCCAAGGCTTTGCATTCTATATTCATACGACTTTCACACAAATCTTTCCAATGTAAAATGATCATATCTAAGAAGAAACAGTGCTTAAAGGAGAGTCAATACAGAAGAGGGTCAGTCAACCTGGAGTTCCTACATGTCACATTTCAGTCCTTCATACCCAAGCAGTAAAATGAGTAGGTAAATATACTGTGACATAATAATAATGACTCAACTAAACGTCATGTAAAAAACATCTAGTAAAAAGTTGCACATTAGACGTCAGAAAGAGCTTTGAAGATGGTGATGGTCAAAACCATTCATCGGCAATAGTGCTGGATGGTTCATGCTGTACACCATCTTTCATTTTCTGTATAGTATGAAATTTTCATATACCGCCATACCACTGTAACATTAACTGTAACGCTTCAGGCAGCAAATTATGTAATATTAGCGCTAGCGCCACTGAGCGCAGTGCAGAACGACATCGCCGACTGGCATGCTGGGTACAGCTCGCTAGTTAGCCAGTTTGGATAACATACACCACAGCCTAGCCTAGCCTAACCCTACCACAGCCTAGCAGTTTGTTAACAGCTGGGAGAGGCTCAGTCAGAGCAAAAAACATAGATGGAGGATAAAGATGGTGAGACTGCAGATGCAAAAGAAGAACTTGAAAAGAAGAAGAGAGCTGTGTTTATATCGCTATCAGCATCAAAAGCCATTTTAGCAACAGACACACAAGGTTACATCGAGACTCAGACAGATACAGGCCAATTTCGCATAATAAATGAACCTAATGCACGTCACTGGACTGTGGGAGGAAACCAGAGCACCCGGAGTAAACCCAAGCGGACATGGGGAGGACATGCAAACTCCACACAGAAAGGACCCACACCACCCACCTGGGATCGAACCCAGGACCTTCTTGCTGTGAGGCAACAGTGCTACCCAAGGAGCCTGCAGTTCGGATGTTTTTGGTCACAAAAAACTCTGACACAGACCAGAAAGCTATGCATTGCAAAGTTTTTTTGAGAGGTTTCCAATTATGTTAAACAGTAGCGCCAGTGAAACTGGGACGCCAAGGAGTCAGACGTCGCTGGAAGAGGCATTTTCTTGAGATACTGCATATGATAAGTAAGCAGTGCAGGGACATTACGGTCCAGTAACAATCCAGCCAGAAGTGAAGGGTTCAAAGCAATGATTAAAACACTGGATTCAAGGAATTTCTTTCTGAGGCAAAAATACTTCATAAAAGGTCTTAAACAACATAAATTACAAAAGGAAATAAAAATATGTCTTTAACTCCAGCCATAAAGAGCTGGTCACCTCAACAGCCAATCAATGCTGCGGATCCAAGAGCAGAGGCGAGAGTTGAAGTTTAAGAGCGGAAGTGTAATGCAGTCTATTAATGCATTTTTGGCTTCTGTCAAACAGGTTCATCATATCCTAAAGTGTTACAGCTTTCCCCTAGACAGGGTCATAACAGTACATTACTGTATGTTGTATAATTATTCTGAATTTCCATAAATTAAAAAAGCTTACGGGTTATGCTCATGTATAAAAGTTTAGGCTTCATGCAGATGGTAGATTACACTCGTGTTTTCAGCTGTATATCAGATGCATTTACAAGAATATTCAAATAGCAGTTACTGATCAACTGTCTGCACTTATAATACATTTGATTAAATGAGTCTCTAAAGTTGTTTGGCATTGTTTATATGATCAGCAATGGGACAGGACAAACGATTCAGTCTAGACAAGGAAATTTATGAGAGAAAAGTTTATGAAGTGGAGATTGAAAGCAAGCCTTGGATGTCAAGGAGCTGACAATGAATAATCCCAAAAACAAACAGAGAACACAAAGCACATGCTTTAATGACAAAAACACATCACTCAACATACCAGTTCACTGACAGGAATTCCTATTTAATGGTGCTTTTACTTGTTATTTATCATTCTTGCTATAGTTGATTCTGGCAGAACCTGAGACAGCATGTCAGAGGCTGTGTGGGTGCACACTCAAGCAAACCCTAGATCAGTTCTATTACAGCCCCAAGTGCTAAAGAAGCCGGTGTATTACTGGAGTATTGGATAAACTACTATACAAGACTGCAAAAATTCAGTGTCATAGGACAGACTTTGAGAACAGTGTATTCTGGATTTTTGGGACAAAGAGCACAATAATAAAAAGTGAGATGCATTTAATTAAAATTCTATGGTTTATCAGTTATTTAAGCATCAAGTCTTTTCTTTGTACTGACACCCAGTTGACGGAATGAACTTCCACTGGATATCCGAATGGTTGAGTCTCTTGCAGATTTCAAAAAGTGAATAAAGACTCATTTTTCACTGAGTACTTAAGTGAAGACTCAGATTACCTTTGTTCATTTAAATTATTAACATAAAAACTGTCATTTGAATGCTCATATCCATTATGACTGTTTGTTGTTGATTACCGTATTTTTCGGACCATAAGGCGCACTTAAAATCCTTTAACTTTCTCAAAAATCGACAGTGTGCCTTAAAATGCGGTGCGTCTAATGTATGAATTAATTCTGGTTGAGCCTTCTGACCTAGAACCGATTGTAGATGGTACACAACGTGCTCTCATCTGTCAAAAATGTTTTAGCACGCCCCTTGTGGTAAAGTGACGAATCTTACGCAAACCGTAGTGCGCAGCATAGCGGAGTAATACGGTATGTGCTTCGCATTTAGGGTAACGTGCATTTCATTCATTTATTTTCGAAGCGGATTTTCAAACACAAAACGCTATCAGTCACGCAGTACAACATGGTCTAGATCATCCTGCGAGAGAATTCAACATTAACGAATCAATGGTACGGAAGTGGAGGAGCAAGAAGAACCCCTGGTGCCAGGTAAAGACCAAACTGAGCTTCCGACGGAACTTAAGAGTTTTGTTTCATTTCATGCATCTTATAACCCGGTGCGCTTTATGTATGAAAATAGATCCGTTAGCAGTCGATCACTGATATTGCGTCTTATAACCCGGTGCGCTTTATAGCCGGTACCTCTTGGGGCATAGGCTATTGGGCTAGCATGAGGTAATGTCTGCTAACATGCATATTGTTAGACTGGTTTTAGGGCCCACCAAAGAAAACACCATGCATTATGTTGTTGTAGATAACAGATAACTATCAATAGATTTTCTTATTTATTCTCTCTTATTTAACTGTGCCATCTGTCTTTGTATTCACAATGTAATACACTTTGATGAAGTAGGATTTTCATCATGCTGCTGCCCCAAAACAATCCTGAAACCTGAAACAAGGGTTGAATTTTTAATTTTGAAAACATTGATGAAGATCTAATGAAAAAGCAAATGAAAGAGTTTAATTTAAACATTTCAGTATTTAGGGCAAAGATAAATGGATAGCTTGTTCTCTCTTGATTTTATGACTGTATATTTTACAGATACCAGTTTATATTAAGTCAATAGGAAATCATAACTCAATATTATTCTTCAACCTGTAGATAGATACAAAACTTTTTGTAAATGCAGCAGCTCTTCCAGTCAGGTGAGAGAGTTTTTACAATTTAAATAAAACACTAAAAAGTTTAATTGGCTTTTGATAAAAATACTTGTTGGTAAAGGAGAGAAAGGAAAAAAAAATGAAGTTAAATTGATCTAGAAATAGTATCTCATTTACATGTAGGTCATTTAGCAGATGCCCTTATCCAGAGCGACTTACAATTCATACAATCTTACAAACCAAGCAACTGTTGGTTAAGGGCCTTGATCAAGACCCAAAAGTGGTAGCCTGGCAGAGGTGGGTTTTGAACCCTGGACCTTCTGGTCCATAGTCCAGTTTCTTAACCGCTAGGCCACCACAGTGTTGTCATGTCATATAATGAAATTATGTCTGCTAACAAAATTAGATTTAATAAGGTTTTTGGCTGGTACGTTTATTCCTTTTTTTGTAGGGGTGTTATCAGTAGCCCTTTTGTCTTTTCGCTTGATCTTTAGCACCTGTTAGTAGATGGATAGTAGTTAAGTTATAAGATTTGTACCTAATACAAACTTCGAATGACATGTCCCCTCAAGGAAATTTGCTGCATTGATGCAATTTTTCCAAATAGTTGCATGTTTTACATTTTATGCCAGTTTCATAATGCACACATTTTGGTGTAATTTTTACCTCTAGACCACCTCGTCAAAACTTTGCCCCACTATTGATGAAAACCACTCCTGTACATCTCTGAATAAGGACAACTAAATGCTGTAAATGACGTACTGAAGAAACATAAGCTGCAATCCATTCCTTAATATGGTTTACACTTCAAAAATATTAGCACAAAATAAATATAGCAAATTAAAAACGTGAAATGTGTAGCATGATGGTTATTTATTTCCATCATTTCTTTTTTTAGAGCAGTGGATTAACTATGGTGTCACCATGTACACTCTACCAATCTACCCATCAATTGATATACTAAGCACTGGCATTCTGGCCATGCACTGATGTCTCAACCCTTTACTTCCACGCCTCTTACTCTATCAACATTTCAATCTCTCACCTGCTGTTTCTTAGCCTCTTTTTTATAAAATCCCTCTCCCTGTCATTTTACTTCCCTCTCTCACTCAAAGTCTATTTTTGTCTCTGTGCCTTTCATATTTGTCTCTTCACTCTATAACAGCCATTTCAGGGTGCCAGGATGAGAGAAATGGAGTGTGAGACAGTGCCATGTGCTGCGGGATCCTAATGAGCCAACACACACACACACACACTGAATCAGCTCAGCAAACTCGAACGCTCTCTCACACAGAGACGCACATCCCTCTGCGTCATTCACCTTCAGATTTCTGCCAAAGAGGACTGCTCTCCCATTCAGAAAACCCTCTATGACTGCCAGTTATTCGTAGACTCTAATTATTCGACACACATCCTCTGCCTCCCCATCTCCATGGGGCAGCCTGCTCGCTGTCATGCTACTGATACTACATGAAGACCATTATTACTACAGTGACACACTACCGTGTCACATATGTACATTCAATTTTATCTTCACAAATTGCACGTTGGACAAAAGTGAGGAACCGATTCTGACATCTACAAGGCAGCGCTGGTCAGAGGATCCGGCAAGATCAGCCAAGCAATGTACGTATTTTAGTTATCCTCGTTATTTGCTTCCAATTCAAGCTCCATTAGAGAGTGAAAGCAGCTCCAGTGGCCAAAGAGAACATTGAGACAAAAAGGGAAAGAGGTGCCTTGAACCACGACTGTACCTACATCCAGAACCGAAAGAACGGAGAACAGCATCTGAAGTGCTGCTATGAGATCAGCTGTAGATGTTTCAGTCTTAATGATTGGGAGGGGGCGTCTATTTATGTCTACTCCATTAAGAACCCTGTTACGCCAAATTACATACCACTTTATGTCATCATACTTTTTGCATTATAAGAGTATGCCATGAGGTGTACCTTCGTTCACAATCTGCACAGTTCAAACAGAAATTGAACCTTCCACCTCCCCGTTTCAGCAACAGAGGAAAATAAAGAACCACTAACTGCAACTGCAGTCGATTGGCACAGGCACAAATAAATAAAAACAGGAACAGAGGCATTAACGATTATGTCAGATTATGGACTGTGGTGAGTCAGCGGTTAAGGTACTCTACTATAGATCCAAAGTTCAAAACCCACCTCTGCCAAGTTGTAACTGTAAAAGACTATGTGACTATGATAATGTTTGGTCAATGTCTATTTTGGTCAACGGCTTGTTTCACAGAACGTATTCCTATACAGGCACTTACCTTTATAGGAGTAAGTGGACATTTACATTTACAGCATTTATCCAGAGCGACTTACAATTGGTACAGTCTTACAATCCAAGTAATTGTGGGTTAAGGGTCTTGCTCAAGGACCCAACAGTGGCAGCTTGGCTGAGGTGGGATTTGAACCCTGGACCTTCTGGTCCATAGTCCTGTACCTTATCCACTAGGCTACCACAGTACCACGTGTGGACTGTGTTACTAATCACCTTTGGGATTTGAAATACTGTAACAATGAAAAATGTTTTTCTTGGAATGGTTCTGACTTAGGCTCTATGTTCAAGTTGGTTTGAAACATGCAATAAATTAAATCTAAACCTTCCATTTTGTCTGGGTATTTAAACTCTATTCATTTAGCAACAAGGACATTCAAATTTCCTGACAAACTGTCCGCACCTACAATAAATTTGATTAAAATGAACGAGTCTATAAAGGGTCCTTGAGCAAGGCTCTTAACCTCCAATTGCTTGGACTGTAATTTTGTATCAGTTGTAAGTTGCTCTGGATAAGGGTGTCTGTTAAATGACTAATCTATCTAGGACTGGGACTGTGGTGGCCTAGTGGTTAAGGTACTGGACTATGCACCATAAGGTCCTGAGTTCAAGTCTCACCGCTGCCAAGCTGCCACTGTAAGGTTCTAGAGCAGGACCCTTAACCCATGGATTGTAACTAAGATTGTGTAAGTTGCTGGGACTGTGGTAGCCTAGCGGTTAAGATACTGAACTCTGGACCAGAAGGTCCAGGGTTCAAATCCCACCTCTGCCAAGCTGCCACTGTTGGGTCCTTGAGCAAGACCCTTAGCCTACTATTGCTTGGATTGTAAGACGGTACATATGTCACATGAAACAGTAATATGGGAATTAAACGTTCAATCTCTTAATACAATCTCTTAATTCTTCCTTCTGTTACAGAGTTACATGTGCATTCTTGTTGGCTTAAGCTCTCACTAGTTCCCTGACAACAAAGTTTTCATTGGGCAGTCATGAATAAAATCTCATGTCCAAGGTTCTTTAACCTAAAGTAGCAACAGTTTTGCTCCAGCTGCTTTGCAATGGGAAAATGGGAAATGCTTCCACAATAGGCACTGGTACTGCAACCAACACCCAGGACCTTGTCAGTGGAAAAGAGCAAAAAGAGGTCAAACATCAGCGCTAAAACTGGTTTCAACAAGATTGCAGATGTTATTTCCTTAAACTTATAAGCAAAGGGATCTCCCATAGATAGAGCAATAATTGGTAAGCAAATAGGTGCTGAGACAGATTTGAGCTGCACTGGAAACTAAATCCCTTCTCTGACACCCCGAGATACTGTGTACTGCTGTAATATCAGATCATATCTCTATCTGCTACTGCGCTTAAGTGTAATATAAAATAAATTCACACAACATCATAATCCTCACTTCTCTTTCACTCGTTTAGCCTGTGAAAGTCCTGACTCAATCAGTCTACGTACATTGTATGACCCCAGATCACCTCCAGTTGTGTCCTGCATACTGATCGTTGTGGACACACACAAATCACACACTATTTCCCTAGCCAAATCATCAGAGCTTTCCAGGCAGGTAAGCGATCATTTACGCTGTCCTGAAAATGTCCCTTCCTGTCTCTCTCCATTATGGAACTACTTGAAGGTACTACACTTGACAAATTTCCAACATTAATAGCTATATACAAACGTCATTTTCAAATTTCTTTTCACGAAATCGTAAGAGAGAACTCCCACAATGCAGTGTATCTGACGTCTGAAGGCAAAGCCTTGCTTACAATGTGGAGAAATGTAGAAAGCATACAATTTAGCTTTAGCCCACACAGCCCTGTCTCTGGATGTGCTCAGACAACTCTACACACCACTTTACCATGCAGATTCCTGACTGATATTCACATGCTGACAGAAAATAGCAATACTAGTGTTAGAGTTAGTCTGGAACAATGTCACAGGGCTTGTTCAAATCAAACATTTCTATAAGGCATGGAAGTACCCCTCTGGCTGAATTCTGAATTTCGATTTTCCCCTCGGCAAACTGCGCAGTATGATACTCTAGGGCAGATGCTGGGCATCCGGGCAGAAGCCAGCTGACTGAGCTGGGCAGCAGGGCCCAACGTCCACCAATGGACCAACTTTCCATTTTTCACTTTCAATACATTATCCGATAAATTACATGAGACATTCAACACTTTACCATAAAATAAGGGTTGTGTTAATCATTTTTCCCAACTGTAGTTTAATATAAGTGTTTTAAGCACGTTTAAGGTAGGCTATGCTATGATATATACAATATATTAAACCCCTTGGTTTACAATACATTCAACTTGCAATGGATTTGTCGGAACGTATCCCCATCTTAAATCAGATAGCATCTGCATAAGAATTCATTACAGCACAGCACTACACTCAGAGATGGTAATGCTAGTGCAGATATCACACATCAGCACCGTGGAGATAAAGCCAGTGTTGTGCTAAACTATAAATTCCTGGCAATACCTGACTCCTATTTGCATTCATGTGTTCGGCACAACACTGATGTTGCACAATAAGACCTGAATCACTGTTGGCATTCCAATTACTATTGCTGGAATCTGCCTGTTAGAATAAAAACAGACCTCTGTGCATGCAAGCCAAGCTTTCCTTTACGGCCTTTCTTTCAGGAAGACAGAGCAGGAAACTGACTAGCGGACTTGTTAGAGGTAGAAACCTATGAAGGTCTCATATCGAGAGTCACTGAGGTGATCAGTACAACCTAATCTACTGCAACTGTTTGTCTAAGGAGATTCCACAATAACCTGGGTCACTATTTAGAAGTGGTGTCCACATACTTTCAGATGTATAGTGTCTCAGATGTGACACCAGTCTAGTGGTGTCTGTCCAGACTGGGCTTCATCTCCCTGACGCTGCAACAGTCGGATGGATATGGAAGGTGTAGCATAATCCCAGTAAAAACAATCTTTTGTATTCATTAACACAAAAGACAAAAAATGCCTAGAGCCGTATGGATTGGTACTGATTTAGTTTGATATTTCGGAGATTCTACAGACTAAGCACCGACTAAATAGGCTTTGATATTGGTTAAAATAATCTGCAATGTCTACTCCGGACAAACCTGTATGGTTGGAGAACTGTACAGAGTTGATGGAGTCCACTTCAAAGCCCATCACCTGTAACAGAGACAAAATGTACATTAAAGACTGAACAAGAACAAGAATACAAATATGTCGGGAAAGTTTTTGTTCCTTAATAAATGCAAGTATTCAGTTTCAATGACAATTGAAGAAAGGCAGCAGCACAGTCATGGGTTCCCAAATTTCCTTTCTGGGAAATGAAAAAGATTGAGGGTACACTGGAAAAAAAATCAGCTCTTAACCAAAAGAGATAAGCCAGTGTTGCTCGTTGGAGTTTTAATTACTGGAATATCTTCTGAGGGCAGTATTACATGCGATTGCTTCTGTGAGGTGACCAATCAGAACATGGAGGGGGTGTGGTTATAATAACTTTGGATGCGGCGAATAATGCTCATTGCTTCAAAAGCAAGCAGCTCAGCTATGCCTCAGATGGATGAGAAAACTGCCAAATGAAGAGGTAGCTGTAGCAGCTGACCTGTGTCAATGTTATGCACATACATTTCTTAAGCCAGCTAAAAGAAAATCTGACATGCGTCATTAATCACATTTTCATTACTTGACCAAGGTTACTTTGATACTCGTGTACAGTGGGGCAAAAAAGTATTTAGTCAGTCACTGATTGTGCAAGTTCTCCTACTTAGAAAGATGTGAGAGGTCTGTAATTTTCATCATAGCTACACTTCAACTATGAGAGACAAAATGAGAAAAAAAATCCAGGAAATCACATTGTAGGATTTTTAAAGAATTTAATTGTAAATCATGGTGGAAAATAAGTATTTGGTCGCCCACAAACAAGCAAGATTTCTGGCTCTCACAGACCTGTAGCTTCTTCTTTAAGAAGCTCTTCTGTCCTCCACTCGTTACCTGTAATAATGGTACCCGTTTGACCTCCTTATCTGTATAAAAGACACCTGTCCACAGCCTCAAACAGTCAGACTCCAAACTCAACCATGGCCAAGACCAAAGAGCTGTTGAAGGACACCAGGAAGAAAATTGTAGACCTGCACCAGGCTGGGAAGAGTGAATCTACAATAGGCAAGCAGGTTGGTGTGAATAAATCAACTGTGGGAGCAATTGTACGAAAATGGAAGACAATACAAGATCATTGACAATCTCCCTCGATCTGGGGGCTCCACGCAAGATCTCATCCCGTGGGGTCAAAATGATCATGAGAATGGTGAGCAAAATCCCAGAACTACACGGATGGACCTGATGAATGACCTGCAGAGAGCTGGGACCAAAGTAACCAAAGGCTACCATCAGTAACACACTACTACGCCGAGAGGGACTCAGATCCTGCAGTGCCAGGCGTGTCCCCCTGCTTAAGCCAGTACATGTCCAGGCCCGTCTGAAGTTTGCCAGACAGCATATGGATGATCCAGAAGAAGATTGGGAGAATATCATGTGGTCAGATGAAACCAAAATAGAACTTTTTGGTAAAAACTCAACTCGTCGTGTTTTGGAGGAAGAAGAATGCTGAGTTGCATCCCAAGAACACCATACCTACTGTGAAAGCATGGGGGTGGAAACATCATGCTTTGGGGCTGTTTTTTCTGCAGAGGGGACAGGACGACTGATCCGTGTTAAGGGAAGAATGAACGGGGGCCATGTACCGTGAGATTTTAAGCCACAAACCTCCTTCCATCAGTGAGAGCATTGAAGACGGAACATGGCTGGGTCTTCCAGCATGACAATGATCCCAAACACACCACTCGGGCAGCGAAGGAGTGGCTCCATAAAAAGCATTTCAAGGTCCTAGAGTGGCCTAGCCAGTCTCCAGACCTCAGCCCCATAGAAAAATGTGTGGAGGGAGTTGAAGTCCGTGCCTGCCCCCAAACAACTGCTCTAGAAGAGATCTGCATGGAGGAATGGGCCAAAATACCAGCTACAGTGTGTGTGCCAACCTGGTGAAGAACTTACAGGAAACATTTGACCTCTGTCATTGCCAATAAAGGTTATGTTACAAAGTATTGAGTTGAACCAAAATTTATTGACCAAATACTTATTTTCCACCATTATTTACAATTAAATCCTTTAAAAATCCTACAATGTGATTTCCTGGATTTTTTTTCTCATTTTGTCTCTCATAGTTGAAGTGTAGCTATGATGAAAATTACAGACCTCTCTCATCTTTCTAAGTAGGAGAACTTGCACAATCAGTGACTGACTAAATACTTTTTTGCCCCACTGTATATTCTACATACCATATACAGCAATCCTATGGGGCCCTACATTAAACCACTTAGCTCATTACTGTGCAACAGCACATTCTGTCACAAACACACAGGGCTCAATGTAACCACATGGTTTGACAACATGCCTGGCACATGAGGTAGCAGCTTGCACATTCTCTTTCTAATAAAAATACGATCGCAATTAAAAATGCAATTAATTCACATCCTCTCTCTCGTTTTAGATGTTGGGTGCCTGGAGTCTTTCACAATCTACTGCTCTAGTATTTGAGACTGGTATCGAATGAATCAGTACACTTTATCTTCTCTTAGGTTGATCAGCTTCTCAAAAACGTCTGATCTGACTTGAAGAAACAAATGGAATAATTGCTGCTGTTGTCCTAATGAACGTTTTATAGTTGGCCGCTGCCAGCACTGACTAAGTGGAACGGGTTTGAGTCCAATTCACACACACACATCACCCAAAGCGATCTACTAATGACTCACACCATTTATTTCAGATTTAGCCTACAAATTACCTATCCGTGTTTTTTTCTGTAATGATTACACCACTTTGATACTAAACAGTTTTCATAAGTTGTGGAACAGTTAGAGACGATTCAATACATAGTATATAATACATATAGTATATAGCTTTACATATAGTATTTGAACATATGAACATTACAACACCACTATGAACTGGGCAGTATAAACATCACTGACCAATAATCAGTCATGTAAAATACTATCTCCATATCCATGCTCACTGTATTAACTCCTTATTTTAATGTTTTGCTACTTTGTAGTAGGGGTGAGTTTTGGAAAGGACTAAGATATGCATGTGTCACAACACGATTATATCGTAATAAGTTGCGATACGATGCATATTGCGATATTCCACATAGCTTATTTAAAATATTAAAACAGCTGAAATACAAGTTACGGAGTACAATCTGAGCGGAGGTTATAGTTTACATATTTTGATATTTTGAACTCAAAGTCAATGAAGCATGAAACAAAAATAAATATCACAATATATTGCTGTATCAATTGTTAAGCACAGCCCAACTTTGTAGACTAGAAAATTTGCACTGCAAAACATACATGTCCACACATTTACAACAATATATATCATAAAAAAGATTATGTAAAATTCTACAACAGAGGGAACAAGCAAAAGGGCAAAACAATTGGTTGGCTAGCATGTACCGTATTTTTCGGACCATAAGGAGCACTTAAAATCCTCTAATTTTCTCAAAAATCGACAGTGCGCCTTAAAATGCGGTGCGCCTAATGTATGAATTAATTCTGGTTGTGCTTTCTGACCTAGAACCAATTGTAGATGGTACACGGCGCTCATAAATCTGTCAAAATGTTTTAGCACGGCCTTGGTAAGTTACGAAGCTTACGGCCACCGTAGTGCGCAGCATCACGGAGTAATACGGTATGTGCTTCAGCATTAGGGTACGTGCATTCATTCATTCATTTTCGAAGCGGATTTCAAACACAACGCTATCGGTCACGCAGTACAACATGGTCATAGAGCAGCTGTGAGAGAATTCAACATTAACGAATCAATGGTACGGAAGTGGAGGAAGCAAGAAGACGCCCTGCGCCAGGTAAAGACCAAACTGAGCTTCCGACGGAACTTAAGAGTTTTGTTTCATTTAATGCGTCTTATAAACTGGTGCGCTTTATGGTCCGAAAAATACGGTACTTCGGATAGCATGTAGCGTATGCCAGCTGATTCAGCAGAGGTTGTCAGCCAATCTAGTTTAAGTTTTAGTAAACATTGTAAAACTTCATAAGCATTCGTTATTACACTAGCAGGTTACTGTACTGTAGCTATACAAGCTAAAGGCTAACATTCTTTTAAACACTGCATATACCATGTGTAGCGCCTCAACTGTTCTTCAGACTTAAGTTTTTCTATAATAAAAGGTTTTGTTTTTTTGAAGCCACATCAAACCTGAAAGTTTTATCCAATCCCATCCCAGCTCTGGTAGTGGTTGTCGTTAGAGATTGCAATTTTCTTGGTCGATTCCAATTTACAATTTTTTAAATATATGAAGGGCCCATTCCGATTTTCTTTCTGTCTAAGAAATATAAATGACAGCATATAGAAACAACAGCTAAAGAACTATAGCAGGAGCTGTTGGCTTGTACCTGGCTCTATTCTCTCACTAGCTTTAGCTTTGTGGCCACAAAATATCAATCAGTGCAAACTTGCTCAAAGTGATCTCTTTTACAGCCTTGATAAGAGCCTTTTACCAGTAGTGCAAGGGTACAAGTACATGCAAAGACGCTGAATTGCAACCCACCCACCACTCAGGTGAAGGTGTATTCACACTGAGCACGGTAGCCTTGTGCTTTTCTTTGGTTTTGTTTTGTGAGCGCTGATACACAGCCCTAATACGCATTATAATAAGTGCATTGATTATGCAGATCACTGTGTTTCGACTTCTCAGACTTAATGCTAAGTGTTTTTTTTCACTTTGTGTGCAGGCATAAATGGTACAACACAATTAAAAACACACTGTGAGCTTTTATTAACTATTAAAAAGACATGCACACAAAACAGATCACAGGCTCACAAGAACCCAAAAATAAACAGACCGTCGAGCTGCGTGATACGTCAGGACAGGGAAACAAACAGGTGAGACAAGAGCCGGTTTTAAATTTAAACATCCTGAATTCTGGATTGATGTTAGTCAAAGCACTGTGCTGTTTGGCTGTGTTAGTGCCACTGTCGGAGTCACAAGTGTACAAGTGTAAGTAAAATGTGACCGGCACAGAATCGGTTATATGAAACCGATTGGTCGATCACCTTCACGACCTATCACACTGAAAACCGGCCGATTGATCAGTGCATGTCTAGTTATTGTGCTAGGGTATTATCATCTGACTGCCCTCTGCTCTCAAAGACACAGCCCAGTTGGAGGGCAGCACCAGGAATCGAACCAGGAATGATGTGGTAGTGAGTTCGTGCTGTAGACTACTTCACCGGGGTCAGAAGTACTGTTACTAAACTGTACTCTGCAGGGTATAAGAGCATCATGTAATCATTGTAGTCATTCATTCATTTCCTAGATCCACTTGATTCAGGGTCACAGCGCACATGGCAGAAACCAACCCTGGACAGGACACCAGTCCCTTGCAGGGTGTATGTGAACACACACACACAAATGACGCCAAATGACCTAACGCATCTCTTTAGAACGTGAGAGGAAACAGCAGTACCCAGAGAAACCCAAGCAAACTCCTCCCAGGCATCAGACTTGGGTATCTGCAGATGTGAGGTGACTGTGATAACCACTGCGCCACCATGCTGCCCACTTTAACTATCATAAGTGAAGTGAATACTTATGATCCTAACATTAACTCAGAATGCGTCCTGAATATAAAGTGCTTAAGTATCCGTATAGAGGGACTGAAGAATCCTTTAGTGTGACAAATGTAACATTATTATAAAACTGTAACGTGAAAAAATGTATTTTTATCATTGTTGATACAAATGATGAAATTTTGATTGAAATAGATTTTTCAATTTACAGTTTTATAATAATGTTACATTTGTCACACTAAAGGATTCTTCAGTCCCTCTATATGGATACTTTAGCACTTTATATTCAGGACACATTCTGAGTTAATTTTAGGATTACTTCATGTTAATAAGCATTTGATCAGAGTTGCGGTGGGTCCAGAGCCTATCACTAAAACACCATGTACAAGGCATAGGCACTTAGCATCCTGTGCACCTACTGGCATGTTTTTGGCCCTGGGAGAAATCCGGAGTAGACTTTAATATTGGCATTCACCAGATCACCTGTTCTTTCTAATTTCCAGTGGTGGCATATAATATCTGGTGGGCAACCACTTCACAATGCACATTGATCTTAATTAGAAAACCCCAAGTATGCTCTCCCAGAATCATCTTCTTCTTCTTTCGGTTTCTCCCTTTATCAGGGGTCGCCACAGCGAGTTAAACGTTTCCACCTCACCCTGTCCTCCACGTCCTCTACTCTCACCCCAACTCCCTGCATATCTTCATTTACCACAACCAAATAACTCCTCTTTGGTCTTCCTCTCCGTCTCTTGCCTGGCAGCTCCATCTCCAACATCTCCTCCTACCAATATATCCACTATCCCTCCTCCTGCACATGTCCAAACCATCTCAGTCTTCCCTCTCGAATTTTTGTCTCCCAATTTTCCACCTGTGCTGTCCCTCTGATGATCTCATTCCTAATCCGGTCCACCCTAGACACTCCTAAAGAGAACCTCAACATCTTAAGTTCTGCCACCTCCAGCTCTGCTTCCTGTCTCTTTGTCAGTGCCACTGTCTCTAAGCCATACAACAAGGCTGGTCTCACTACTCTCTTATAAATCTTTCCTTTCACTTTTGCTGCGACCCTTTTGTCACACAGCACTCCTGACACTCTTCTCCACCCACTCCATCCTGCCTGTACTCTCTTCTTTACCTCCTTTCCACACTCCCCATTTCCTTGGACAGTTGATCCCAAGTACCTGAACTCCTAGACCTTTGTGACCACTGATCCCTGTAGCCTGACTGCTCCACCTGCCTGCTTTTCATTTACACACATGTATTCTGTCTTACTACAGTTGACTTTCATTCCTCTCCTTTCCAGATTATACCTCCACCTCTCCAAGTTCTCTTCTACCTGTTTCCTGTTCTCACTACAGATCACAATGTCGTCTGCAAACACCATAGTCAGAAACTAAACACTGATAAAGTGTAGGTGATTATACAATGTTTTCTTGCACACATACAGTACAGTGCAACAGTCTAGTCTAATCCAAGAATAGTTGCCTTCAATAATAATTCAATGACACATCACTTAATGATTAAAAATACTTAGTAGTTAGTTTTTGGTCAAATCTTAATCAAATAAGTTCCTGTCCGTCCCAGGTTTTGCCTTTATCATTTACTGTGTTAAGTTCAGAAGTAATTCAGCTGGTAGAAAGATCCCATCCAGTGTAATCTATATTTTATATTTGTTTAATCACGCTGGAAGCTACACATCTACTTGGAGGGAACGTTACCTGAAAGGGGGTTGATTTTTTTTTTTTTTATTGTTCACATTTGGGTGATTTAACTATAATCTTTTAAACCATTGGCATTTCTAGACTTCTTGTTGTACTGGTGCACATACAGAATTTAGAATTCAGATAGAGGAGCACAGCTGTACGCCTCTGCTTTCCAACCAGTAATGGGGCACAGCTGTGCATAAAAAATAAGCCTCTTAAATCACTTAATCTATTTAGTATTTAACACTAAAGTGGGCGTTGCTCTGCCATGGATGAGAAACGAGGAACAAATTATCACTGAAGAAGATTTGTTATAAATTGCATTCATTTTGTTTATGCTAACATAACAGATGCCTCTGTTAGTTTAATGAAAGGCTTCGCTTTAGTAGTCTAATATGTACTTTTGGTAGGGTATATGGTCATAAGTTTCTAGCCAAAACATCATCCTCTAAAGCTATCATTACCTTGCCTACAGAGTGGCCGACTTTCTTTTAAATATTAGAAGATGTACATTACTCCTTATGAAAAAGAAGTGAAGTTGCATGGTCCGTCCAGTAGTTCTGCTCAGAACTACAGGATATATGACTTACAAATGACTGTAAATGATTGTCTCAGAAAATCCAAAGTATGCTCTCCCACAAACTAAACATTAATAAAGTGTTGGTGAATATATAATGTTTTTTGCATGCATACATACAGTACAATGCAACAGTCTATTCTAGTCTAAGAACAGTTGCCTTTAAGAATAGTTAAATGACATTACTTAATGACTGAAAATACTTAGCAATCAGTTTTTGGCCAAGTCAATCAAGCCTCTGGAAATATGCTGCTGCATTATGGGAAACGTAGTGCCTGCAGTGCATTTGCATGGTGTGTCCTGTATTTCTGCTCAGCAATTAAACGAATTAACGTTTTACCAGCATGACTTTAATGGAGCACAGCAACATGTTACTGGGGAGCATGCCCCAGTAAAGTGGGTCTGATGACGTCCCGGCTTTATACCGATACACTAACACAAAATACAAGATGTAGTGTGCTTAAATATTTTGCATAGCACATCACACAACCTCATGATAATTAGTGATAATTAGTCATTGTTCTATCCGTCAACAGTACATCCTTAACATCAAATCCTAGGTCAGTGACTTGTGTATGCACTTCCCACGGGGTGTTTCATCAAGCCCGTCCTGTGACGTCACAACGCTCCAGTCCGTTAGAATTTAGTACTAACCGCCATGGACGTCACGAGCTACAGCTTGTGTCATGCTGGACAAACGCGTCTCTCCAAGAGTGCATGTGATGAGAGGCATGAAGGTATTATAACCATGTGACCTTTACTTTCCCATGCCGGCTGCTATTGACATTCAGCTGCAACATCGTGACATGAAAAGCACACCGTATGCAGGAAGCATGCAGGTCTCACCTGTAAAGGGAAGGAGGCTGATTTGTTCCCCACATAGCCCCTCACTACATGACTCTGGATGGACAGCACTCGGCACTCCATCTCCCGCATAAAGTTGTTGGCAGGCTCGGTGCGTGTGCCGCGACCGCACCGCGTCCTCCCCGATTGCGAGCCGCACGCAGAGCAGCCGACCGACTCGTTTTCTTTCCAAATCGGAATCCGTGATGGCAGTTTGAGAAGCCACACGCCGAAGTGAAGGACATGCAACATGGAGAGACCGTCATTGGTGAGGCAGAGCCAGACCGCAACTACTCAGGCATTCTCGGCGAGCACCTAAACCCGGCTGACATCACCACCAGTCATGACTGTTTCCTTTCCACCTCCTCTTTACCTCCCCTTCTAAAAAATGTAACGCTCTCATTCCTCCATCTGAATGATGAAATCAGTTTTAAAACAGTTACTCTCTGTCTGCATACTGTTTTTTTCCGTGTACACTTCAATTATTTGTACCCCCCATGCAAGATTAATAAATTCATAATGTAATCATGGAATAGACCCACCATAAATCCATAAACAGCAATAATACAGTCAAGTCAAAGATTAATCTAGGGTCACAGAATACAATACAGTCATAAAATAAAGTCATATGATACAATAGCATCATGTGGCTCAACAGAATCATAAAATAGAATTAAATAAGTCATGGAATATCATTATGGAGCACAATAAAACCACATAATACCACAGAATCATAGAATAGATTACAACCATAGAATACAAATCACAGAATGTATTAGATTCATCAACTAAAGTCATAAAAAGTACTGGCCACTGGGGTCCCTGTTAAGCCTGTAAACATGGGGGAGGATTTCAGACAGGACGGGCAACTGGTGCAACAGGTGCTAAATCCAATATGCTGATCAGGATGATGCTCTGTGAAGACCCCAAATGGGAGCAACTGAAAGAAGAAGATCAAATTTTTGTTTGTTTGGTTTATTTAATGTCACATTCAACGTCCAGACAGACACAAGGTATCCTTGCCTTAGAATAAGGGCAGAGCTGGGGGTTCATAGTCAAAGAGTCTTATGGTGATCAGAGACGTTGGGTTGCTGTCTTCTGCCTCCCGTGGGGTTGCCAATGTCTCATGTGATCCCTCTTGGCTGTGTTTCCTACCAGTTCTCCTCTTTCTAGCTATGCTGCTATAGCTAATGCTGCCGGGGTCTCATGCTACACATGGCATCAGTGGATGTTAATAGACACTGTGCTCTTAATCAATAACTAATTACATTTTCTGTTTTCTCTCCGAGCTGTGTTTTCCGGTACCAGTTCCAGCCCCACACATGATGTTCATCTGCTGTAGCTCCAGTCAAGCTGCTTCCGTCATCAGCTCCAGCCCCACCATACCCGGGCCACTTAATGTCGATGTGCATACTTCACATTTTATTCGAACTTTGACTCCATGACTTAGTTCGCTCTTAGATTTATCATCTACGCCACCCAACGAGGTTGGGTCCCTTTTTGAGTCTTGGTCCTCCTAAGGTTTCTTCCTATAACTCAGGGAGTTTTTCCTTGCCACTGTCGCCCTAGGCTTGCTCAATTTGGGATTGGACGTAGTTATTAGAAGATAATCTAAACTTGTAAAGTTGCTTTGAGACAATGTTCCATTGTAAAAAGCACTACATAAATAAATCTGACTTGACAAGGTTACTTCAAAACTAGTGACACATACTTAGATCGAGCCAGTTTGGTATAATGAATTAACCTAATGCATGTCTTTGGGCTGTCGGAGAAAACCAGAGCATCCGGAGTAAACCCACACAAACATGGGGAGAACAGAGGCAGAGTCTGAGGTAGGGCATGAACTGGGTGCTATGAGGCAACCGCACTAACTGCTGTGCCACTGTGCCACCCTAAGATGATCAAATAAAGTGACAGAAGATAAGGGAATAATAGAAAACACAAAAAAACATTACAAATGTAATAGTATCATAAAACAAATACTGTAGTTACAATACAATGGAAGTGTGAAACAATATGATCCAGTAGAATCCTCTTATAGCTTTAGCATACAATAGCATCAAAGGACACAACAGAATTAGAAAACAAACAAAACAGAAACAGAATGTAATTGAATACAAAAACTGAAGTATACAGGGTGTCTCCAAAGTAAGGAAACACCCATATACATTGAAAACAGTTTGGCAGATGGGGATCCAATTTTAGACACAATCTGTGGGAATCTCCCACAATCTCCCATTTGAAAACCTGAAGTTGAATTAAAGATGGTGGCTTTCAAGATGGCTGCCATGTTGGTGACATGGCCTAACAGGATGCCCCCTTCCCCCACAGCTTGGGTCTAAACTTGGATTACTGGTCTGCCAAACTGGTTCCATTTTATATGTGTGTTTCTTTACTTTGGAGACACAAGGGACAACAGTCATAGAATGGAACTGAACAGTCAAATACAATTGCTCTGTTCTATTCTATAACTATTACTTCACACTAAGCACTTATGTGAAGACTGAAACTTCACTTACATTAAAAATATTATTTATGATTGTTTATAGATTTACCTACATCAAATACTAAGAGGATTTTAGTCAGATTGTGTGCTTGGGCTATTGCTAATTTGTAGAGGCACGAGGTAATATCTGCTAAGAAGAATACAAAGCGCTTCTGTAAGTATCTCTGTCATCTGCTAAATGCTATAAACG
Source organism: Ancistrus triradiatus (assembly GCA_025084515.1). Classification (NCBI taxonomy): domain Eukaryota; kingdom Metazoa; phylum Chordata; class Actinopteri; order Siluriformes; family Loricariidae; genus Ancistrus; species Ancistrus triradiatus. Next base: position 119,125 of record JAJAGP010000505.1, read on the forward strand.
TAAACGTACAATTGAATTACAACACAGAATGTCTAATTGTTATTGAGTAGAACTACGTAATACAATCAAAGTATAGAACAGAAACAGAGCTATACAATATAACAGAATAAACAGGGACTGTGGTAGCCTAGCGGGTAAGGTACTGGACTATGGACCAGAAGGTCCAGGGTTCAAATCCCACCTCTGCCAAGCTGCCACTGTTGGGTCCTTGAGCAAGGCCCTTAACCCACAATTGCTTGGATTGTAGGACAAGCAATTGATTAATACAATTAATACAATTGTGTAATACAACTTACTGAGTCCACTGACAAAATAATAAAGAGTATAACAATGTAGCCCAAAAAATAAAGGCACACATTTTTAAATGATTGCCTGACAAAGTCTTATACTCTAAAGAACGTCTGCTCATAATGGTTATATTAGTTTACAGTGAAGGCTAGTGTTTTGTTTACAGCATGTAATAGTGTTAATGTTTTTGCAATACAACTGTAATTATTCATTTTTCTCACTGGATATAAAACATGTAGTCGTCTTGTAATGAAATGAAGTGAGTGGTCATTAAGGAACAACCGATTTTTCGTTTCTTTTTGGAACAGAAATGTAAACTATCACTACATTTATGCAAGAGCTCAGGACAGAACCGAAGTCGGAGTGAATTCCCTCCAAACTACATGACAGCTTAAATAAGAACACAGAACTCCCTAACTAGTGCACTAAATATAGTAAAGATCGCACGATTTCGGATGTATCCATGCGGAAGTTGGGTCCTTGGAGGCAATACGTCACTTTCTGAACTCCGCCTATCTGTTAAAGAGCAAAGCGGTGACGCAAAGAAATATCCGCGTGGGCTTTGACGTCATCCGAATCAGCAACATGTGTCTCGCTTCTGTTAGCAGAAAATAGAAATACCTGCATCGTTTGTGTTATTGTGGTCCATTCATCATTATGTCACACAGCCTGGAAGAAATCTAGCCTTTAATTGAAGTGAATAAAAGTGGCAATGCTGCGTTCAGGAGGTTGTGCATTTAGGGTTTTGTTCAGCAGCACTGTGATCCCTGCAGTGGGTGAATCTTCAGTTGGTTTCTCTTTTCATTTTTATATGTTGAAAAAATAAAATTTAATTGCTTTAAGGTAAATACATAATGACGACCACATCGAGCTTATACAGCATTTAATATTAAATTAAATATGAATAATTTACAAATAATGAATCATTGTTTGTGTGATTGCATTGACGTGGTGGTAATGATCATATTCACTCTTTTAAGGAAAAAAAGATGCTAGGCCATGGATTTGTTAATGTTAGTCAACAGCAAGTATAGGATGCAATTAAAATACATACAAAATGTGAACAAAATACTGCAGTAACAGCATAAATGGTAATGGAACCAAATTAACCTACTCTATCATCAGGAGGAATACATGATTAAATTACTCACATTTTCAGACATCAAATGTCCCTTTTTATGATCTAATAGGAGCTGAGAAATTTTAATATATGGGTTGTAGAGTTCATGAGTACATAGATACATAAAGTGGAAACATACTAAATAGTGACAAATTCCAAAATGTATGTATTTGTATTTCAAACATCCAACATTTCACTCGAATTGTTATGCTGATCATATGATTGGATTGGAAGAAATTGTTTTAAATTCAGGAAAATGCCAAATAGAAGCAGATTTTGCCCCTATTGTAAATTCCAAGCAAATGAGGGTTAAGGGCCTTGGTCAAGGACCCAAGAGTGGCAGCTTTTACAGAGCCAGGACTTGTATAGTCAACCTTCTGGTCAATAGTCCAGTGTCTTAAGACGTGTGCCACCACTGCCCCAAGCGTAGCATCACAGACATTCATTTTCATGTGTCACAGACTACAAGTGATGGTTGAAAAGCTTTTTTTAGCTTTTAAGAACTGATACTGATGGGTAGACCCAATGTAAACACAAAATGTACGAGTTCATGATTACTACTAGTAGCATTAGGGGTAGGGTTGGGGTTAATACATTAACAAGTTGGATTGTTGAAACATATTTCATCAGTAGGCTTCAGCACAGTGGCATTTAAAACCAGAAACAGATAACCATAAAAATACATGTATATGTAACATTTGCGTATATTATTTTTCAAATTGAGGTGGTACTTGCTGGGTACAGTATATGTAATTTTACCATAGGTACGAGGTATCAAACTGCTCTAAAACATATTGTAGCTGATACGTGATGCTGATGTGAAAGATCTGAATGTTTTACTCTACTCCGACAGCTGAATCACTCTGGATCTCTCTCCCACGTTCTCTCTCTCCTGGGTCGTGACTGCGGGAAGAAGAGGGAGAAGAGATTTATAGCTACACACAAGTCAGCTCTGCTATATTTACGCACACAGGCTGGTGAATCATCACTGCTGAGCACGGGATCCACTTCACCATCACACAAGATACTCAGCTAAGAGACAGGGCAGTGGAACCTAACAGTTCTGATTGTGGAACAGGGCTACACCTACTGGTCAAATCATGTAATTACACATACATAGTGTCGGCCAGTCACCTACTGTGGTGTGAAAAAGTGTTTGCCCCCTTCCTGATTTCCTAGTTTTTTTGCATGTTTGTCACACTTAAGTGTGCCGCCTAAACCTAATAACTGGTTGGGCCACCCTTAGCAGAAACAACTGCAACCAAACATTTGCGATAACTTGCAGTGAGTCTTTTACAGCATTGTGGAGGAATTTTGGCCACTCATCTTTGCAGAATTGTTGTAATTCAGCCACATTGGAGGGTTTTCCAGCATGCACGGCCTTTTTAAAGTCATGCCACAGCATCTCAATAGGATTCAGGTCAGGACTTTGACTAGGCCACTCCAAATGGCTGGTTTTCTTCAGCCATTCAGAGGTGGACTTGCTGGTGTATTTTGGATCATTGTCCTGCTGCAGAACCCAAGTTCGTTTCAGCTTGAGGTCACCAACAGATGGCCGGACATTCTCCTTCAGGTTTTTTGGTAGACAGCAGAATTCATAGTTCCATTTATCACAGCAAGTCTTCCAGGTCCTGAAGCAGCAAAACAGCCCCAGACCATCACACTACCACCACCATATTGTACTGCTGCTATAATGTTCTTTTTCTGAAATGCTGTGTTACTTTTACACCAGATGTAATGGGACACACACCTTCCAGAGAGTTCAACTTTTGTTTCATCAGTCCACAGAATGTTTTCCCAAAAGTCTTGGGGATCATCAAGATGTGTTCTGGAAAAATTGAGATGAGCTTTAATGTTTTTTTGCTCAGCAGTGGTTTTCATCTTGGAACATGTAGGCCATTTTTGCCCAGTCTCTTTCTTATGGTGGAGGCATGAACACTGACCTTACCAGAGGCAAGTGAGGCCTGCAGTTCTTTGGATGTTGTTGTGGTGTCTTTTGTGATCTCTTGGATGAGTCGTTGCTGCGCTCTTGGGGTAATTTTGGTCGGCCAGCCACTCCTGGAAAGGTTCACCACTGTTCCATGTCTTCGCCATTTGTGGATAATGGCTCTCACTGTGGTTCACTGGAGTACCAAAGCCTTAGAAATGGCTTCATAACCCTTTCCAGATTGATAGATCTCAATTACTTTCTTTCTCAATTGTTCCTGAATTCTCTGGATCTCTGCATGATGTGTAGCTTTTAAGGATCTTTTGGTGAACTTCATTTTGTCAGGCAGGTCCCATTTAAGTGATGTCCTGATTGAGAACAGGTGTGGCAATAATCAGGCCTGGGTGTGGCTAGAGACAGTGAACTCAGGTGTGATAAACCATAGTTATGTTTTAACAAGGGGGGCAATCACCTTTTCACACAGGGCAATGTAGGTTTGAATTTCTTCTCCCTTAATAATAAACACCTTCATTTAAAAACTGCATTTTGTGTTTACTTGTGTTGTTGTAGAAAATAGCCGTTTGTTAGCAGTGTTAAGCTAAAGTATTTTATCTTATTCAAGTTAGGGCATGGAGAGGAATTCACCTTTGCCAGTTTAGGGACTAAAATTAAAGTTTGCCGATCGTTTCAGTTAAACCCGGTAGGCATAATCTAATGTTGAAGATACTGTCTAGGAAACAGAGAGCGATAGAAATGTTCCTGTGCCCTATGTGTAAGTCACAGATCAACTGATGGTTTCGTATGGATGTGAGAGTCAATGAGAGTGTGCACCCCTATCTTCCTATGTTTAATAACTGTGGTGAATTGGGTAGATTTGGGATGAACATGTACTAGGCTAATGCCTTTGGCTTCGAGTGCTGACCTTTTCATACATGACCACCTTCCCTGATGGTAGACTGATGGTGTCCCTCCTCCATCTGTCCAACCCTTCTGCTGTAACTGGAGTAACAAAGGTAATACAGTGCCAGGAGATCTGATCCACAGCTGTAGTGGCAAGACAGAAAGCTGCTCACCTGATCAGATGTCTCATTGTGTTACAGAGTAGGTGTGGTGGAGGGATGAACAGAGAGAGACAGAGTTTGATGAATCATTCAGAATGGTGGTCAGCAATCAGTAGGTAGTTAGGATAACCTTTAACACTGTTACTAGAACAGAACAGTCAATTGTAACTAATTAGTGTTAAAGTAGTTGAGGGAAAAATGTTTATTGTTCAGTGAGGTTGTCAAGTAGACATTGCCTTAGATAATTAAATCCGAGATTAAAGAGCAAACCTGAAGTGTCACTGTGATCCTGTCATGGTGTCTATGGACAATTTTTCTGCAGAGATGACAAAATAACAAGGAAATGATGGATTTCCATGATATGAAAACCCAAGAGAAAATGACTACAGAAGGACAGAGTGCAGTGGATAAGGTAAGAAATATGGTATTTGCAGCCCTTAGTCTCAGTTTAACACAGCAAACATTATCACATCACTTATGTTCTGACAGAAGACTTTGTAGTGTGTTAATGTCCAAATTTAAAATGTTGATTAGCACTACATCAGAATAGTTTTTTTTTTCAAAGCATTCTTACACATATCTCTAATCCTTAGACCTTTATTGATGAATATAGGGGTTATATTTGAAATTTATAATATGTAGTTACATATTTCATATTTTTATTGACAGAAGTGTCCACATGCAATTAGATCACAATCTTTGTAAGCTTAATTATATGAAACTAATGCACCTGTTTGAAAAAACACTTATATTCAAGATCAACATGTGGTCTAAGAATCCCAAAACTTCGGTGCTAGATCTACTGTATAATGGTATTAGCAGACACTGCAGCCATGCTCTGTTTATAAGAGCTTTTACATGACTATATAGTGCACTGTTCCCTGTACACTGATGACTGACAAAAATCTTAACTAACGTCTTGCTCTCCAGATGTCTGTTGAGGAGGATGCAGAGTCTGGCCACTTCGAGGCAGATACGGAAAGTGAGGACCTCCCAGCCATAAACACCCCTACTGTAATTAATGTAAGTCCCATCAGCAGTCCAGCAAGGGGCTTTGGAACCTCCAGACACAGCCATCATCTTGATCTCAACAATTATGACCCCCATGTGCCGATGGGTCTGCCCACTGGGACAGTTAATCCACTGCCCATCTACAAAACACACTCTAACCAATCCTCAGGCAGCCCAAGGACATCCATCATCAAAGTTCAGCCTTTCGTCAATGGTATGTAGTGGCCTTCAGTCTTTGTGCTGCACCATATTGTACACTCCTGGGCAACAAAAGGGCCAAACTCAAAATTACAATAGATTCATCTTTGAATGGTCCTAACAACACATTTTTGGTCAGAAAATTGGCAAGAATTCTGAAAATGCATTCCTGAGACCTGTGTCAGCATTTGCACGTCACTGCACATCGCTGCGGTGAACTGTTGCATAACAAGCTGGAAACAGAGAACATCTAGATGTTCAAAATCTTCCTAAATATCTTCCATCTAGGTTTATTTGTTTGTTTGTTTGATTAGCTGTTATTTGATCATCTGCCACACCGGATCACAAGCCTGAAAACAAGCAAGTTCTCAAATAGAACCAGGAATGACAGAACCAGGAGTGAAGCAAAATATCATGCAGAAGCTGCTGTCAGAAACCACACTGGTCTTCATCACGCCAACTGCAGCTATACAGAAATGTACAAGTCCATAAAGGCACAGCAAATCCATATTTCACTATTAGCTTTTCAGAGAACAGGTCAACACTTTGAAACCAGGGATTATTGTAATGGTTTGGTGTAGAGGACATATTGCAGAAAGGCTTGCTTTCTGAAGATGAATGATCATGTAATTTTTCAACAAGACAATGCATATGCTTACACTTACAGACAATGCATACACTGAGAAGGCCACCAAGAAGTGGAACAGGTCCACCAGACACATGTTTTAGCCTCATCGGAGTCCAGTTTTGAACCCTATGGAGAATATTTGGTCTCACATTAAACACAACTAACTGGGAAACACCATTACCAAAGAGTGCAACAACACTGACTCTACTTTCTGCAAAACGCTGTCTGCAAGTTTGTCCACAAGACTTAAACATTTAAGGAAATCAAAGGGAAAGGCTAATCCATACTGTTACTTTGTCTGTATGTTTAATTCTTGCTAATTTTCTGACCAATTATTTGCTGTTGATACCATTAAAAGCTAAATATTATGTGTGTCTGGTTTGCCCCCTTCTTCTCCAGGAGTGTAAATTGTGTCTTATAATATACGTATGTAGGTATTTGTCTAGACTTTTACATTTAGAGCACATATTTTGAAGAGCAACTTAAAGTAGCTAATCCACCTATACCAAGTTTTTGGGTTGTGAGAAGAAACTGACACATACAAATTCTGCATAGACAGGATCAAACTCAGACCTCTGGAGTTGTTCAGCACCAACAACATCTTCTTTGCCATTTACTATGTGGCCCTACAAATTAACTTTTAGTTACCAAAGAGTTTTTGTAACAAACCGATAAGAGCAGACTTTTACTACTACCCCATTAGAAATGATCTGCTTAGAGTGGTAAGTGCTTAAGTAGCTCCTTATCAGCTTGATTTTATTTGATGCCTTCACCCGTTTTCCACTCTCTCTCTTAAGGAGAAGACCTTTCTAGTTCTACATCACTGTGCTGGCCCTTCATGCCCCACAAGTCACTGATTCTGCTGATCATCATTTGCTTGCTAACAGCAATAAGTGTAGTTCTAGGAATTGGTCTGGGAGGTAAGTGTGTGTGTCTTTTCTTGATGGTGTAATACATTCTCCAGTGTCAAAGCACTATACATTTTTCATGAGCTACCCCCTGTGTATATTTGCTTTGTCCATGCATCTTGAAAGTACCCTGATCTTAATTAGCACTAATTAGAAAAGTAATTTTAAGCTGTCAGGCTATCGTGTTTCAGAAAGACACCTAGTATATACAGATAGTTAGTGGCTGTAGACTTCTGCTGTTATATATCAACTGTAGGATCACCCCTGACCAGATATTACTTGAGTGGTAGACTTTCCCCACTACTGCAGTGACACTGATGAACTGCTTATGTTTTCCCACCACTTCTCACTGTATGCAGTGGATTCACAGCTCCCTGAACGTAGCCACATTCGTCACACAGCTCAGCCTCTACTTGGGATCTTTAGTTCAGATCTTTAATTGTGTCTGTGTGGTCCATCAAATATGATGGTTTTCCATCCTCCCCTCAGAAGGCATGTGGGTTGTTTTCTTTTGTTGGTTTCTGTATTCACTTCTGGGTGTCTCTATTTAAACACTAGTGGAACTGCTCTCAGTGGTCCAGACTTTATTGGATGCCCTACAATAATATATTACTACAGTGCCTATATAATATAACCATCCATTTTGAAATAGTAACATTCAGACAAAGTCTCTATACAAATATCATTTTCCAGCTTTATTTATTCATTTTGCCTTACACTTTTCAAGTAACAAGAATAAAGACAACTGTTCTGAAAATGTACTTAAAAAGCTTTGCACCCCTAATCTGTGGTATATTTGCCCATTCTTCTTTGAAGAATTTTTAAAATTACATCGAATTTCAGGGTTGGCAGTCCATTCCCAGATTTAGGTCAGGCCTCTTCAAATTCCCATCTGTATGCAAATTGCACACATTGGCCATTTGTGTAACACAGAACGAACAGGACAGATGCTCGCATATGAAAAGGTAGGAATCTGGTTTATTAATGGCACCAAAACAGGCAAACGTGAATCACCCAGAGAGGACAAAACTTCAGGGGCTAGGCAAAGAGGTGAGGGTAGAAACCAGTAATCAGTCCAACAGGCAACCAAAACCATAGACGTGAGGCAAAGTTCGTAATCAGTAATCCTTCATAACCATATGACAGAGATATATGAAAACGCCCGGTACGCTCAGAGAAATAGAGGCAATACTTCGTGAGGACGAAGCCAAAGGACCAGAGGGATGACTCTGATTGGTGGGGGGATTCACGTGGTCAACCAGAGAATTGTGGGAGTTGTAGTGCAAGCCGCTCTACAATCAGGGGGTTGGTTGCGATGCGTGACAATTTGGGGTTGTTTTCAGGGTTGTCGTCATGCTGGAAGGTGAACCATCTTTTCCCCAAGAATTGGGTGTAGTTGAGATTAGTTTCCCCTTTAATCCAGATCAACTGCCCAGTTCACACTCAAGAAAAACACCCCTAGAATTTAAAGCTGGTATCATCATACTTCACTCTAGGTATAGTGTAATGTGTTTGACTTTTGCCAAACACAGGTCTTGGATTTTATTCGAAAAAATTCAGTCTTGGCCTTATCTGATAATAAAACCTGTGGTCACATGGCATCAGAAGCTCAAACATGTGGCACTTTTTCAGACGAGGCTCCTTCCTTGGCACCCTACAATACAGGCCAGCTTTAGGGTGTTTGTAAAGCATAATACAGTCGTATGAAAAAGTTTGGGCACCCCTGATAATTTTCATGATTTTTCTTTATAAATCATTGGTTGTCCAGCTCAGCAATTTCAGGTAAATATATCATATAGCAGATGAACACCGTGATATTTGAGAAGTGAAATTAAGTTTATAGGTTTTACAGAAAAGTGTGCAGTAATTATTCAAACAAAATTAGGCAGGTGCATAAATTGTGGGCACCCTTGCCATTTGAATACCTTTAGCACTAATTATTGGAACACAAAATTTGTTTTGTAAGCTCATTGACCCTTGATCTACATACACAAGTGAATCCAACTATGAGAAAGGGTTAAGGTGGCAATTGGAAGTTTTTCTCCTCTTTGCATCTTGTCTGAAGAGTGGCAACATGGGAGCCTCAAAACAACTCTCAAATGGCCTGAAAACAAAGGTTGTTCAACATCATGGTTCAGGGAAAGGAAAAAGCTCTCTCAGAGATTTCAGCTGTCAGTTTCCACTGTGAGGAACATAGTGAGGCAATGGAAGACCACAGGCACAGTTTTCTAGTTAAGGAACTCCCGAAGTGGCAGACCAAGAAAAATCTCAGATAGGCAGAGGCGAAGGATGGTGAGAACAGTCATAGTCAAGCCACAAACCACCTCCAAAGACCTACATACAACCTCATCTTGCTGCAGATGGTGTCACTGTTCATCGTTCAACTATACAGCGCACTTTGCACAAGGAGAGGCTGTATGGGAGAGTAATGCAGAAGAAGCCTTTTCTGCAGACTCGCCACAAACAGAGTCACTTGAGGTGTGCTACAGCACATTTGGACAATCCAGCTTCATTTTGGAATAAAGTGCTGTGTACTGATGAAAACTAAAATTGAGTTATTTGGACATAACAAGGGGCGGAAAAAGAACACAGCATCCCAAGACAAACACTTGCTACCCACAGTAAAATTTGGTGGCGGTTCCATCATGCTGTGTGGACTGTGTGGCCAAGTGCAGGTTACTAGGAATCTTGTTAAAGTTGAGGGTCGCATGGATTCCAGTTAATATCTCCAGATTCTTGAGAACAATGTTCAAGAATCAGTGACAAAAGTTGCACCGAGGCCAACGACCCCAACACCCTGCTCAAAATCTACTAAGGCATTCATGCAGAGGAACCAGTACAAACGTTCTGGAATGGCCATCTCAGTCCCCCAGACATGAATATTACTGAAAATGTGGGCTGTCCATGCTCGGAAACCATCAAACCCTGACTGAACTGGAGATGTTTCTAAAGAAGAATGGTCCAAAGCACCTCCAACCAGAATCCAGACTGGAAGCTGTAGGAGCGTTTAGCGGCTGTTATTTAGGATCTACTAAATATTGATGTCATTTTTCTGTTGGGGTGCCCAAAATTTTGCACCTGCCTAATTTTGTTTGAATAATTACTGCACACTTTCTGTAAATCCTATAAACTTCATTTCACTTCTCAAATATCACTGTGTTCATCTGCTATATGGTATATTTAACTCAAGTTGCTGATCTGAACAACCAATGATTTATAAACTAAAATCATGAAAATTATCAGGGGTGCCCAAACTTTTTCATACGACTGTATTGTTGTCCCAGGCACAGACCGACCAATCTCAGCCCTAAAGACTCTTACGTGCTTCAAGTTGCCACTAGCCTCTTGGTAGTGCTCAGTCAACCAGTTTGGAGGCATGGCATAGTCTAAGCAAGGCACTGGCGGTGCCATACAATTTCCATGTCTTAATAATGTTATGCTGAAGGATAGTTAATGTCTTTGAAATCTTTTCGTATCCTTTTCCTAACATGCGCATTCCACAACAGTACCCTGAAACCTTTTTGAATGCACCTTTTTCCACATGGTATTATTTTGAATGGATACTCTAAAGTGGCTGATCCAAATCTGGTATTTTACTAATTAGCTTTTAATTATTGATCCGAATATTTAATGTTATATTCACTTTGATGTTGACGGTTACAATGTATAAAATGCAGCTGAAAAAGTTCAGTTGTTTTAAGTCTAATGTGATAAAAGTAAAATATTTTTGACAGGGTATGATGATTTTCTAGAGGTACTGGAATAGTAACCTATAACATATTGCATGATTGAAAATACCTACCATTTTAAATGAGGTAAAAGTGTTATTGTTTGTCTTTCATAGTGGGTTTGAGTTGTTCTGGAAAATTCCACTGCGTGTCTTCAGCAAAGTGTATCAGGAAATCTGCACTTTGTGATGGAGTTAAAGACTGTAGTGAAGGAGAGGACGAACTCAGCTGTGGTGAGAGGTTATATATAGTGTTATACAGTATAAGCTTATATACAAGTACAACACAGGCCAGGCATTTTGTACAAACCTATTCCGTGTAACTTTTTAATCTATATTAATAACGTTCAAGATAGTAATCAAGTTTTTCTAATATAATATGATGATTTTTTTATCAACATAACATGCCTTTTTGACTTTTTTTTCAGTTCGGGTGAGTGGGAAACACTCTGTCCTACAGATTCGTAGTAGGGGTGTGTGGAGGTCTGTGTGCTGGGAGAACTGGAGTTCCAGTTTGGGCATCTCTGCCTGCAAACAGCTTGGCTACAACAGGTATAAGTACAGTTCAGAAGTTAACTGAGATTGATAATGGTCACACACCCAGTCTGTACAAATATAGAATTAATTCTTCAAACCCAGAGGCTTGCTGCACAAACCTAGGTTCAATTTTATCAGCCAACTTAATGTTTAATATCATCCTCTGTCTTGTAAAAAATACTGGTTGTAATGAAAAATTATCCATTTCTAGCCTGATGTTAATGTTTGACATATTTCTTAATATAAATCATTTTTCTATGTTTTATTTACACAATGTAATCGTTAAGATTTTGAGATTAAGCCAGCTGATGAATTGCTGTCAGGCAGCTAATAGTTAGCTTAGGTAATATTGCCGTTACCGTATTTTTCGGGCTATAAAGCGCACCGTATTATAAGGCGCGATATCAACGATCGGCTGCTAACGGGTATATTATCATACATAAAGCGCACCGGGTTATAAGACGCATTAAATGAAACAAAACTCTTAAGTTCCCTCGGAAGCTCAGTTTGGTCTTTACCTGGCGCAGGGCGTCTTCTTGCTTCTCCACTTCCGTACCATTGATTCGTTAATGTTTGAATTCTCTCACAGCTGCTCTATGACCATGTTGTACTACTGCGTGACTGATAGCGTTGTGTTTGAAAATCCGCTTCGAAAAAATGAATGAATGAATGCACGTACCCTAATGCTGAAGCACATACAGTACCGTATTACTCCGCTATGCTGCGCACTACGGTGGCCGTAAGCTTCGTAACTTACCAAGGCCCGTGCTAAAACATTTTGACAGATTTATGAGCGCCGTGTACCATCTACAATCGGTTCTAGGTCAGAAAGCACAACCAGAATTAATTCATACATTAGACGCACCGCATTTTAAGGCGCACTTTCGATTTTTGAGAAAGTTAAAGGATTTTAAGTGCGCCTTATGGTCCGAAAAATACGGTATCACTCAAGAAATTGACTGACTTAATTGTTCAGTAGCTAGCAAAGTTTGGTAGCAAGGCAGCTAACATATTTTATGTTACTAAAACCAGAAGCCAAATTCACTAACAAGCTTGCTTACATTTATTTAACTTACGTTAGTTAATATCGACTTAGCTTCTCCTGTACAAAAAATGAGCAAAAACACTCCAGTAATCTCATGTCTCCCTTTGTGTTTTACCAGAGATCTCAATAAAGACTCACATTGTGCTCAGATATGCCAAACTCTTCATTATTACTCTTATCTGCTCCTGCATTTCTCACCCGCACCAACAGTCTCTTTGGTTTAATGTTAAATACTTTTAGATTTGTAATATTTTCCATATAATAGCCATTGCTTATGCGATGTTTTTACCCCTGAAACATTCTCTTAGATGTGTATGGGTGGCACAGCAGTCTAAAAAGTTAGCCCACCATCGCAAGGCACCCAGGTTCGAGTCCCAGCGGTGCGTTCTGGCTGTGTCGGGTGTCAGATGTAGATACGATATCCTGAGCTTGAGAGAGGGAGGCCAAGTAGGGGGTCATGCCCTGGGTCTGCAACAGTGATCCTTACACAGCCCTGCAATGGACTGGCATCATGCCCAGGACACACCTGTGCCCTGTGTCATGACCCTGACCAGGAAAGCAGGAATAAACACAAAATAAAGACAAGAAGGAAGAACGTAAGGAGTTTTTTATTCTGAATTTGAATAGGGCGGCACTGTGGTGCAGTGCTTAGCACTATCGCCTCACAGCTTAGAGATCCCTGGTTCGATGCCGACCCTGGGCTCCGCCTGTGTGGAGGTTGCATGTTATTCCCGTATTCGCGGGGGTTTACTCCAGGTAGCCCAACAGTTTTCTCTCGCAGTCCAAAGACGTGTGTGTTAAGTTAATTGGTGTTTCTAAAGTGCCCCTTAGTGTGTGATTGTGCATATGAGTGTGTGAGTGTATGATTGATTGGTGCTCTGTCTAGCATTGCTCCCGACTTGCGCCCTGTCTTGCCGGCAAGGCACCGGCTTTCCTGCGACCCTGACAAGGATAAGTGGATAAGACAATGAATGAATTTTAAAAAGTGCTGTACTTTAAAACAGTATTTCTGAAGTTCCTGGGTTCAATTAACTTCTCAAAATAAACTGACTTTTGGTTCCTTTAATTTCAAATGTGTTAGTTTCTCCTTTTTGTCTCATTCTATTTCTCCTAAGGAAAGTTTAAGAGAAACATCCTAGACAAAGTGGATACATATCAGGCAATCAACAATCTCCCTGTAGATATCTCGGTTATGTGTATGGTTTTCCCCCTGCCATGTGGGCTTACTGATTTGTCCCCAGAGCTATCATTAACAGCTTTGTTAATCCTATTAAATCAGTCTGCCATTAAATGAAAAGGAGAATCATCCCTGCAAGTACGCCTCTACCACAAGTGGGCAGTGTTCAATTCAACCATCCTCTCTGTACGTTTTGCATATTTTTATTTTTCTGACAATTGCAGTGTTTTTCTATTGTTTTTCCTTTGTGGTTAATGTTACATACACATTATGCTTCCTTTGTTTGAGATCCTGTTGAAGATTGAAGATTTATCACAACACCTTGGTACAGCTGTTCATAATCAGACGACTAATAAGAACCATTGAACATGTTGATATTGTAAATGTGAATCGCTATGCTTTCCCATTTTCTCTCTCTGCAGCTATGTAAACAGTACTCCTATTCCTCTGTCTTCTGTCGAATCTGCCTACCAGAAGAACATTGTAACCCTTGATGCTCATCTTCCAGTCTATCAGCAATCCTTTAACATTCCGAATGGCTCTTACCTCAGGTAAACACACCTTACCCCTGACTTTGAACCAGGCATTAATCCCATATTTAACAAATTAACACTTAGGAGTTGTAGGATTTTCACAAATTCCTTCACTTTATCTAAGATTACGCTGTTTCTTGAACACACTGTCAGATGTGACGTACATGTAACACGTGTGTCTACAGTTAATCAGTTGGGTGTATTAGGTTAGTTATGGATCTATGTATATACACAAGCATAAAAAGCTTGTGCTGGCTGTTACATATCATACAGGACCCCTCTTATTTGTGACTAGCTGGCTTTATCTCATTAGGCTTCTGTATCTAAAGTACGCAAGTGTTGTTTGTATCAGAGTATATTAAAAGTAAACATTTTATATGTGTAACACTAACCTATCTACATGGGTTACACAAAGCTTGTTAGATACTGCTCTGTTATGAGTTACATGAGCTATCTTGATCATGCATTCATCCTTATACCCCTTGTATGTTTTTTACATCATTTCTTTTGTGTCGTATCTTTGTACGTGTTGCACTGTGAAAGAAGTGGCTTTAATCTCGTTGTGCATACGTATAGTAACAATAAAAGCATTTTAGTCTATTTAATATAGGTACTTTAGACCAGTGTTCCCCAACCTTTTTGAGCCACGGCACATATTTCACATTAGAAATATCACAAGGCACACCATCAAATAAAAATGTCACAAAAAGTATATTTATTGAAATATAATGAAAATCTAGTCTCAATTTACCCAATATACTTAGTGTCAAACATGGGCCTGTTTAGTTAAAAACAAAAAGCTGATATCTTACTGCCCTCTAGTGGAAGAGTATGTAATTGTTCTGCCTGTAACTACACACCCTTCATATCAATCAGGTGAAATTGGATACTCTTCCACGGCACACCTGATGATTTCTCATGGCACACTTATGTGCTGCGGCACAGTGGTTGGGACACACTGCTTTAGATAATTACAGAAATATGTTTTGTCACAACCAGCCAATGCACACGCAGGAACTGCCTTGAACAATATGTCTGTGTAATGTATTACGTAATATAATCAGGTTTTAAACATAGTATTATGCCACAAAAAACTGTAATGTATAACATTATAAATAACAATGCTAAACCAGGAAACAATGTTATGAGAGAGAGGTAAAGTGTTCGAATATTAAGTGGACATAGAGCATAGTCAGCTCCAGAAGTAATGGCACCTTAAGTAAAGATGATTAAAATGGTTATAAACATGTCTTTGTGGACAATTATCTTAATTTGACACTGAAAATATAAATTTAATCAATCAATTTCTGGCAGAGCGTGAAATTATGAATTCCTTTTTAAGATGACCTGAGTGTTTAAGAACTCTTAAGCAATCATCCATAACCTCCTATTTAACTAAAGTGCAAATGAGGTGCCCCAACTGACTACATTTTCTTGGGCCTTCAACATGGGGACGTTTAAGGAATACACAAGTGAAAGTAGACAAAATAGTAGTGACCTTCATAAATACGGTAACGGCTTTAAATGGCTATTTCACTGGCAGTTATTAAAAAGTATAAAACAAAAGTTTGAATGGAATTGTCAAAAAGAGAACGCCTCCAAGCACAGTGATAGGATGGTGATGGTTAGGCCAAATTTCTCTAAGGAGCACATTTGGACCTTTTCAGAAGGTGGTAGAGTTTTGTTGTCATGAAATCTTTAACTCTACAAATGTTTAAGGATGTTTAAGGCGTGCCCCAAAAAAGCCTCTCCATTGGAACGTAGGGAAAAATACTTAATGTGGCTTAGGTTTAAAAAGTCAGATATTTTTACAAATAAAAGAAACCAGTACTTACTCATATTGTAGACTTCATGAAGTGCCAGGAGATTTTTTCTTAATCTGCTGTCTTCTGACAAAAAGCTACAGCTGGCTCGTAGTTGGATGTTCTAGAAGAACAAAGATCCAAAGCTGATATCTAAATTCTCCAAAAATTTGGTTAAAAATGAAGCTTCCCAATCCCATTACTGAAACCTCTGGAATGAGCTTACGAGGTGATCTGGCTTCTGTGTCACCTCATATATATATATAGCCCCCATGACCCTGAATTGGATTAAGTGGGTATGAAAAGTGAGTGAGTGAAGGATATCTGTTGGCACAAATCTGTGACATATGAGATTTTGTTCAAGCTTTTATGATAGCACGTCTCATCAAAAAATATTTCTGTTTTTCCAGAACGTTTCAGTGCCAATCTGGGCTTGTTACCAAACTTAAGTGTATAGGTGAGCTAAGCTTGTGTGTGTTTGTGTGCGCATGCATGTGCTTGTCCTTTACTTTAATGTGTGCCAGTGTGTACTAAAATGTATTTCTTAAATGATTCATTATTTGAATAGATTATATTAAAACAGAATTGTGTGTGAGAGAGAGTCTGTCTCGTATATCATTGTGAGGATCAAATGTCCCCACAAGGATAGAAAGATTTGAAAGTTGGGACATTTTGCTGGTCCCAACAGGGAAAATGCATTTTTCTTTGTTTTGTTTGGTTTTGTTTAAATCAAATTGTTTGCTGTAGGTTATGTTTAGGTGTAGCTGTATCTGTAATGAGCTACAACAGTATTATATTCATGGAAAGTTCTCACTGTGTGTGTGTGTGTGTGTGTGTGTGTTCATATTGTTTTGTCATTTTAGAATGTGGTAACAGACCTGGTCTCAGGAAACGTATTGTAGGGGGAAATGTATCCATCTCTGGGCAGTACCCATGGCAGGTCAGTTTACAGTACCAGAATCAGTATCTCTGTGGAGGATCACTTATAACCAACCAGTGGATAGTCACTGCAGCACACTGTGTATATGGGTGAGCAACACACACACACACCCACACTCACATTCTTGATAAACATATTTTGTTGAACCTAACCCTAACTTAACATTGACATATTAATTAGGCCTCCTGTAGCTAATTAATGCAACATGTACATCCCCTTCCTGATTTCCTGTTTTTTTGCATGTTTGTCACACTTTAGTGTTTCGGAACATCAGACTAATTGAAATATTAGTCAAAGACAACACAAATCAACACAAAATGCAGTTTTTAAATGACGGTGTTTATTATTAAGAGAGGAAAAAATCCAAACCTACATGGAAGGCCCTGTGTGAAAAAGTGATTGCCCCCTAAACCTAATAACTGGTTGGGCCACCCTTAGCAGCAACAACTGCAACCAAGTGTTTGTGATAACTTGCAATGAGTCTTTTACAGCGTTGTGGAGGAATTTTGGCCACTCATCTTTGCAGAATTGTTGTAATTCAGCCACATTGGAGGGTTTTCCAGCATGAACGGCCTTTTTGAGGTCATGCCACAGCATCTCAATAGGATTCAGGTCAGGACTTTGACTAGGCCACTCCAAAGTCTTCATTTTTGTTTTTCTTCAGCCATTTTTGCCCAGTCTCTTTCTTATGGTGGAGGCATGAACACTTAACTGAGGCAAATGAGACCTGCAGTTCTTTGGATGTTGTTGTGGGGTCTTTTGTGACCTCTTGGATGAGTCGTCACTGCGCTCTTGGGGTAATTTTGGTCAGCCGGCCACTCGTGGGAAGGTTCACCACTGTTCCATGTCTTCACCATTTGTGGATAATGGCTCTCACTGTGGTTCTCTGGAGTCCCAAAGTTTTAGAAATGGCTTTACAACCCTTTCCATATATTAAAGTAATCTGGAGGAACATGATGCAGTTGGTATTTCATTATATATATATATATATATATATATATATATACGTATATATATATATATATATATATATATATATATATATATAATGAATACCAACTGCATCATGTTCCTCCAGATTACTTTAATACAAAGTAATAATTGTACTACTTTTCATAATATAGTACATGAAAATAACCAAATTGCTGATCTATATTACTTACCAATTAACACAGTAACGTGAACCACTGTTTAGTTCCTTTCTCTTCTATGCTTTAGGTTTGCTAATCCAGTGCTATGGTCAGTGCGAGTGGGTATCATAGACCAGCCTGTGAGTGGAGTAGATGATCTCTCTATCGTGAAGATCCTGTACCATGATTCATACCACCCAGAGGAGCTTAGCTACGACATAGCTCTTATTAAGCTAACACAACCACTCACTTTCAGTGGTGAGTGTGCAAATTTTATCTGACTCACTCAATGACTCACTTTATATGGTTTCTAAATAATAACATTTTTTAAATAATATTTCTAATACATTGTTTTCCTCCCATTTTAGTAACTATTAATGAAATACACTCACCGATCACTTTATTAGGTACCCCGCCTTGTATATAATCATTATCCATTTTATCAGTTCCACTTACCATACAGATGCACTTCGTAGTTCTACAATTACAGACTGTAGTCTATCTCTTTCGCTACATACTTTGTTATTCCCCTTTACTTGATTCTCTAATGATCAGGACCCCCACAGTTCAGGTACTATGTGGGGGTACCTGAGAAACAAAGAGGTGTACCTAATAAAGGGATCAATGAGGTTATATGCTCAATGGAATGACCCAAGCTCTGTAAGAAAGTACAAAAACAAACATCCAACCAATCAGAGCAATGCTATGTCACTACTATCATGTAATGTAATTATGTACCTTCTCATTTTAGATAACTCCACTCGAACTAATATGTATATATTTATAGATATTATACATATTATTTAAGTATATTTATTCTGGTTTTGAGTTCCGACCTGGGTACTGCTTATGTGGAGTTTCCTCTAGGTACTTCAGTTTCCTCCCACCTTCCACAAATGTGTTAGGTCAGTCATTTGATGGATTGGCAAATTGTCCAGGGGTGATTCTCACCTTACAGTCTGCACTGCCAGTTAGACCATGCCCCTCTCTGACCCTGAAATTAATTAATAATACTTTTTTCAATACAAGGTCCACTGACTTTTTATAAGGGCTATTGTTTTGCCAGTTGTGTCATGTGAATCTTTTGGCAAAGGCTTTCACTGATTTAGATTTAGAACGTTATGATTTAAAAGCTTGAGACATATCATGTTAAGCCCAAAGGTTACAAGTGGGTCCAGAGCCTATTCCAGAATTCACAGAGTACAGCAAGCTTGTGACCAGGACGCCACTCCACTGCAGGGCTGTGTATGGCTTGCTGTTGCAGCACCCCAGCCTCCTCTCCCTCAAATTCCTTTGTGACTGTGTGACTAGCAAAGTGGCAAGATATGTTATATAATAAACTGACTTTATTTATTTGGATTTTGAGTAACTTTTGCTAACTGTTGACAAGATGAGGTTACAAATCTTTTATCATTGCTAAACATTTATTCTGATCAGAGTTAATGTGACTGAATACACATTTAGATAAGAAACGTTCACCTCTTTCCCCTTAGCCCAAGTACAGCCTATCTGCCTGCCTAATTATAATGAAGATTTTCAACCAGGATTGTTGTGCTGGATATCAGGCTGGGGAGCCACAAACATTGGGGGTAAGTTCAAGTGTGGGCGCTACAATAGTACACTGTAGAAAGCACTTCTAAAATACCAGCTACAGTGGTGTGAAGAAGTGTTTGCCTCCTTCCTGATTTCCTATTTTTTTGCATGTTTGTCACACATAAGTGTTTCCGAACATCAAACCAATTTAAATATTAGTCAAAGACAACACAAGTAAACACAAAATGCAGTTTTTAAATGAAGGTGTTTATTATTAAGGGAGAAAAAAATCCAAACCTACATGGCCCTGTGTGAAAAACTGTTTGCCCCCACTTGTTAAAACATAACTATGGTTTATCACACCTGAGTTCACTGTCTCTAGCCACACCCAGGCCTGATTATTGCCACACCTGTTCTCAATCAGGACATCACTTAAGTAGGACCTGCCTGACAAAGTGAAGTACACCAAAAGATCCTTAAAAGCTACACATCATGCCGAGATCCAAAGAAATTCAGGAACAATTGAGAAAGAAAGTCATTGCAATTGATCAGTCTGGAAAGGATTATAAAGCCATTTCTAATGCTTTGGGACTCCAGCAAACCACAGTGAGAGCCATTATCCACAAATGGTGAAGATATGGAACAGTGGTGAAACTTCCCAGGAATGGCCGGTCGAACAAAATTACCCCAAGAGCGCAGCGACGACTCATCCAAGAGGTCACAACAGACCCCACAACAACATCCAAAGAACTGCAGGCCTCACTTGCCTCAGTTAAGTGTTCATGCCTCCACCATAAGAAAGAGACTGGGCAAAAATGGCCTGCATGGCAGAGTTCCAAGACGAATACCACTGCTAAGCAAAAAAACATTAAAGCTTGTCTCTATTTTTCCAGAAGACATCTTGATTAACTCCAAGACTTTTGGGCCTAGTCAAAGTCCTGACCTGAATCCTATTGAGATGCTGTGGCATGACCTTAAAAAGGCTGTTCATGCTGGAAAGTCCTCCAATGTGGCTGAATTAAAACAATTCTGCAAAGATGAGTGGCCAAAATTCCTTTACAATGCTGTAAAAGACTCATTGCAAGCTATTGCAAACGCTTAAGTGTGACAAACATGCAAAAAAATAGGAAATCAGGAAGGGGGCAAACACTTTTTCACACTACTGTAACAGCAAAATGTGTTGGATCCCTGACCATATAGGAAATGACCACGTCTCATAGATTAAGAAATTGTAGTATTGGAAATCCATTTGTTGATGTATAGGTCTAGAAGCTCTACTAAAATGTTCATCTGAAATGTTTTTCGACATGTGGCAGGACTGTTATGATTCTCTGTGTGTGCTTTTGTATGTAGGAGAGGTGAGTGTGTCTCTACACGCAGCACCGGTTCCCCTCCTCTCAACACGAGAGTGTGGAAGGCCAGGACTCTCACCATGGAATATCTGTGCTGGATTCCTGACAGGTGGAGCTGACACATGCCAGGTACACTAAACACTGTGCTATACCTAACACTGTATGTGTTACATCAGTTAGTAACAGAGAAATGCATTAGGTGTATTAGGTGTCTTTTCAGTGGACTGTGTGTACATATGTATGTTGGTAGGGTGACAGTGGCAGCCCATTGGCCTGTAAGGATTCAGAGTGGAAGCTGGTTGGAGCAGCAGGCTGGAATCAGGGCTGTGGAAAGCAGAATAATCCCGGAATTTACACCAGTGTAGTTCATGCTCTACCATGGATACACCAAGTTATGGCGGTGAGAGAGAATCTGATTATTAGTGATGTGATCAATTTGATTATCTGAGTGATGTGATCAAATTCCTAGTTCGAATCAGCACTCGGGCAGCCGCATTCTGAACTAACTGAAGTTTATTTGTAGATTTACTAGAGCATCCGGTAAGTAAGGCGTTACAGTAATCCAACCTTGAGGTTATAAATGCATGAACCAGTTTCTCTGCATCATTAAAAGAGAGTTTAGCGGTATTACGTAATTGAAAGAAAGCAATTCGAGTGATGCTGCCAATGTGTGCATCAAAGGAGAGATCTGAATCAAATGTGACACCTAAGGTTTGTACAGATGGACTGGGCAATACTGGACAGCCATCCACATTTAGGATAGATGTAGCCAACCTGTCCCTCACAGCCTTGGGTTCCACTAATAGAACCTCAGTTTTATCTGAGTTAAGTAAGAGAAAATTTTGTAACATCCAATCTTTTATTTCCTTTACACAATCCTCAGTTTTGTTGATTGTAAGGCTGTCATTAGGTTTGGCCGATATGTACAGCTGTGTATCATCTGCATAGCAGTGGAAACCTATGCCATGTTTACGAATAACTGAGCCTAGTGGCAGCATGTACAGAGAGAATAAAAGTGGGCCAAGCACTGACCCCTGAGGCACACCATACTTCACTTTTGAAAGCTTAGACCTTAGATTATTTATATGAACAAACTGGTACCGGTCTGTTAAGTAGGATTGTGGTAGCGACTGTGGTAGCCTAGCGGTTAAGGTACTGTACTATGGACCAAAAGGTCCAGGGTTCAGATCCCACCTCTGCCAAGCTGACACTGTTGGGTCCTTGAGCAAGGCCCTTAACCCACAATTACTTGGATTGTAAGACTGTATCAATTGTAAGTCGAACCTGGATAAGGGTGTCTGCTAAATGCTGTAAATGTAAATGTTATTAGTCTACTTCATTTTAAATCAGTATCAGTATTTTTGTCGGAGCTTTTAACATTACGTTTTTGTTAGTGCTCTTCTTGAGAAATGTTCAGCTGTTCAGATGGTGTCTAGCGGTACATGTCCATTTTTGTCTGCCATCATTGCATGCATGCATTGTATGACGGTGTTGGCATGGAAGACCAAAAAACTGAGAGGGCAGTTCAATAAATCCCAATGAATGCATCCTCCACATAGCCTGTAACCAATTAGATGATGTAAAGGATGACTTCATCACAACCAAATCAAAATAAACAGCACAATAATGGACATGTACCCTCAGAAAACATCAACTTAACCTGCTGTCATAATCCAAACTTGCCAAATGCATGTCGAATGGGTGGAGTCAGGTTACAGTGATATATGGAAATAGTTTAGCATTGTGGCACAGCTGCCAATATACCTACATGTATAATTCAGGTGCATTTCTAGACTACTTGTTGCACACACAGAATTTACCTGTACCCCTGTGCTGGCCAATCAGTCGTAGACGTACAACTGTGCATAAAAAATAAGCCTGTTCAATACTAAATACATTAAGCGATTTTAGCACTAAAGTGGGCGTTACTCTGCTGTAGATGAGCAACGAAGAACACATTAACACTAAAGAATTGTATTAATTGCATTAACTAAATATATAGCCACAAGCTATCCTTACCTTATCTGCAGCGTGGCTTTCTTTCTTTTAAATATTTGCGGATATTCATTACTCCACGAGAAAAAACCGAAAGAAACTGGCTCAGATTGAAAGCGTTCAAGCTTTTGGAACGATGCTTGGGCATTATGGGAAATGTAGTGCCTGTATCGAATTTGCGTGCCCCAGTGAAGTGGGAATTCAAATGTAGAGTTTTACCTTTGGATTTCTTGCTAACTTTCTTGCATTTTCAAGCGGCAAATCAGACACTCTTTATTAGTATACAGTTTTATACATTACTAGTCTGTTTGCAATCTGCAGTCTCCCTTGTGAGAGTGTTTATCAGTCGGTAGAAAGCTAAACTAATCTGACTTGACACACACAAATAAAAAATACACACACTAAGTTATTTGTACAATCTAATCCAGCTTCTGAGTGTCAGTTGTAGGGACATTTTCATAAAAAAATTCATTACTCAATAATTCATTAATAATTTGTCAGGTTGTGTAATATTGTTTCCATTATGTATCTCCCGTTTTGGGTAAAATGGGTAAAAAAGAAAATAACTAAATATATAAGAACGGTAGACTTTCTCCTAGATGTTATATCAAAATCTCATTAAGGAGATGCAAAAGACACAAAGGAAAGCTCACTCATGAGGGTCTCAAGAGATAAAGTGTGAGTTATTGCTGTCATTCATAAGGTAGCGGCCGAAACGGATTCTTCTCTCCTTCCATCCAGCTCTCATTCCAAATATATCAAGTCACTTGCTTCTGTCAAGTCAAGCATGATTGATTGCTGCTGTATGGGTTCAGGGGCAAGTTATAGCTGCAGTGTAACCATGACTCTTCCCCTCATACTCGTACACTCTTGATACGCTCAGCATTGGCTATTAGTAAAAAAGCAAAGAAAAGCATATTAATGTTATTGCCATGTACTGAGAAAAAATAGAAAGCTCACTTATAGTATAAGTGCAGTTGTTGGGAGAGTAAATAAACTGTTATACACACATGTAAAGCTAATTTCTCTTTCTTTATCCAAGCAGAAAGAAGAGGAACAAACAGTTTAAGGGACACTTGTGTATTTCTACAGAACCAGTAAAAGAGGGATCACTCCCCTTTCTTTCCTTGATGGATACAATTGACCCACTGAACCTACAGAAAATTCCAGATTTTTCATTTATTTATTTTTTGTTTATACGAGTAATATATTGTTTGTTTACTGTATCTATATGCATCTATAGGTTAAATTAGGCACACAGATAGTAGGGTCAGAAGTTGGCACCAACATCATGAATCCATGGACCCAACCTGCCTTGTGTCCAGGCTGGTGGAGGTGGTGTAATGGTGTGGGGAAGTAGTCCCTAATGTGGGGGGTGCAGAGCTATTGGGAGGAGGCAGCAAGGCAATGAATGCTGTTATACAGTCAGTGACAGTTCTAGACCATTTCAATTGGGGGGTCCAGTCTAGGGCCAGTGGTTTTATTAGTGGGATCGATGACTTTCTAGTTCACATTAGTCTGCTGCTTTGTCGCCATGTGTTCACAGAAATGAAGAGATTCACGCCGAACTTAGGGGGGCCGTAGGGGGGTCCAAGCATATTGTGACAGGGGCACTGCCCCCCCGAATCGTCAGTGTATAGAGTAAAAATTTAAGACACATAATGCATGTCTGCAAATGTGATTTGTCACTTTAATTTGTTTTGTTCAATAAAAAGTCAGAGTTTTGAATAATTGTTTAAAATAAATTACAGTGGAGTTTGGAGCAAAAGATGTGTACGTGTGTGTAGGAGTGAGTGGCTCCAAAATCTTATCTACAAAAGGGAATCACTGGTGTGGGTATCGTTAATACCAATCAGTTAATGCTGAGTATTGTTGCTGACCATGCACATCCTTCATGGCAGCAAACTTCCCATTTTCTAATGGCTACTTCCAGCATGATAATGCATCATGTCACAAAGCAAGATTGTCTCAAACTGGTTTAATAAACATGACAATAAGTTCAGGTAGAACTGGAGATTCATAGCATGAAAGGTGCACCTGTAAATTGAGTGATGAAATCATGTCAAAATGGAGAAGAATCTCAAACAAAGGTTTACAGCATATTATACCACAGTTAGTTCTGACCCCTCAATTAAATTGGCTGTGTGACGTTTTAGGAATGTCAATATTGTACGATAATGGCACTCTGACCAAAGCTCTTCAAGAATTACTTTGCCACATACACACGTAACCTAGCAATGCTGCCAGCCATAACAAAGCAGCAACCGTATAATTATAATTTAAGTAAAAAAATGCCAACATGAATTAAAATGAGTTTATAAAATATATTGGCTTTGAAAACATTTGTTTCAATTTAAATGTGGAAGATGGAGCTGTTAATGAACAGCCTGAAATTTTCATGCAATGGAAAGGAAGAGAAATGAAATCAGTGCAGTAAATCAAACATTCTGGACTCTTAATGCATTCAGCCAGAAATGTACAGGGAGAGTTATACAGCATCAGCAGCTTCATCACCGTTCTTACTTGCTTCACAATATCCACAAAGATGTTTACTGGTGTAAGTTCTGCGTCTTTCACTAAACACCATCCGTGGCTGATGGGAGGTTCAGTCATGGATCTGTTAAGTCCAGCTCTTAACCCAATGAAGCTGCTGACGCTCTGTAAATCTCCATTTATATTTCTGACTGATAATATTAACATTAATAGCTTCATCTTACAAAAATTATAACAGGATACTAGACTTTCGTTAACACTGGGATCTCACTCACACTTTCCTCTGCTGGTAGAACAGTGTGCCTTAGTTACAGCCTGCCTTATTTGCTGAATATAAATCAACTTTAATACACTATAAATAAACTTTCTTTTTGACGAATTGGCCCTGTTTCGAGAGTAAAGGGAGACCCCACCCAGTATTAGTTATTATTCATCTGGTATCATTTTGAGGTTATCCATCATAGCTTTCATTTACAGCTCATAGCAGCACAGTGTGGGAATCCTGTGATGTCAAGGTGAGGTGACGTTCCTGCACAAATGTTCTCTCAGCTTCTCTCTTTCCCATTTGGTGTGCTTTCAGCCCTTCCTCCAGGGGTTCTGGAACAATCCCAAATGATATGTAGGGCACTGATTTTAGAACCAGGCATTTTTATTGATGTTGTTGCAGAAACACCTAAAGATGAGCTGAAATTTTTGTTAAATTGGCACAAATATTGTTTTCTTCTCCATTTCCTTTTGGGATTCAATCATTGTGTTCTAACCGCATTGTGTTTCAGCAGAAACTTTCCACTGACATTTTCAAACATATTAACCACTTTTACGTCTCTGAGAACTACATTCATTACAGGGCTTTTTTCGTTTGCATTTTTACCTCCAATAGGAACGCTGAAGTGACACAAGCCGTGCAACGGTTGGTGAAACAACTCAAAATTGCACTGCACCTTCTCGGTGATACAGTGGGGCAAAAAAGTATTTGGTCAGCCACTGATTGTGCACGTTCTCCTACTTAGAAAGATGAAAGAGGTCTGTAATTTTCATCATAGCTACACTTCAACTATGAGAGACAAAATGAGAAAAAAAAAATCCAGGAAATCACATTGTAGGATTTTTAAAGAATTTAATTGTAAATTATGGTAGATAACAAAAGTATTTGGTCAATAAATTTGGTTTAACTCAATACTTTGTAACATAACCTTTGTTGGCAATGACAGAGGTCAAACGTTTCCTGTAAATCTTCACCAGGTTTGCACAAAATGTAGCTGGTATTTTGGCCCATTCCTCCATGCAGATCTCCTCTAGAGCAACATGGACACAACATTTTCTATGGGCTTGAGGTCTGGAGACTGGCTAGGCTACTCCAGGACCTTGAAATGCTTTTTCCACTCCTTCCTTGCCCGAGCGGTGTGTTTGGGATCATTGTCATGCTGGAAGATCCAGCCACGTTCCATCTTCAATGCTCTCACTGATGGAAGGAGGTTTAGGCTTAAAATCTCACGATACATGGCCCCGTTCATTCTTCCCTTAACACAGATCAGTCGTCCTGTCCCCTCTGCAGAAAAACAGCCCCAAAGCATGATGTTTCCACCCCCATGCTTCACAGTAGGTATGGCGCAACTCAGAATTCTTCTTCCTCCAAACATGGCGAGTTGAGTTTTTACCAAAAAAGTTCTATTTGGTTTCATCTGACCACATGATATTCTCCCAATCCTCTTCTGGATCATCCATATGCTCTCTGGCAAACTTCAGACGAGCTGGACATGTACTGGCTTAAGCAAGAGGGACACGTCTGGCAATGCAGGATCTGAGTCCCCTCTTGGCGTAGTGTGTTAACTGATGGTAGCCTTTGTTTGTTACTTTAATCCCAGCTCTCTGCAGGTCATTCATCAGGTCCCTCCATGTAGTTCTGGGATTTTTGCTCACCGTTCTCATGATCATTTTGACCCCACGGGATGAGATCTTGTGTGTGGAGCCCCAGATTGAGGGAGATTATCAATGGTCTTGTATGTCTTCCATTTTCTTACAGTTGCTCCCAGTTGTTGATTTGTTCACACCAACCTGCTTGCCTATTGTAGATTCACTCTTTCCAGCCTGGTGCAGGTCTACCAATTTTCTTCCTGGTGTCCTTCAACAGCTCTTTGGTCTTGGCCATGGTTGAGTTTGGAGTCTGGCTGTTTGAGGCTGTGGACAGGTGTCTTTTATATAGATAACGAGGTCAAACAGGTGCCATTAATACAGGTAACGAGTGGAGGATGGAAGAGCTTCTTAAAGAAGAAGTTACAGGTCTGTGAGAGCCAGAGATCTTGCTTGTTTGTGGGTGACCAAATACTTATTTTCCACCATGATTTACAATTAAATTCTTTAAAAATCCTACAATGTGAATTCCTGGAGTGTTTTTTCATTTTGTCTCTGATAGTTGAAGTGTAGCTATGATGAAAATTACAGACCTCTCTCATCTTTCAAAGTAGGAGAACTTACACAATCAGTGGCTGACTAAATACTTTTTTGCCCCACTGTATACAGGCTCAGTGAAGAATGGATCAGGTCGGACCGTTTGCCTGGTTTTTCCAGACAATTTTTAGCATGAAGATCTGTTGTTTATATGCCTACCGGTGTACAAATAAATTTAAAAATGGCAGTTTCCTCTCTACTTAAGTTTAACGTACACTAGATGAATTTGAAAAATTCTGAAAAGAGTTTTGAAATATTAAAGTCTGACACCAACTTTAGTCACAGACTGATTTTGGAAAGACTGAGGATCTTCCATGGTAAGTGGCACTTACTTTACAGCCACCTTGTACATCACTGCATATCTTTGGAATTACTGTACATCCAAATATCAAAAAAACATTTCAAAGTCACTTTTGGTAATGAGCCAGAGATGTTCCTGTTCTTGCTTTGCTGCTTCCTGTTTGGTGGAGAGGAGCTCATGTTCATGTCTCTATTTGCATGAGTTACACCTAATGATTAAAATGACACGATTTCAAAGTGGTTCCAGAAAGACATTTTCTGCAACTGTGAAACCGCCGGAAAATCAGTTAGTGTGAGGCCGGTAATAGGGCACTTGGATCTGGACCAATCGCTATACACTTGCGGCACAATGTCTGGACCAATCACCGCATACTTACGTCACTCAGGGTTCCTATGCGCTGAGAAAAGTACCCACGCTGAAACGGGGGCTAAAAACGTTCCCATACACAGTGCAAACTTGTGAGAAAGAGAGCACTTTTTCCAACAGTTCTAAGACCTATGAAAAAGTTCCTCCGATACGTAAGCGCCTGTAGTAACCGGAGCCTATGCATCACTCCCTGCTGTGCTCAGCATGCTCCCTCTAAATGCTATTGCCCTGCATAAATATTGGATTTTCTGAATAAAGTTAGCAACCAAACTAAAATCCTTTATAGCAAGATGTAAAGATAAATCATGAGCAAACACGCTGTACTCAATTGTTGAGTTTATTACAAAACAGAGAAAGGCAAACATCAAACGTAAGCACAAGTATGAAAAGCAGTGTGAGTAACTTGAAAAACTGATCAAGGTTTAAAAGACTGTTTTAGCTGAAAAAAACAAAACAAAACCCAAAAACTAGTCATGAATAAATGCTAGTGGGGGGCGAGTTAGCATTATGCCCACTAAATCCATACCGATTCATTGTTAGCCATGTCCTGTTAGCATCACGTTAGCATATCTGTGTGAAGTGTTGTTTCTAAAGCTTGCAGGGAAACATGCAGCATGTGGAAATCCACCATGCAAATCTAATAGAGCTCCGCAGAGCAGCTCTGACCTCAGCCACTTCAGCACACAAGGCAACGGCTAAGAATAAAACCACACCGAGAGAAGAAATAAACAAAACCAAACTGAAAGCAACTGATCCTGGGACAACACACATCACACTTTGAAATGGATGGATTTCAGAACGCAAACCGATCTTAACATTTGGCAAAAGGCAATGAAAATAAACAGAAAAAAAAAGAATCGGCTACAGTTGTACTGTACGTGATATGGGCCATGCCAGGAGTGGATGATTCCAAAACATTTCACACTGGCCGACTGTACATTTTTTTCTTGATAGTTTACACTGTGCAACGTCACACACAGTCTGTAGGCCTACATGTCTCCTACTGTAAAATATACAAGGCGTGTAAGTAATAGTGTTTTTTTTGTTTCTTTACAGCAATAAAGTACAAACCCATGCAAAAATCTTTACATACTCAAACTGATAATTGTCTTTGCTTGGCTGTGACTGAACATGTGCTGTTGATTAGAAGACAGGGAGGCTCAGTTAAGGTGGCCTGTGACTTTTCCAGTGCAATAATGCAGATACATTGAGGAATTATGACTGTGTTTAGATCCAAAATCATCCTGAAAGCGATCTTTTTTGGACTGTTTATGACATTGTTAATAAATACCAGCTGTTTCTTCAGGTTTGTGTTTCAGTACTGTTTTTAACACGTCCTTGACAGCTTTCCCTTATGATCGATACAGCATGTAGAGCTCTGGGAAAAATTAAGAGGCCACTCCAGATTTTCTTAAAATCAATATATCTACATGTATGGCAGCAATTCCACTGCGGTATCTGATGAATTCCAACACAGACACACTTCATTCTACTTAATGAGGTAATGATTAGGGGCTGTGGTAGCCTAGTGGATAAGGTACTGGACTATGGACCAGAAGGTCCAGGGTTCAAATCCCACCTCTGCCACTGTTGGGTCCTTGACCCTTAACCCACAATTGCTTGGATTGTAAGATTGAACCAATTGTAAGTCGCTCTGGATAAGGACATCTGCTAAATGCTGTGAATGTAAATGTAAATGATTATAATCGTCTGAACCAAATCTTATTTATTGATTAAACGTATAAAACGCATGTAAGCTAAAATTGAAATATTGATTTCTGAACTTTAAAGTGAAAGCATTAGTGTCGTTTTCATAAAAAAGTTGTTTTAAAGTTGCTTTGTGTTATTTGTATTATTAATCAATGACTGAAAACACTGCAAACACTTGTTATTTTTGACCAGTTCTCATTTACATGACAAATAAATGCTCTTTTCTTTACTGCAAATACATGGTTTTGGGACTGTGGTAGCCTAGCGGTTAAGGTAATGGACTATGGACCAGAAGGTCGAGGGTTCAAATCCCACCTCTGCCAAGCTGCCACTGTTGGGTCCTTGAGCAAGACCCTTAACCCACAATTGCTTGGATTGTAAGACTGTACCAATTGTAAGTCGCTCTGGATAAGGGCATCTGCTAAATGCTGTAAATGTAAATGATTATAATCATCTGAACCAATGCTTATTTATTGATAAAACGTACAAGCTGAGATTGAAATATTGATTTCTGAACTTTAAAGTGAAAGCATTAGTGTTGCTTTCATAAAAAGTTGTTTTAAAGTTGCTTTGTGTTATTTGTATTATTAATCAACGACTGAAAACACTGCAAACACTTGTTATTTTTGACCAGTTCTCATTTACATGACAAACAAATGCTCTTTTCTTTACTGCAAATACATGGTTTTGGGACTGTGGTAGCCTAGTAGGTAAGGTACTGGACTCTGGATCAGAAGGTCCAGAAGGTCCAGGGTTCAAATCCCACCTCTATTGGGTCCTTGAGCAAGGCTCTTAACCCACAATTGCTTGGATTGTAAGACTGTACCAATTGTAAGTCGCTCTGGATAAGGGCGTCTGCTAAATGCTGTAAATGTTTTTTTTTTTGGTTTTTTTTGGAATTTGTCAGTAGTTCATAGAATAAAACAAAAATGTTCCATTTCACTCAAACACATCCAGTAGCTACAAATAGTGACAGTAGAGAAACTGATTATTTTGCAGTGGTCTCTGGAGTTAGATCTTTCCATAGAATTAAACACACAATTCAATTAAAATGTAAGTCTGGATCAGTGATTTTCAGTCATATTTTTCTTTTAGCTGGCCCCTCAGGTTTGACCTTTCTCAGGATGGCAGATCCCATTCAGTTCAGTTAGCTGTTAGTGCCAAGGTAAATTAGAATGTCGTGTTAATTGTACTATTTTATATACATCTAATTAAAATTTGACTCCTATTTTAGGAGTTCCTCAGAGAAAAATGTTAATCTTTCAGATAGTTTGTTTGATTTCAAGGCAGTATATCTTTACATTATTTAAAGCCTCAGTAGGTACATGCCAGCAACCTAAATCTTTAGCTTCAGTCAGTTTTAGGTAGCTCTTGACTTTAAGCACAAACGCAGAAGTCACCTTTAATAGTATCTTCAGTAAAATATAATGCAATAGCTAACTGCATAGAACCCTCTTTACACCTGGCATTAATAACCTAACAAATTGAATATTTCTGTAATATTTCATTGCTCACATTTTCTGCTGTTTTGAAAGGGAAACCCACAAGCACCTGTTAGAAACTGTAACGAAACGCACAGATTTAATGCAAGAATAATTCATTAACATGATCGCTTTCTATGCAGGGGAGTTTCCATGGAGACCAAGACTGAAGTGCTGCTATTTAACATTTTTGTCACCAAAAATGAGGCCAACCTTAGTTCCTGAAATTAAACCTTGTATAAGCCTCGTGTTTTTCCTACTCCAGCTTGTTAGTATTGCAAGGGCTCATTCTTTGTATTTCAGGTACTAAGCATTATCAAAATTCCCCCAAAAATTTGGGCCATCATATCAAAAAGAGTGACTTACTTCATTGCCAACAGAAATAGTCCTTTACCAAAAACGCAGCGAAGCTGAGCCAAAGCAAAGGGGCACCGGTTAACAGTGTAAATACAAAAATAGTTTCGTCTTCTCTGGTGCCTGAAAAATTTGCAAACACAGGCATGCAAGAGACACAATCTCATCCAAACACACAAGGACAAGTAAAGCCAAATCATCCAGCATTGACCTATGTTTTTTCTTGTCTATTTTTTTTTTTTTTGGCTATTTTCAACACGGCGGTTTACAGTTACATACAAAAAAAGTGCATGAGGTTTCCTTTGTGCTGCAGAACAAGCATACAAACGAAAAGAACAGGTTTTTGAAATGAAACCGATGCATATCCTCACTGTGCAAGAAACCCCAGACATGTGGTACACGATTGTGCTTTTGTTTTTGTGTCTCTGTGAGTGTGTTTGTATGCGAGTTGCATTTTTGGCGTGTATGGCTTTGAGCCTTCCAATCTATTATTCATCAAGCTGTTTGACAACTTGATAATCCATAATGTAGAACACATACATGACCATGCACTTGACCTGCGCAGTGAGATCGTATCTGTCTTTCGTTTCATTTCATTTTCTTGTTTTCCCTCTCAGATTCCTTTCCCACTCGCTATCTCTTTCAGAACCTCCTTTAATGCATCGCGCTACATCTCTGTCAGTGTGTGTGGCGGGGGAACGTGTGAGGGTGTAAATCGCATTACTCATTCCTACAGTGAGTCGCTGGTTTCCAGGCCTAGCCTGCTCATTTCAGAGTGGGACAGATTGTCGTCTTCGTCTTCGTCGTCCTCTTCCTCGTCGTCCTCACTGTGGCCTCCCATCATCACCTGCTGCATGGCCAGTGTTGCTCCGTCTGACGACAGCGTCTGCAGCCCGTCCTCTCCGGTTACCATGCCAACTGATACCATGGTACCTGGGCACAGCAACGAAATGGTGTTAGTGAGGTATTCAAGCAATGAACTTGTGACACAAGGAAAATTAAACCACATACAGTGGTACCTTAGTTCTGGACCACCTCGGAACCTATCGCATTTTGACTAGAACTACTTGTCTCGGTACTCGGCGTACTTGCTTGAACTTTTATGAGTCGAACGACTTGTTTCAGCTGACACTCGATTCACGATTCATGATTCATGAGTCACAATTCAATAAACAGCAGCCCTCAAAGAAGATCTCTGCTATTTTTATCGAATTTATCTTTATTTTTACATCTACAGTACTGTGTTCTTAGTGCAAATAAGGCTCCATGGGTCCTAAAAAGGTTAGTTTATAAGAGCCAACCAAAAGCAAAACAGGAATTGAATGCTCCAGAACACAGGCTACAGTTAGTTCTCGACCACCTAGGAACCCAACCCATTTTGACCAGAACTATTTCTCTCGGTACTCAGCGCACTTGTTTCAGCTGACACTCGATTCACGATTCATGATTCATGAGTCACAATTCAATAAACAGTAGCCCTCAAAGAAGATCTCTGCTATTTTTATCGAGTTTATCTTTATTTTTACATCTACAGTAGTGTTCTTAGTGCAAATAAGGCTCCATGGGTCCTAAAAAGGTTAGTTTATAAGAGCCAACCAAAAGCAAAACAGGAATTGAATGCTCCAGAACACAGGCTACAGTTAGTTCTCGACCACCTAGGAACCCAACCCATTTTGACCAGAACTATTTCTCTCGGTACTCAGCGCACTTGTTTCAGCTGACACTCGATTCATTCACGATTCATGATTCATGAGTCACAATTCAATAAACAGCAGTAGCCCTCAAAGAAGATCTTCTGCTATTTTTATCGAGTTTATCTTTATTTTTACATCTACAGTACTTGTTCTTAGTGCCAAATAAGGCTCCCATGGGTCCTAAAAAGGTTAGTTTATAAGAAAGCCAACCAAAAGCAAAACAGAATTGAATGCTCCAGAACACAGGCTAACAGTTAGTTCTCGACCCACCTAGGAACCCACCCCATTTTGACCAGAACTATTTCTCTCTCGTACTCAGCGCACTTTTTTCAGCTGACACTCGATTCACGATTCATGATTCATGAGTCACAATTCAATAAACAGTAGCCCTCAAAGAAGATCTCTGCTATTTTTATCGAGTTTATCTTTATTTTTACATCTACAGTAGTGTTCTTAGTGCAAATAAGGCTCCATGGGTCCTAAAAAAGCTAGTTTATAAGAGCCAACCAAAAGCAAAACAGGAATTGAATGCTCCAGAACACAGGCTACAGTTAGCTTAGCAGCTACCCCTGAGAGTTCATCAATAAATTAAGTGTTTTGCTTTTACTTTTCACTTTCAATCCATTACTCACTAAATGACATGAGATTTTTCAACACTTTATAGGTGGGATCTGAACCCTGGGCCTTCTGGCTCATAGTCTAGTACCTAAACTGCTAAGGCACCACAATACTGCAAGATTCTGCAACCAACTTCTGTCAGACAATTTTGAATTCTTATGAAAAAGTTTGTGTGGAAATCACCCATAAAATGTGGTCTGATCTAGGTTTGAATAACAGGCAAATGAATTCTCCCCTTGGAAACTTCTGGGGGTTTACAGAACATTGCCTTAGAATTGTAAAAGTGCTTCCTCGGCGATTAGAATGTAATTATTACACATTCTAAATGAAAAAGCCTTATTAAGCACTGCTGTAAACCTCATGGAATGTTAAAGAATGATGTATAAAGACATGGCGGGGCATACCATCCTCCATGGTAACCTGTTGTTGGGAGACTGAGGATGCGAGAGAGTCTGGCCAGAAGCGCTGCAGTGGACGTGTCTGTGGCGTCTTTTTCTTGTTCTTGGGTGCATCGGATGAGCTGGCGTCCAGCATGGGCTGCAGGATCCGCCTTCGTGCATTAATAAACCTGAGAAGGATAGAACCAAATCAGAGGAAGCTGGCTGATATACAGTCAAACGCTTAATTCAAGTCAGTTTTAACTTGTTTCTACTTCGTTGCTACTGAAGAGTATTTAACTCACCAGTTGTTGACTTGCAGCAAGGTGAGGTTAGTCTGCAGGGCAATCTGCTTCTTCTCCTCTTCTGTAGGATATGGATGCTAAAGGCAAACATTCATAACATTTACATTTACAGCATTTAGCAGACGCCCTTATCCAGAGCGACTTACAACTGATACAGTCTTACAATCCAAGCAATTGTGGGTTAAGGGTCTTGCTCAAGGACCCAACAGTGGCAGCTTGGCAGAGGTGGGATTTGAACTCTGGACCATCTGTTCCATAGTCCAGTACCTTACCCACTAGGCTACCAGAGTCCCAATAACTTCATCAAGTTGGACACCAAGTCACACTGAGTTATAATGATGCAGAAATATGCAGGTACAGTCAGCAACTTTTTTTTTTTACTTTATATGACTTACACAACAACAACAAAATGATTTATGATTTTTCTCCTGTTTTGTTTTGGTTGTTTTTTCTACCATTAACAGAGCCAGAGCACTCGTGTCCTCCTCAATTTGGATAGATCCAATTCCCCTTGCTGACATTCCCCATCATGTTCACGACCCTGCAGCCAAGCTTATCCGTACAACTCGCAGCCTATGACTGCTTCATTTCACTGGCAGGTCGAGGGCTTCCTGCAAACAGGGACCAGTCATGACTGTGGAGTGCCCGGTATCTGCCGTGATAGTCTAGCTCCACCAGAGCGTGACTCTAATCAGAGGGGACAATTAAATAAGAATTAAATTAAAATAAGGCAGATAATGCTTATACAGTGTAGATTTTCTGGGGGTCTGGAACAGATGAATTCAATTTACATTATTCCTTATGGGAACAATCTGCTTGGCACTCGTTTTTGGTACTTGACGAGTCTTCTGGAACAAATCAACGATGAGAACCGAGCTACCACTGTATTATCATAGACGACACACATCACACACACATTAATTAATATTTGGTGTCTCTCATGTCTTCTCCCATTCCGTTTCCTCTTCTTGCTTAGGGCTGTCTGTCAGTAAGTATTTTGGTGGTGCTACAATTCAGGGTCTCAGGGATCCAGGGTCTACCAGACAGCACGGGGCTGGCATAGCAAGAGCGTGCAAACTCCACACAGTTCGGCAGTGTTAGGGTTAGGATACAGAATACACTGACCCTGCCAGTCTTATTTTTGTGATGGTGGAGGTTAGTAATAATTTATAACCGGGATCATATCTGAACGTCACCTTCTAAACTTCAGTGCAAGTGATTTTCATGCATTCTCATTAGAACACGGTGTCGCTGTGAGATGTTTTATTAGAACAGGCTTGATCTTCTCATCGCTGATGACCTTTTCTTGGCTCCCTCAGTCCTCTAGTCAGATGAGGGTGCTGGATGAGTTTGTGTGTGTGCTTCCAGCCATCATGTGTCTGTCATCCCTTTTACAAGTCTTTCTTTACCCTCTTTCTTTCTATAATCTGTCATGATCTACTCTTGTTTAGAGGTTGAGTCATATATATATATATATAGAGAGAGAGAGAGAGAGAGAGAGAGAGAGAGAGAGATTGAGATTGAGATTCGGTGAATCTCTAATAAACAACACCTATAGAAAAGCCTGTCTTCCCAAAACAATTCCCCCTGGCACAAAAATACCGTGATATACCACGAAACTGGTAGAATCCTTAAAAATATAGTGATACAAATGTTTGCCCATACCGCCCAGCCCTACTACAAACCCCACATACAAAAAGTTCATTCTTATCCTCTCACCCCAATATGCTGGAAGAGCCAGGAACGCATGACGCTGGTGGCATGCTTGGGAAGAATGCCACGCTTGGTCTTAGACGAGCTTTCATCTTGACTCAGGAAGCTAAGATCCTGGTTTAGCTGCAGCTGGAGCTGAGGAATCTCAAGCACAGACACACAGAGTAGTTTGAATGATATACTTGTGACAGAGTGTGAATGAAGTCAAACGACAGGGTCCATTTCTCTCATATTTTCAGTGCTGATTTTTCTTCCCCTCATTTAACCCTGCTTTATTCTGGTTGGGCTTACTGGGGGTGGTCCTGTTCATAATTAGGATTTCACGGGCCCACAGGCATTTGCTTTAAAACTACCCTGGAGCCTAACTTCCCTATCAATTTGATTTAAATGCAGCAATGAAATGTTTAACAGGGTCTGTTATTCATTAATCTTGGCGGAATTTAATATTTTAGGAAATGATCAAATGCCTCACTGATTTTCACAGTCTGCTTATTAAACTCAAATACCTTCTGGTAAAGAGTGCAGGCTGTATGTAAAATCTACTTTGAAGCCACCAACAGAGTAAATAGGCACTCACTGACACCAATGCATCTCTGGACGTCTATGGAGTGACTGTGTATCTGCTAAACTGATATAAAAAACAAAGAAAGAATAACACTAGCTGGACAAATGGCCTTGCCCAGTTGCACAGTTATCCCTGGCAGTGAATGGAGTGTGGGCAGGAGCATTTAGACAGTAGAAAACATCTCATGGGTTACTGGACAGAGCACTTTTTATTTCACTCGCCCTATGTCTCCCTTGTGTTATGATGGTTAGTCAACATCTCAAAAGGCAAAACCTCATAACCCGCTGTCAATCAGTAAATCAGAAATCGGGAACATGACTGACTTCTCAAACTTCAATAACTCCATGTCAGCAAGAATTACAATTTATTTATGATATTTACAGTTTAAAATAACAGCCCCAAAGCATGAGGTTTCCACCCCCATGCTTCACAGTAGGTATGGTGCAACTCAGCATTCTTCTTCCTCCAAACACGACAAGTTGAATTTTTACCAAAAAGTTCTATTTTGGTTTCATCCGACCACATGATATTCTCCCAATCCTCTTCTGGATCATCCATATGCTCTCTGGCAAACTTCAGACGGGCCTGGACATGTACTGGCTTAAGCAGGGGGACACGCCTGGGACTGCAAGATCTGAGCCCTCTCGGCGTAGTGTGTTACTGATGGTAGCCTTTGTTACTTTGGTCCCAGCTCTCTGCAGGTCATTCATCAGGTTCCTCCGTGTAGTTCTGGGATTTTTGCTCACCGCTCTCATGATCATTTTGACCCCACAGGACGAGATCTTGCGTGGAGCCCCAGACTGAGGAAGATTATCAATGGTCTTGTATGTCTTCCATTTTCTTACAATTGCTCCCACAGTTGATTTATTCACACCAACCTGCTTGCCTATTGTAGATTCACTCTTCCCAGCCTGGTGCAGGTCTACAGTTTTCTTCCTGGTGTCCTTTGACAACTCATTGGTCTTGGCCATGGTTGAGTTTGGAGTCTGAGTGTTTGAGTCTGGGGACAGGTGTCTTTTATACAGATAACGAGGTCAAACAGGTGCCATTAATACAGGTAACGAGTGGAGGACAGAAGAGCTTACAAAAGAGAAGTAGTTACAGGTCTGTGAGAGCCAGAAATCTTGCTTGTTTGTGGGTGACCAAATACGTATTTTCCACCATGATTTACAATTAAATTCTTTTAAAATCCTACAAAGTGTACCTATGATGAAAATTACAGACCTCTCTCATCTTTCTAAGTAGGAGAACTCGCACAATCAGTGGCTGACTAAATACTTCTTTGCCCAACTGTACATCAAGACTAGTCATATATACACCCAACTTAGCGTTGGACCCGGAGTAAACCCACGTAGACACGGGGAGGACATGCAGACTCCACACTGAAAGGGCCCAGGCTGCTCCACCCTGGGACTGAACCCAGGGCCTTCTTGCTGTGAGGCAGTGGTGCTACCCACTGAGCCACCATGGCGCCCCTGTCTGGACTATGCTCGATACCAGTCGGAAAGCACTACTGGGACTTGAACCCAGGTCACTGTGGTGGTGGACTTTTTTTGTACCAATCTTGGGTATAAGTGAAAATACATCTTGAGATGGCTTTACGCATCATGACTATAGCAATGCACTCATTAGACACATACAATTGTGTATGAGCAATATATTACAATGCTGTCATGTGAATCTGCAAACTGTGACCAGGTACATTTGAACATTTTCTAATACAATGTACAGATCAATGTGTCCAGTCTTATTCAGAGCAGCAAAAAGTTATGTGACTGAATTACCTGTGAGTTCTGGATACGTATTGTGCCAGGTGAGAGGGCCTGGGTGACCACCTGGCCTTGTGGAGTTACAACAGTAACAGGCTGATAAACAGTACCAGCTGAGGAAACACACACACGTTTACAGAAATACATCACACAATAGATCTTTTCAAATGGCATTCAAGAGTACAGAAAGTAACGTCACCGTCGATGTGTCCAGTTCATAGTAAACATAGTTCAAAATAACAGCACATAGCCATCAATTACACACCCAGCTTCTATATATAATGACGATATGTAAAAAAAAAATTAGATTCATGTTGTTCTCTCAGACTAGGTATGTTTTTTCTTTCAGAAATTCAAGTGTATCAATTTCCAAAACCAGAGAAGCTCTCAGATTGCTACACTAGACAACTGCATAGACCAAGCAGCTCCAGCATCTGTAGCACACATTTTACAACACCAAAACAGAAAAAAGTTAAGACGGTATGGAAAAAGCATGGGGAAAACAAAAAGCAGTGCGTCTCACTTTTACTTTGACTTTTATTTCGTTGCAGTCAGTACGAACCCCTATTTTATGTTTTGTATGGTCAACTTCATTTCATTTGTTATTAAACATCTATTCCTGCATTTCAGGCCCGCAACACATTCCAAAAAAGTTGGGACGGGGACAAGGTAAGGACAGTAATGAGGTAAAAAAATAAATAAAGATGAGATTTCAAACAGGTAACTATAATCGTGATTTGGTCCAAAAGCAGCATCCACGAAAGGCTGAGGATCTCCAGTTCTCCAGCTCTTTATGCACTGAAATTCCTCCAGATACCTTTAATGATATGCACTATAGAGTAAAACAATCTAAATTTTAGATTTTCAGTCTAATCTTTCTTTGAGAAACACTGTTTCAATCATTTCAAGACTTTTCTCATGCACACTAACAAATGCAAAGAATAAACTTTGGGAAACCTTTGTCAAGCACTACTATATAGGGTTCCATTCAAAAATGCCACTTAAAACTTTACTGTGCAAAGAAATCGTCTTACGATAACCATGTCCAGAACCTGCGTCAACTTCTCAGGGCTCAAAGGCATCTGGGATGGACCATCACACAGTGAAAACATGTATTGTGATCAGACCAATCAGTGTTCCAGATCTTTTTTGGAACAAATGGACACGGTGTGCTCTGGACCAAAGACAAAAAGGACCATCCAGACTGCTATAAACAAGTCCAAAAGCCAGGCTCTGTCATGGTATGAGGTTGTGTTGGGGCACTTGGCAAAGGTCATTTACACTTCTGTGATGGCAGCATTAATGTAGAAAAGTACACTGAGATTTACATATCAATGTAACATATCCTGAATCCAAGATGACACCTTTTCCATGGACGTCAATACAGTTTTCAACAAAACAATGCAAAACCACATGCTGCACACATTACAAAGGCATGACTGTGGAAGTAGAGGGTACAGGTACTGGACTGGCCTGCCTGCAGTCCTGACTGGTCCTCAATAGAGAATGTGAAGAGAATGAATGGGGCGAAATAACACCTGAAGCACATCATCACTGGGTATCCTCTGTGCCAAAACGTCTTTTAAATGTCGTGAGAAGGAATGGCAACATTACAAAGTGGTAAATGCTTTACCATCCCAGCTTTTTTGGAATGTGTTGCAGGCCTGTAATGCAGGAAGGATGTTTAACAAATTAAATGAAGCTGACCAGACAAAGCATGGAATACAGTGGTGCTTGAAAGTTTGTGAACCCTTAAGAATTTTCTATATTTCTGCATAAATATGACCTAAAACATCATCAGATTTTCACACAAGTCCTAAAAGTAGATAAAGAGAACCCAGTTAAACAACTGAGACAAAAATATTATACTTGGTCATTTATTTATTGAGGAAAATGATCCAATGTTACATATTAGTGAGTGGCAAAAGTATGTGAACCTTTGCTTTCAGTATCTGCTGTGACCCCCCTGTGCACCAATAACTGCAGCTAAACGTTTCCTGTAATTGTTGATCAGTCCTGCACACCGGCTTGGAGGAATTTTAGCCCATTCCTCCGTACAGAACAGCTTCAGCTCTGGGATATTGGTGGGTTTCCTCACATTAGCTGCTCACTTCAGGTCCTTCCACAACATTTCCATTGGATTAAGGTCAGGACTTTGACTTGTCCATTCCAAAACATGAACTTTATTCTTCTTTAACCATTCTTTGGTAGAACGACTTGTGTGCTTAGGGTCGTTGTCTTGCTGCATGACCCACCTTCTCTTGAGATTCAGTTCATGGACAGATCCTTGAAATTAACAGCTAATCCTAGAGGTTCACATACTTTTGCCACTCACTAATATGTAATATTGGATCATTTTCCTCAATAAATAAATGACCAAGTATAATATTTTTGTCTCATTTGTTTAACTGGGTTCTCTTTATCTACTTTTAGGACTTGTGTGAAAATCTGATGATGGTTCAGGTCACATTTATGCAGAAATATAGAACATTCTAAAGGGTTCACAAACTAAATGTACAAAGTAAATGTAAAAACCACTGCATTTTTGTATATACATTTTCCATACTGTTCCAACTTCTTCTGACTTGGGTTGTACAATAATACATCTGGAAAGTATATTATCAAAAAAATCTCGTAGCTCATGGAAACGCAAGTTAAAATATATAAGGTAAAACACTGTTATTTTATTACAGGAGAGAAATATACAGAGGAAAACAATCAGCTCTAGGTGGTGTGTAGCAGCATGAAAACACACCTGACACCACCTGTGTTGGGTTGACCGTGGTCACAGTAACATTGCCCTGTTGCAAGGCGGTTGCTGGTACTACAATCCCCTGAGGATTCACAGTCCCAGAGAAAGAGCTAGGGGTCTAAGAGAACACACACACATTCAATGTTACATACCCTCATAAACACATACAGTTAAACAGTACACTGATATTCGTTATCAGGGTTAACATACTTAGCTTTGACTCGCATTAGTGTTGTAGAAAACTGTATTTAATCCTTAACTGTCACAGCTTCTTTACAACATAAATACCTACACTAAACACAGCTATGCACTCTTTGGATAGGAGCTGCAAGAAAATAATTACTTACATATATTTCTCATATATATTTTATACAGATAAGAAGGTCAAACAGGTGCCATTAATACAGGTGGAGGACAGAAGAGCTTCTTAAAGAAGAAGTTACAGGTCTGTCTTGTTTGTGGGTGACCAAATACTTATTTTCCACCATGATTTACAATTAAATTCTTTAAAAATCCTACAATGTGATTTCCTGGATTTTTTTCCTCATTTTGTCTCTCATAGTTGGTGTATCTATGATGGAAATTACAGACCTCTCTCATCTTTCTAAGTAGGAGAACTTGCACAATCAGTGGCTGACTAAATACTTTTTAACCCCCACTGTACATGTGTGAAGGGAAAGTGTGCAAGTACCTGAGTCTGTGTGGGTGAGTATGGACTGGCTGGGTCAGTACTGCTCAGTAGGGTCTCGCTGTTCATCTTGGTCTTCAGGCAGGCGATGTAGCGGCTGCAGAAGTCCTTACACAGGTCGCTCACCTTCTCCAGCTCCAGCAAGTGGATGCGCAACACCTGGATGGCCTTCACCATCTGTTAAATGCCACATTATATACATGTGTCCATGCTTCTTGACCTGTTTAAACTTTTTATCTTCAATGATAAATATAGCTGCTGGAAGCAATGGCAGGCCCAGGCAAGATCACCAAATAAACACAATGAAGAGAGTCTGTTTATGGCAATCCATCTTTAGTCAGATGGTGGTGCTATACCAGAATGTCACTCTGGGTTTGTGGAAATCCATCAAAACCAGCAGCTCCAATAACCTGGGAAGTCATATTAAGCAAGAACGAAGATACGGACGCCTTCCTGCTTGGATGGCGAGACATCAGACTTACAAATGATCAAAACTCCCTTTGCAACTTAAAGTCGGCAAAAATGTTCAAATGCAAGACATGCATTTGTCCACAAGTCCACAAAAACTCACTTCCTGTAGGCTAGGACTGATACAATGTTCAGGTTAGCCCTATTTAACCTCCATCCAATCAATGTCCATTCACTTTAATGGCTGAGCTGTTAAGAACTAGAATAGGAAATAAAAATCTCATTTAAATCAAACTTCTATATGAAAGATAACTAGCACAATAGAACACTTGCGACACCTGCTGACAGAAAAGGGAATCACAGTCTTGAAAGGCAGAAAACAGTCATGTTCCTACTTTTGTTTTCGTTACGTGTTTGAAGTTTTATAAAATACACGAAGATAAGAATTACTGTATTCTTCAATACTGTACTAAATATGTTCATATTGTGTTAGAATTAATATTATTGTTTAAAATAAAACAGTATGTACAAAGTAATGTCCGGTAAACGTCCATTTCGGTCTGTTTCACAGAACATAATGCTGACATTGCACCTGCACATTAATATTTTTCATTTAAGGGAGCCCCACGCGCCAATTTGAGTGCGCGTAGTGGGACTGTGGTGGCCTAGTGGATAAGGTACTGGACTCTGGACCAGAAGGTCCAGGGTTCAAATCCCACATCTGCCAAGCTGCCACTGTAGGGTCCTTGAGCAAGACCCTTAACCCACAGTTGCTTGGATTGTAAGACTGTATCAGTTGTAAGTCGCTCTGGATAAGGGCGTCTGCTAAATGCTGTAAATGTAGGTGACACTACATGCCAGGCACAAGACGCAATGACACGGGAGCACCACAGAATCCCCATTCCACACCTGGGTCCTAATGAATTTGCAGCCAACATTATTAAGGGCAAGCAGAGATTCCCCTTGTCCATACTAATTAAATAATAGTGGTTCACCACAGTAATTACAGAAACTGGAGCTTTTCATATATTGTATTGGCCAAAAATGTGCTGCCCTAAAAATAGCTGACCCCACCTTTAAGGCCTTTTGCACATGACCAGAAGCTCATGAGTTCTTGTGCAAGGACTGAAAGGGGTTAAGTAAGCCTGCAGCTTGAGGGGTGACCAGTGACACAGTTTTGTCCTGATAAAGCTGGGCCTTGGGGAAGATTCTTAATCTCTGCTCGGGTGCCACTCTTGACTGCTTCCTTTTGTTTGCAAGACATGTGAAAAAAAAGTAGAAATAAAATCAAATAAAGACTCCTTTCTATAACAGAACTGCAGTAGGCCCATTGCGGACCACAGTGTGGTCAAATCGGAGACTTGAATTTTCAGGATCGTTCTTCCTTCTTACTGGCATTTTATGTTTTTTAAGAGTTGAAAACTCTTTTAAGGTTAAAATGCTTTGACCACTAGAGGCACTGTATTGTCGTATAAAGCAGGTGCTCATAAACTGTGAGTCACCTGTTCCTCTGGAATGGGCATGGGGATGGCATTTTCCTACGCCATGATGAGATGTGGTTTTAACAGAGAGATGGGCTGAACAGAAAGGCAACATTCTCACAGTATCGTCCCAGTAAATAGCTGCATCAGTCTACCCACCATTTCATGTTCACACACACGGCCAATAAATTATTGGTACTGGTAAATGTCCAGGATTTATGTGGATTACAGGTGAGGTGATCAGGGTAAGGTTCTTTTACCTTTGTTCACACAGATTTAACTTGTCCATACCGGCTGCCAATTGGACAATTGGACAATAGTAGATTGGAAAAACCTTGACTGCTCTGATGAGTCTCGAGTCCTGCTGTGCCATCTGGATGGTAGGGTCAGAATTTGGTGTAAACGGCATGAAAGCATGGATCCATCCTGCCTTGTATCAACAGGTTGAGGCTGATGGTGGTGTAATGGTGTGGGGGATATTTTCT
This sequence comes from Ancistrus triradiatus, assembly GCA_025084515.1. Taxonomy (NCBI): domain Eukaryota; kingdom Metazoa; phylum Chordata; class Actinopteri; order Siluriformes; family Loricariidae; genus Ancistrus; species Ancistrus triradiatus. The sequence goes on from JAJAGP010000505.1 coordinate 164,045, forward strand.
TGGCACACTTTGGACCCCTAAATACCAACAGATCAAACTGTTTTCTTGAACATGACAGGGAGTTCACTGGACTCAAACGACCTCCACAGTCACCCGATCTCAATCCAATGGAGCACCTTTGGGATGTGGTGGAATGGGAGATCTTCGTCATGGATGTCCACTGGACTAACAGCAACTGCGTGATGCTATCATGTCAATATGGACCAAACATTTTCAGGAATATTTCCAGCACATTGTCGAATCAATGCCACGAATACTTAAGGCAGAAGCCAAAACACACATTCATAGCAGTCACCCACCCGTACTACAAATGCAGTAGAAAGAGATTAGGTTAACACTTTAAAGACTTCTTCTTCTTCTTTCGGTTTCTCCCTTTACCAGGGGTCACCACAGCGAGTTAAACGTTTCCACCTCACCCTGTCCTCCACGTCCTCTACTCTCACCCCAACTCCCTGCATATCTTCATTTACCACTACCAAATAACTCCTCTTTGGTCTTCCTCTCCGTCTCTTGCCTGGCAGCTCCATCTCCAACATCCTCCTACCAATATATCCACTATCCCTCCTCTGCACATGTCCAAACCATCTCAGTCTTCCCTCTCAAATTTTGTCTCCCAATTTTCCAACCTGTGCTGTCCGTCTGATGATCTCATTCCTAATCCTGTCTACCCTAGACACTCCTAAGGAGAACCTCAACATCTTAAGTTCTGCCACCTCCAGCTCTGCTTCCTGTCTCTTTGTCAGTGCCACTGTCTCTAACCCATACAACAAGGCTGCGACCCTTTTGTCACACAGCACTCCTGACACTCTTCTCCACCCACTCCATCCTGCCTGTACTCTCTTCTTCACCTCCTTTCCACACTCCCCATTTCCTTGGACAGTAGATCCCAAGTACCTGAACTCCTGGACCTTTGTGACCACTGATCCCTGTAGCCTGACTGCTCCACCTGCCTCCCTTTCATTTACACACATGTATTCTGTCTTACTACAGTTGACTTTCATTCCTCTCCTTTCCAGACACTAACACTTTAAAGACTGCTTTTAAAAAATTAATTCCGCATAAATGCAGCTCCTTAAAAAACCTGAGAGTATTTCTTGATGATCTAGAAAGTTATTTTTGCAGTAGCGCCATTAGCCATCCCCTGCACATTATCTTTCATCAGCCCTCTGGGATCTCTGGCAAGCTTGCACAGTATTTTCCTGTACAAGTTGCACATTTTAACAAAGAAAAACATGTCAGTGATGCAGGATCCAGAAGACATTCACTGGAATATATCTGTGTATAACTGCCGAATAATTGCTTCCTTTTTCTACGAACATACAACGGGATATATAACGAAATACACGTATAATGGAAGTCTAGCAGCGGCTGCGGGGCACTTTTGATGAAGGCTTTGAATTTTCTTTAACTTAGTCAAATTACTTGTAAATGAAGCACAAAAATGGCAACATATCAGCGATGGGAACGTTCAGGTAATTGCTAACAATTTGTGTTAATGCACTCGGGGTCATTATCAGAGCTTCTCAGTCGGTGAATTATGCTGGGTCTTTTACATATTATGGTACAAACAGAGGTAGAAAGCATGAAGTCAATCTTAATTATTGCAAACCTTTCAAAGCTCATGAATGTTTCTTTTTTTATTTTGCAACCCGCCATAATATGAGATCAGTGGCAAACTAACAGCATAGATTTAACTCAAGGAAAAAGTGCTTGAATTCCATATTCGAATAACAAAACAAATCCTGCCATGCAACAGCAAACACGCAAAAGGCACCTACACAATGCTTACATCTCACATAACACTGCCAGTGGGCACAATTTCAACATGGCATGCTTAGTCATGCAGGAATGACCAGAGGAAAGTGGTACTGAAGGAAAAAGTAACCAGAATGTCTTACAGTAATGTTCTAAGCTGCATAAGAGGAGCACTGGTAAGACATTCCCTTATGTCTGTCTTGTCAAATAATCTGTATGGTTAGACTGCAGTGACTTTTACATTTCGCTTTAACAACTGAGGTCTTAACAATTATTGCAGATTATAATAGGAAAGAAAAATCTACCTTTTAACTCCGAAAGTTGCCGTCCTAAACAGCTGTTCAAACTCTAACAAAGGTTTAGCAGGTGTATAGTTAACATTTTTAAAATTCACTTTCTTATTTACCTTTGTGGCACGGACACAAGCAGAGACGTGACATGAAGAAGCCTGTTCTCTGCTTAACACTACAAGCACCGGAGTGCCGGTCACTTAACCGCCGTGACCTCCTACTAGCAGTGCCGGGCTGGATTTACCTACATAAAAGTAAGTTAAATCGTTTAAAAGATGATGAGGCACTGGCTGTTCTGGAGATTAGTGTTAATTCAAGTGGACTCATTCCCTCTTGGTTGTGTGCAGCCAGTGAGATATGCTTATTTATGTTCATATGAACTCCTGTACGTGTATATTGTGGTTCTACAGTGTGTGAGATTGTTAATATGTGCTTGTAAGGGAAGGATCATGGTGTTGGGCACTTCCTGGAGGGAGTAATGTCCAGTCAACGACCATTTTTGATCAGCACCCTGTTTCACAGAATGTAAGGCATACAAACATGCCCAAAATAATACCTAAGGGTTCATTCCAGAGGGCATTTTTGCCTCAGAATGAACTTGTGTAAAGAAAGATTATCAGTAGTAGCAGTACAGGGAAACCGTGGGAATCTGAACAGAACTTGTGGCAGGTGATGATGTCTCCTTACCAGATTATCAAGTTCAGGGTCCTCGCTGAAGAACGCCTTGCTCTCTTTCTCCTGACCGCGCACAAAGTTTTGAATGTCCATGTCGAAGCTCGCCGATGTCACACACTCCGAGCGTTGCGTGGACTGCTCACACTTCTCAAAAAGCAGCGCCAGCAGGGGGAACAGTGGGTGTCTATAACATGTAAACAGGTAAAGTAGACTGAAATAAAGGAGTAATGCTACTGACAACAGAGCCACAGAGTATCAGAGCACAAGGCATACATGCAGAGAAGCAAACAGACCTGTAGATGGCAGCTTTTTGGGCCTCCATGGGAGTCTGGGGGTCAGCTAGCACCGGGCCGCTCTCCTCCTCCTCTCTCTCCTCTTCCTCCTCCAATCTCTCCTCTGCCTCTCCCACAGAGTTCTCCTCTTCCTGCATCTACTCCGCAAAAGAGAGAGAGAAAGAAACAGAGAGGGTAGATAAGGACCAAGTTTGAATGTAGTTCTGTCTTTGATGACGTGTGGTGACGGTAAAGAAGCAAGCAGGTTAGCCTCCAGTCGCTAGTGTCTCCGAAAGAAAACACAACATGTCTTTCATCCACAAACTGGATAAGGGAAAGGGCAGGATGAGGGGGTAGTTCTGTTCAAGGACAGCAGCCTGTGGGGAGACATGAGGTTTAGATTCTGTGTGTGTGTGTATGTGTGTGTGTGGACACAGGATTGAGATAGGCCATAGACACAAAACTGAAATCCATTATATCTAAGCATTACCACAACCCTCACCAGGACAAAGCATATGCACAGAGAAGCATATATGCACTCAATGAACAGTTTACCAGGAACACCTGTACACCTCCTCATACATGCAAATATCTAATCAGCCAATTGTAAGGCAGCAGTGCAGGGAATGAAATGGGAACATGGCTCAGAAACTACATCCTCACGTCAACCTTCACGGGGAAAAAATGTGGTATGATTGTTGGTGCCAGGCAGGTAACTGAGATAACCACTCTGTAGAAATGTGCTGTGCAGAAAAGCATTTCAGAGCACACAACTTGTCAAACCTTGAGGCAAATGAACTACACCAGGGGAAGGCCGCATCAGGTTCCACTTCTGTCAGATAAGAACAGAAAACTAAGCAGTTAAGAACTAGAGATAGGTCCGTTCCGATCCTATAACAGTATCGGGTCCGATATTGATGTCACTGGTTTGATGAACATGACAAGAAGTTCAGTGTTCTTCATTGTCCGTCCAAGTCCCTGGATCTGATTCCAACAGAACACTATAATGGAAGATTCTAGAAGGCAGCATGAAAGTGCACCTGAAATTAATCTGAAAGAACTGCGTGATGCAATCATCTCAGTATGGAGCACGATCGCAAAGGAATGTGCTTCAGGGACTGTGGTAGCCTAGCCAGAAGGTCCAGGGTTCAGATCCCACCTCTGTCAAGCTGCCGCTGTTTGGTCCTTGAGCAAGACTATTAGCCCACAATTGCTTGGACTTTAACAGTTGTAACTCTGCATAAGAGCGTCTGCTAAATGCGTAGATGTAGATGATGAACGCTCCCAACATCTTGTGGAATCCATGCCAGGAACATTTTATTGCTTTATGAGACACAGTGTTTGAAAGTTTGTGAAGCCTTTAGAGTTTTCTCCAATATATGACACAAAACATCACCACATAAGCTCTAAAAGCAGAAAAAGAGAACCCAATTAGGCAAACAAGACAGAAACATTCTACTTGGTCAATTATTTATTGAGAAAAAAATCTCCAAAAAATGACATGCCATCTGTGAGTGGCAAAATGATTTGAACCTCTAGGATTAGTAGTTATTGAAGGTGAAATTAGAGACTATTAATGGGATGACAATCGGGTGTTAGTGGGCACCCTCTATATTTAAAAAGCAAGGATCTGTCAAAGTGTGATCTTCACAACAAGTCTGTGGAAGTGTATCATGGCACGAACAAAGGACCTTTACTGAGGACTTCTGAAGAAGAGTTGTTGATGATGAGAAACTGGTTATAAAACCATCTCTACAGAACTTGGACCTGACCAGCTGACAGTCAGACAGACATGTGTAAAAATGGAGGAAATTCAGGAGTGGTAAAGATCTCTCCAAGAGCAAGCTGTGTAATAGTCCGGGAGGTCACGAAGGAACCCAGGGTAACTTCTAAGCAATTAAAGGCCTCGCTCGCATTGGCTAATGAGTCAACAATCAGGAGAACGCTGAACAACAATTGTGTAAATGGCAGGGTTGTAAAGAGAAAGCCACTGCTCTCCAAAAAGGACACTACTGCCCATCACAAGGCTTGTGGAGGAGCCAGTAGGCTAGAGGAAGACTACTGTGGACAGATGCCATCAAAATTGAACTTTTTGGATTAAATGAGAAGCAGAATGCCTCCAGAAAGAAACACAATGCATTCTGATGTGCAGGACTGATGAATTAGATTAGAGGCAAGCCTCTGAAGAGTTGAACACATGTTTACAAAAATATTTAGATGACACGGACTTCATTACATTGACCATATAGCTCCTATGCAAAATATTTTTGTATTATAATATACTATCGATTATTTAAATGATGTTTGTAGAAATTCATAAAGTTTTCCAATTACAGTGTGGAAACTAAATATACTGCTCCAGCTCCTCTGGAATCTGGAATTCTGGAATCATTATATATAGATTCAGAATCATTTTCATCTATCATCTTCTCCAGTGTGTACCTTCTAACTGGTGCTAATACAAAGGAAGCCCAACACAGTTGCCAGTCAGATCATGACCCAAACTCAGAAATACCCAAACTCTGCACTTCTTATTTCTGGGTGATTTCAGCTGCCGTCTTCTACAACATGATCTTCCTAAATACAGACACTGGACAGTTGTCCAACAAGAGAGGAAAAGTCACTGGACCACTTTTATTCCATCATTAAATGGGCATATCACTCTCTCTCACGCACGCCCCAAGGCAACTCCGACCATGCAATGATCCAGATGGTGCCCACATACAGAAACAGCTGAAGAATATCAAACCAACCAGGACTTCAATCACAAGATGGATACCTGAGGCTGTGGAGATGCTCCAACACTGTTTTGATGGCACCACAGACTGGGAATCTCTTCAGCCTGGCCATGATTCTATTGACTCATATATAAACATGGTTTGTTCATTCATCTCTTGCTGTGAGCAAACCTGTATCTCCACTAAAACTGTGGTGAAATGTAGCAAAACAAGCCTCGGTTACCAAGGAGCTCACGCCACTAGGACTCTCTAAGGGCAGGCTCTCAGAGAATGTGACATGGAGAAAAATCATGCTGCCAAATAACAGCTCAGTACAGAAATTAGACACGCAAAAGACACGTATAAAAACAAGACTGAACAAGACTTTGCATTTTGCAGACTGGTTATGATGTGTCCATGGGCTTAAATTAATGCCATATTTCACTTATTGTGTGTACTTTCTCTACAAGCCATGAACAATCTACAATCTGGTATTAACAGCCATTAACTCTCTGTTTTCTCTTCTGCTTCACCGGGTTTACCAACAGGGAGAGGCAGCAGAGCGCTGTGCACATATACTGCCACCGTGTGGCACATCGACACAACTGCAGACATAAAGCCCTGATTTCAAAACACAGTCATTTTTAAAAGTAGCGGTTCTAATAAAATAAGGTATCCCACCAATTTTTAATGGCAAGGTATTGCGATACTTTTCTAGTACCGGTATATCGTGCAATACTGGTTTACACTGAAGTAGGGGTGAGCAAAAGTTTTCGAAAGCATACCTCTCTGTCAAACTGATCATCTGCCGATGACACCACCCCGATAGGTCTCATCAATAACAATAATGATTCTGGCTACTGGAATGAAGCTGTGATGCTCTGATAACAACTTGGAGCTAAATTCACAGAAAAAATGTAGACATGAGAATCGACTTTCAGAACACACTCCCCTTCCATCCTCTACAATAAACAACACAGTCATGAGGGAGAACCAGTATTTTAAATTCATGAGCACCAGAGGCGACAGAAGTAGTTCTTTAGGCAAGTAAAAGTGCTACTAATCTGATTTTTTTTTTTAACTGATTAAAATAAACTGATTGATTAAAAAATGATTGAAATATGGCTTCTAAATATTTTACTCAAGTAGAGGTATTAAAGTACATGCTACTAAATGTAGTTTTTTAAAAAGCCTTTCTAACTCAATTTGGAAACAGAATGTCTTTTACTGAAGACGAGAGGTTCACTTCCATGACACTGAGGGTACACAGGGGTCGCGGGAGAGCATTCGCATAGAGCTCAAGGCAGGACAGGGCGCCAATCCATCATAAGGCACACACACTCACACACTAGGGATAACTGTAGCATAATAAGTCAACCTCATGTCTCATTGATTAGACATCCTGAACACTTTGGGTGTATTTAAGGATTTTGGGCTTATGATCACGAAAATCACCTTCAAATTTTCCTATCACGTACCGTTTTGTAGATATAAGCTTAGATATTTATTTCCCATAATATTCTAAATCTTCTAGTACAGGGGTTTTTAAAGTCTAAAAACTCTCTGTGGGCCCCTCAGACAGCATAAAAGCTACTGTCATACCCCCATATTGTCATTAATTTTTATTACATATGCATCATTTTTTACGATAGTATAAAACAACAAATATGAGAAATTGTTGGAAGATTGAAAATGGATAATGGAAAATGGGGAGTGTGGAAAGGAGGTAAAGAAGAGAGTTCAGGCAGGATGGAGTGGGTGGAGAAGAGTGTCAGGAGTGCTGTGTGACAAAAGGGTCGCAGCAAAAGTGAGAGGAAAGATTTATAAGAGAGTAGTGAGACCAGCCTTGTTGTATGGCTTAGAGACAGTGGCACTGACAAAGAGACAGGAAGCAGAGCTGGAGGTGGCACAACCTAAGATATTGAGGTTCTCTTTAGGAGTGTCTAGGGTGGACAGGATTAGGAATGAGATCATCAGAGGGGACAGCACAGGTTGGAAAAATGGGAGACAAAATTCGAGAGGGAAGGACTGAGATGGTGTTGGGTTGGACATGTGCAGAGGAGGGATAGTGGATATATTGGTAGGAGGATGTTTTTTGGGGGGGGGGGGGGGGGGGAGATGGAGCTTCCAGGCAAAGGAGACGGAGAGAGGAAAGACCAAAGAGGAGTTATGTGGTTGTGGTAAATGAAGATATGCAGGGAGTTGGGGTGAGAGTAGAGGACGTGGAGGACAGGGTGAGGTGGAAACGTTTAACTCGCTGTGGCGACCCCTGATAAAGGGAGAAGCCGAAAGAAGAAAAAGAAGAAGTTGGAAGATTATGAACATGTTCATCTATTCTCAACATCTTATGTTTGTAACACATTTTGAACATTTTCAACATGCTGACATTAAATGAGACCCGTCATTTTAAGAGCTTATTTCACATGTTGATCTTTTTAAAAAGATTTTAGTATAACTTTTAGCGTTTAACATACTCATCTGTATTTAACTTTTAAACACACTTTTGAACATAAATTAGACAGGCTTTCGGAAACTTTTGCTCACCCCTACTTCAGTGTTGCACGTTATACCGATACTAGAAAAGTATCGCGATACCTTGCCATTAAAAATTGGTTGGATACCTTATTTTATTACAACCAGTATTTTTAAAAATGACTGTGTTTTGAAATCAGGGCTTTATGTCTGCAGTTGTGTCGATGTGCCACACGGTGGCAGTATATGTGCTCTGCTGCCTCTCCCTGTTGGTAAACCCGGTGAAGCAGAAGAGAAACGGAGAGATAATGACTGTTAATACCAGTGTTTTTGCAGATTGTTCATGGCTTGTAGAGAAAGTACATGTAAGAAGTGAAATCTGGAATTAATTTAAGCCCATGGACACAACAAAACCAGTCTGCAAAATGTTTCAAACCTACAAAGACCAAGGGAAGGCAAGAGGTTTGCTTCCATGACACGGGAAAGCAGGAGCATAGAGAGCAAGGCAGGAACAACCCTAGAGAGGGCGCCAATCCATCGTAGGGCACACACACATACACACTAGGGATAACTTTAGCGTAATAAGTCAGCCTAGAGAATATCTTTGGACTGTCGGACGATGCCGGATCAACTGGAGTAATCCCACGCGGACACGGGGAGGACATGCAGACTCCACAAAGAAAGGACCCAGATCGCTCCACCTGGGCTCAAACCCAGGACCTTGTTGAGAGGCGACAGTGCTACCCACTGCCCACTGTGCCACCCTGTTTTCAGACACGAGGAACCAAAATCATCATTTTCCTGATGCTTGTTCCGCCGGATGCGGGGTCTGCCTACCGCCACTCGATGCGACCGAGAATCCGTCTGTCGCCAGAGACCACACTCAAACCAGGCCAATTTAGTGTAATCAATTAACCTAACTTGCATGTCTTTGGACTGTGGGAGGAAACCGGAGTAAACCCACGCGGACACGGGGAGGACATGCAGACTTCATACGGGAAGGACCCCAGGCCGCTCCACCCTGGGATTGAACCCAGGACCTTCTTGCTTATGAGGCGGTGATGCTACCCACCGAGCCACCGTGCCGCCCACATGAGGAACCAAAATACACTAAATACTTCAGAATGTTTCAAATAAATGCTGCTAAATTAATCACTTGCTAAATGGCAATATTCAGTAATGCAGTACACCATGATATTTAACCCAAACAATAGTTATCATCGACTTTTTGAATCAAAGAAGAGCAGCTCGTCTTTTAAACACTCTACTACACTACTGAATTGAAAACAAATATACAAAACTTTTAGAAATATCATATAGTTTTAATATACCTCTTATACTCATCACAGAAATAGAAGTCACCGTCCCAGAGACACGGAAAAACCTCGAGCTTCTGATTAAGTGTAAAGTGTATACAGTTTTTTGGGGCAGTAGAATGCATTATGCTGAATATTAAAAAGTGAAAAGTTGCAGAAATGTTTAAAAATGAAGTATTACATTAAATATATGATGAAATATATTTAAATATATATGCACTTCATTACTTACCACCTCTGCTGGGCACCACCAGATCTAGTAACCTTAAATGGGATGACATTGCCATCACCATAAAGGATCACCAAAGGTTGTTTTGCCTACAGCAACCGCATATCCAAACTGACTCAATTCTCTATCAATTATAGAAAGCGCCCCTGACCTCATCCATCACAGTCTGGTTAGGTTCAGCCTCTAAGTACACAAAACACAGCCTGCAACTGCTCAGAGTGCAGACAGACTGATTGGAACGACACAGCAGTCGGCTGCAGTGCTGTATGAGGCGAGGATCAGGAAACAGGCTGTGAACATCGTGTCAGACACATCCATCCAGCCATTCTTTTGTAAAACTCCTTCTGGTAAGTGATATCGCTCCATCAGGACTGGCACCATTTACATTTACAGCATTTAGCAGCACTTATCCAGAGTGACTTACAATTGGTACAGTCTTACAATCCAAGCAATTGTGGGTTAAGGGCCTTGCTCAAGGACCCAACAGTGGCAGCTTGGCAGAGGTGGGATTTGAACCCTGGACCTTCTGGTCCAGAGTCCAGTACCTTAACCACTAGGCCACCACAGTCCCACCACATGGCACCTTAACAGTTTATTCCCTTTCCCTTATTCCCTGTCCTCAGCAGGCTCTCAGATCGCACAAACTCTCAACTTCGATGACCCCCACCCACCACTGAACCTATTTGAACAGACTGACACTTCAATGCCCCTTCAGTGTGCAAATTGCAACCATTTGTATTTATCTACAGTTATGTAGCGTGTGCGGCTGGTCGTGAGTAAGTCAAATGTCTGAATGTCTGAATCTGGCATGTGTGTAATAAAGAAGCAACCACAAATTCCTATGTACTGTGGACATTTGCTGAATAAAGTGATTCTTAGTCTAAAAATGCAAAAGTGCTTTTATCGCACAATGCCATGCCATAAATAAAGACTATATCACCCAGCTCAATAGCTGCTTTGTACTCTACTGTATGGCCATTTCAGTGCATCCTGATACAAATCTCATCCGTTTGCACAAGGTTGATACAAACCCAGGCCACTTGATCATCATCTGGTAGATAGCAGTTATTTTGTCCCTTACATTATTGAAAAATTGTGCGATGTAACTGAGCATTTACTTGTGACACAACTTGACAGAGATCTGCCATGACTATCTGATCTAAAATACAGTTCCAAGGTAAACCCTGCTATCCTAACTATGAGCCAAAAGTTTATATAATATCTTTAACAATATAACAAACTGAAATCTTCACTCCTGTCTTTCCGTCAGTCTCTGGCTCTCTGCTTACTCTCAGGCACACACAGGCCCATGTGATTGAAGGCATGTGACAGGGAGCAACAATGGCTTTGCTTGAACTGAGCGAAAATGCTCGTGTTCTCGCGTTAGTCGCGAGTGTCTCCTTTCTTGGTCAGAGGTTCCATAATTCGCACAAATGATGCCCTGACTTTTGTAAGACCCTGAGCAGAAACCTGGCAGTGATTGTTTATAGAAGTAGATACAGACGTTTCTGAGTATAAATAAATGAAGCTAAGCAATAATGAACATATACACGGAGCGATCACCTTATTAGGTACACCTGTACATTTGGTCAGTTCCACTTACCATACAGAAGCACTCTGTAGTTCTACAATCACAGACTGTAGTCCATCTGTTTCTCTACATACTTTGTTACCCCCTTTACTCTGCTCTCTAATGGTCAGGACCCCCACAGATCAGGTACTATTTGGGTGGTGGACCATTCTCAGCACTGCACTGACCCTGATGTGGTGGGGGTGTGTTAGTGTGTGTTGTACTGGTATGAGTAGATCAGACCCAGCAGTGCTGCTGGAGTATTTAAACACCTCAGTGTCACTACTGGACTGAAAATAGTCCACCAACCAAAAATATCCAGCCACAAGCATCCTGTGAGCAGTGATGAAGGCTTAGAGGATGACTAACACAAACTGTGCAACAACATATGAGCTGCTGTCTCTGACTTTACATCTACAAGGTGGAGCAATATGGTATAAGCATCTAATAAGAGTGCACAGTGAGGGAACACAGTGTTAAAAACTCCAGCAGCACTGCTATGTCTGATCTACTCATGCCAGAACAACACACACTAACATACCCCCACCACATCAGTGTTGCTGCAGTGCTGAGAATGATCCACCACCCACATAGTACCGGAACTGTGGGGGTCCTGACCATTAAAGAACAGAGTAATGGGGACTAACAAAGTATGTAGAGAAACAGATGGACTACAGTCTGTAATTGTAGAACTACAAAGTGCCTCTACATGGTAAGTGGAGCTGATCAAATGGATAATAAGTGTATAAAAAAGGAGGTGTACCTAATAAAGTGATCGGTGAGTGTATGTCTATGACATTTCCCAATTGTTAAATGTTCTTACTCTCTTTACAGGATAAACCAAGTCAACTATGTGCATATACAACAAGTGTTAAATACCTTCATTATTAATGCGTTCATTTTGACAGCCTTCCTTCTCAGTCAACTCTTCCTGTGACTTGTTTTAAATTGGCTTTTCAGAATCAAATGATTCCACCTGAGCTAGCTAATTTCATTTAAGTCATCTACTGTATCGGCATTACGCATGACCAGTGACATACGTGGTTGAGCTTATTCCTTACTAGTTCCTACTGACTTAGTTCTGCAGTAGTGTAACCAAATTTATTTGCCCTCAAGGTTTATGCAAAACCTTCCAAAAACACATGACGACTCTTCCTAAACCACACACAGACACAGCGAGTATTCTCGCTTGATTCCTGATTAAAGATTTACTGTATGTAGTAACATTTTTACTTAAGGAATTACTACAAGTTCATCAGTTTACAGTGGGGCAAAAAAGTATTTAGTCAGCCACTGATTGTGCAAGTTCTCCTATTTAGAAAGATGAGAGAGGTCTGTAATTTTCATCATAGGTACACTTCAACTATGAGAGACAAAATGAGAAAAACAAATCCAGGAAATCACATTGTAGAATTTTTTAAAGAATTTAATTGTAAATTTTGGTGGAAAATCAGTATTTGGTCAATAACAAAAGTTCAACTCAATACTTTGTAACATAACCTTTGTTGGCAATGACGGAGGTCAAACATTTCCTGTAAGTCTTCACCAGGTTGGCACAAACTGTAGCTGGTACTTTGGCCCATTCCTCCATGCAGATCTCCTCTAGAGCAGTGATGTTTTGGGGCAACATGGACTTTCAACTCCCTCCACAAGTTTTCTATAGGGTTGAGGTCTGGAGACTGGCTAGGTCACTGCAGGACCTTGAAATGCTTTTTACGGATCCCCTCCTTCGTTGCTCAAGCGGTGTGTTTGGGATCATTGTCATGCTGGAAGACCCAGCCACGTTCCATCTTCAATGCTCTCACTGATGGAAGGAGGTTTTGGCTTAAAATCTCACGATACATGGCCCCGTTCATTCTTCCCTTAACACGGATCAGTCGTCCTGTCCCCTCTGCAGAAAAACAGCCCCAAACCATGATGTTTCCACCCCCATACTTCACAGTAGGTATGGTGTTCTTGGGATCCAACTCAGCATTCTTCTTCCTCCAAACACGGTGAGTTGAGTTTTTACCAAAAAGTTCTATTTTGGTTTCATCTGACCACATGATATTCTCCCAATCCTCTTCTGGATCATCCATATGCTCTCTGCTAAATTTCAGACGGGCCTGGACATGTACTGGCTTAAGTAGGGGGCACGCCTGGCACTGCAGGAATCTGAGTCCCTCTTCGGTGTAGTGTGTTACTGATGGGAGCCTTTGTTACTTTGATCCCAGCTCTCCTGCAGGTCAATTGATCAGGTCCCTCCGTGTAGTTTCTGGGAGATTTTTTGTTCATCGTTCTCATGATCATTTTGACCCCACGAGATGGAATCTTGCGTGGAGCCCAGATCGAGGGAGATTATCAATGGTCTTGAAATGTCTTTGTCTTCCATTTTCTTACAATTGCTCCCACATTTGATTTATTCACACCAACCTGCTTGCCGATTGTAGATTCACTCTTCCCAGCCTGCTGCAGGTCTATCCAACTTTTTTCCTGGTGTCCTTCGACAGCTCTTTGGTCTTGGCCATGGTTGAGTTTGGAGTCTGACTGTTTGAGGCTGTGGACAGGTGTCATTTATACAGATAACGAGGTCAAACAGGTGCCATTAATACAGGTAATGAGTGGAGGACAGAAGAGCATCTTTAAAGAAGTTGTTACAGAAATCTGCGACAGCCAGAAATCTTGCTTGTTTGTGGGTGACCAAATACTTATTTTTCCACCATGATTTACAATAAAATTCTTTAAAAATCCTACAACGTGATTTCCTGGATTTTTTTTTTTTTCTCATTTTTGTCTCTCATAGTTGAAGTGTAGCTATGATGAAAATTACAGACCTCTCTCATCTTTCTAAGTAGGAGAACTTGCACAATCAGTGGCTGACTAAAGCTTTTTTTGTTGCCCCACTGTATATCCTGTTTTCACTTTACATCTTAAATCTACTGAGAACACTATTCAAAAAAGGTTGTGAGTTCAAATCAAAGATGCGTACCAATACACACCCATTTTCATATATTTCTACTGTCCTGGAGTAATTCTATTATGTCAGGTACGCTATTATTTCACATGATAATAAATAAACACAATAATTGTCACTTGGCACTTACAATGTCACACAGAGGCACCCATGATGTGCTCACGAAACACAGTCCCTATAATCCCATCCCCCAAATCCGAGGAATTTATGATACTCTAAAAAAAGACCCCCAGACGCAGGCATACCAGCATTTTTACCACTCAGTCCAAACAGGTTTCATATCCCACCTCTGGTGAGGTTAAGGTTTGGGCTGCATCTCATGGCAGGGGTGTGTTGTGTCAGGTCCATGGCCTCGCTTAATAACTAAGGTTTTACCCTGTTTTGTTGGGTTAAAGGTCCCATTTTCTGTCCATGTCTGAGTTTTACTGGCTTCATACCGGGGGGGCCTGTCCAAAGGTCAGGACTGAGGTCAGGATTTGTATGAGGCAATGTTATATTGACTTTTTCACTTTCACTTAACTACATTTTAAAGTACAACTTGTTATTTTTGACTAAACTACATTACGTGACATTTTTAGTTACTAATTACGTCTTGGTAGAAGAGAACTTGGAGAGGTGGAGGTATAATCTGGAAAGGAGAGGAATGAAAGCAACTGTAGTAAGACAGAATACATGTGTGGGTAAATGAAAGGGAGGCAGGTGGAAAACATTCAGGCTACAGGGATCAGTTGGTCACAAAAGGTCCAGGTGAGTTCAGGTACTTGGGATCAACTGTCCAAGGAAATGGGGAGTGTGGAAAGGAGGTGGAAAGAAGAAAGAGTACAGGCAGGATGGAGTGGGTGGAGAAGAGTGGTCAGGAGTGCTAGTTTGTGACAAAACGGGTCAAACAGCAAAAGTGAAAGGAAAGATTATAAGATAGTAGTGAGGACCAGCCTTGTTGTATGGCTTAGAGGACCGTGGCACTGACAAAGAGACCGGAAGCAGAGCTGGAGGTGGTGGAACTTAAGATGTTGAGGTTCTCTTTAGGAGTGTCCAGGATGGACAGGATTAGGAATGAGATCATCAGAGGGACAGCACACAGGTTGGAAAAATTGGGAGACAAAATTCGAGAGGGAAGACTGAGATGGTTTGGGACATGTGCAGAGGAGGGATAGTGGATAATATTGGTAAGGGATGTTGGAGATGGAGCTGCCAGGCAAGAGACGGAGAGGAAGACCAAAGAGGAGTTATATGGTAGTTAGATGGTAGTGGTAAAAAATGAAGATATGCTGGGAGTTGGGGTGAGAGTAGAGGACAGGGAGGACAGGTGAAGTGGAAAACGTTTAACCTCGCTGTGGTGACCCCTGATAAAGGGAGAAGCCGAAAGAAGAAGAAGAAGAAGAAGAAGAAGAATTACGTTTTTGTTACATTACACCGCTGATTTGATGATCATCCCATACAAGCTGATGTGTTCCCTACAAAAATCAAAACTGTCAAGGGTCAAGTCAAGTCAAGTCAGATTTATTTATATAGCGCTTTTTACAATGGAGCATTGTCTCAAAGCAACTTTACAAGTTTAGATTATCTCCTAATAACTACGTCCAATCTCAAATTGAGCAAGCCTAGGGCGACAGTGGCAAGGAAAAACTCCCTAGTTCTAGGAAGAAACCTTGGGAGGACCAAGACTCAAAAAGGGACCCAACCTCCTTGGGCGGCGTAGATGATAAATCTAAGAGCGAACTAAAGCCAACAAGTTGCACTGTCTGTCTTTGTTGTCCTCATCCCAGATATTATCTCACTGTAGATGACCATAGTAAAATTTTGGTATTTTTTAGTACTTTTTTTGTGGAGAACAACAAGGATTCCATCATTTCCCAAAGCCTCTTTGCCTGCATGGGGTTACACATGGTTTAACCCTTTAAAAATTCCTAGTCTACTGCTTAAAGTAGACAAGAAAAATGTCAGCAGAAATTGTATCTGTTGTCAGGCTATGTTGACTTTTCCATTCCAGACTGAAAGTGTTTACAATTCATTACAACCCTACTCACTCAAGATGACGAGTTTGGAAGGAATAATGAACCCAAGTAACAATTAATGTAACTTTATAACAAAGCTGTTTAACATTTTAATACTAATGTATTATATTTATTAGCAATATCTGTACCTTCACACATGTATAGTAGTTCTGTACTTCAACCACCAGTGTTCATATATTGTCTGAAACCACATAGTGAAGTTTGTTTAAGATTACTGAACATCATGATGTGGATGCTTTGGTGTGTGACAGTTACCTTAGCGAAAAACTCTGGATAACCAAAAAAACTACAGTTAAGCAAAACTCTCAAAGTGTACATTTCATTCTTTGATGTTCGGAGGAATGCTGCTCCTCACCTGCTGAGCCTCCTGAAACTCCTCCATGGACACCGACGATGGCGACGTCATCATAGTTACTGTTGCCACTGGCAACGCTGGAGCATTCTCGCGCCCAACTTTACAACTACAGGAACACGGGCATCTCAGATTATCCACAAATGCCTTCGTTATGTACTCAGTGTATTTGGTACACCTACATTGTATGCACACTCACTACATGTCATTATCTTAAATGTGTTATTCATATGGTCACAATTACTTGTGTGTAGCTATGAACATTTTGGTGCCCACCATTTGAATGACCACCATTGGACCACCAGATATTAATGGACCTATGTCAGCACAACATGACCATATGTCCATATGTTGCTGATATGGCCATATCAGGTGCAGCTACATTATATTCACTTATTAGACACTAGATTTTACCATCTAGGCTGTTGGCCGATCTTGTAGGTGTGCAAATAGATTTTTATTTTTTGTTTATTTGGTTTATTTCAAAATTGCTATTTACAAGACACAAGGTTAATTCAGAACTAGTCATATATATATATGTATATATTTATATATATACACTGGTCCTTCTAAAAAAATTAGCATATTGTGATGAAGTTAATTCTTTTCCGTAATGTAATGATAAAAATTAAACTTTCATATATTTTAGATTCATTGCACACCAACTGAAATATTTCAAGTCTTTTATTGTTTTAATACTGATGATTTTGGCATACAGCTCATGAAAACCCAAAATTCCTATCTCACAAAATTAGCATATCATAAAAAGGTTCTCTAAACGAGCTAGTAACCTAATCATCTGAATCAACGAATTAACTATAAACACCTGCAAAAGATTCCTGAGGCTTTTGAAAACTCCCAGCCTGGTTCATTACTCAAAACTGCAATCATGGGTAAGACTGCCGACCTTCTCTGCTGTCCAGAAGGCCATCATTGACACCCTCAAGCAAGAGGGTAAGACACAGAAAGAAATTTCTGAACAAATAGGCTGTTCCCAGAGTGCTGTATCAAGGCACCTCAGTGGAAGTCTTGTGGGAAGGAAAAAAGTGTGGCAAAAAACGCTGCAACAACGAGAAGAGGTGACCGGAAACCCTGAGAGGAGGATTGTGGAGGAGGGCCGATTTCCAGAGCCACAGTGCACAGGCGTGTGCAGGAAATTGGTCTACAGGTGCCGCATTCCCCAAGGTCAAGCCACTTTTTGAACCAGAAACGGCGGCAGAAGCGCCTGACCTGGGCTACAGAGAAGCAGCACTTGGACTGTTTGCTCAGTGGTCCAAAGTACTTTTTTTTTTCGGATGAAAGCAAATTTTGCATGTCATACGGAAATCAAGGTGCCAGAGTTCTGGAGGAAGACTGGGAGAAGGAGAAGGAAATGCCAAGCTGTCTGAAGTCCAGTAGGTCAAGTAACCCACAGTCAGTTGATGGTCTGGGGTTGCCATGTCAGCTGCTGGTGTTGGTCCACTGTGTTTTTTATCAAGGGCAGGGTTCAATGCAATCTAGCTATCAGGAGATTTTGGAGCACTTTCATGCTTCCATCTGCTGAAGAGCTTTATGGAGATGAAGAGTTCATTTTTTTCAGCACGACCTGGCACCTGCTCACAGTGCCAAAACCACTGGTAAATGGTTTACTGACCATGGGATTACTGTGGCTCAATTGGCCTGCCAACTCTCTCCTGACCTGAAACCCGATAGAGAATCTGTGGGATATTGTGAAGAGAAAAGTTGAGAGACACAAGACCCAACACTCTGGATGAGCGTAAGGCCGCTATCGAAGCATCCTGGGGCCTCCATAACACCTCAGCAGTGCCACAGGCTGATTGCCTCCATGCCACGCCCGCATTGAAGCAGTCATTTCTGCAAAAGGATTCCCGACCAAGTATTGTGTGCATAAATGAACATAATAATCTGAGGTTTTGACTTTTTTTTGTATTAAAAACACTTTTCTTTTATTGGTCGGATGAAATATGCTAATTTTGTGAGATTTTCCTGAGCTGTACCCAAAATCATCAGTATTAAAAACAATAAAAGACTTGAAATATTTCAGTTGGTGTGCCATGAATCTAAAATATATGAAAGTTTAATTTTTATCATTACATTACGGAAAAGAATTAACTTCGTCACAATATGCTAATTTTTTGAGAAGGACCAGTATATATATATATATATATATATATATATATATATATATATATATATATATATATATGTATAAGGTATTTTATAAGGGTCATCAGGACACTTGGCTGAAGACAGTAGTCGGTGCCCTGTTTTAAAAAAGCATTTGTTTATTTATTTTATTTAACATACCTTTCAGTATCAATGGCTATTCATGACAGAGCCAAGGTTACATTGATACTAGGCTTTCACATACAACCTGGGCCAATTTAGAGTGACCAATTAATCTAATGCGTGTCTATAGAATGTGGAAGGAATACAGAGCACCCAGAGTAAACCCATGCCACCGTGCCGCTCGTACTAACCAAGCCGTGACTGAGATGTTAAAAACAGCAGTGCCACACACTGCCTAGTTTAAGAGGAAATATAAAACTCCCTGAGTTGCAAGTAAGTAGATTTAGAGGAACCAGAGTCAAATGGGGAAGCCATCCTCCTCTGGGTGAGACAGGGCATTTGGAAATCAAGCATCAATTGTGTTATACATCAGTTATTCTGGGGTAACATTGTGAATAAGGGTCCAGAAAGGATAAAAACAAGTAAAACATTTCCCACCATGTCACTGCTCACAATGGCCCAACGCTCATATGATCTAATATGGTGTATTTAGTGGTGGCCCTACGGTGGTATGGTGGATTAAGGGGTCGAAAAACTTGCGCATGGAAAGATAAACTAGTCAGTACTGGTATTATTGTATACTTACAAACCTATATGGTAGGTGTACATGGTGAAATTGAGTGTACACACAAAGTAAGTGACATATTCAAATTAAAACAATATTTACACATTGCTAAACGTCATGGAAAACAGCACAGAAATGTTAGAGCTTAAAACATGATTGAATATGAGCTCCATGAGCTTGTCACTGGCACACAGACACCAAACAAGCCAAGCTTTCATAATCATATTGCTAAATGTAGCACAGTGCATGCTTGTGTGAAATGTTAGACCTGTGCTAACAGGGAACAGGGTCAGTGTACTCATAACATGTTACGGATCAAAGAGAAGGTTCCATGGGGTCAATGTATTTATTTGGTAATTGTACATGGGTTACATTTGTGGTATAACTGTACAGGAGAGGGTCAAAACGACAGCATTCATGTTCTGGCTTCGTTTATGTACTGCAGTACCGTTACGTTTCTTAACGAGGCAGTGCTGAATCGAAATCTCTAATATTTTTAGCAACATTTTCCTCAAAACAACTGGCTACAATGGCAATTTATGAAACCGCTAAAGCGTAAACAGCTGAAAACGCTAAACGTCCGTTTTTCTTCCAACACTGCAGCCGCCATGTTCGTTCTGAACGTGTTTATCAACGCATACTTCCCTACTAATCAGTATGCCAGGATATCCTAAGAACCAAGGCAAGCGTACTCATACTACCAAGTAAAGTAGTATGCGGCTTCGGAAGCAGTCTAAGCTGAAAGGTAATCATATAGTTTACTTTCTAATACAAAATAGCCATGGAAAAGATTCAAATCACGAGAAGGAACTAAGAATTAGACGTTTTAGCAGGTGTTTTAATACCAACATTTTAAACAACTATCATAAAACACATATAAAACATTTTAATAAGCCGTACGTAACGCAAAACATTTGCGCCGACTTGTAGCTATAATCAAGCAATCGCGCTGTCGGTTTGTTGCTTGAAATGGAAAAAAAACCCGCCTGCCCTGCCTATCAATCAAACCCGGGGACAGCGGAGTATCCCTCCCTACAGGCTGCCGCCATTCGCACTTCCACTAAAGAGCAGAAAAAAACTGGGCCTTGCTCCTATGCTCTCGTCCTCCGTCAGCACTGAAAATCGCTGCCCAAAACCGCCATGGTAAATTTGACAAACATCAGAATAAAAGCGAACCATCGGCCCCGTTCTCCCCAAGGGCAGCGCCTCACGATGCGCCCGCAGCATTTATACCGCCAAGGCCAGATTGCCTGATTGATAGGGAGTAAAAAAAGAAGATTTTGAGTGACAGCTTACCTTAGTGCCAATCTTCGTCACAATGACAAGCGGCTGCAGCAATCGGGACCCGCAGTTGTTGCATGGCGTCACCACGCACGGCACGCAGGCCGCTCAGCTCATGAATATTTATGAGGTGGGAGGAGACAGCGAGCTTCATCCAAAAGGTTCTCGCCCCCAGAGGACGCTCACTCTATTCTATAGAGACTGCAGGAGGCAAACGCCACAGAGCTAATACTGTCCCATCAACCGTTACAAACACAGATTGTTTCGGAAATGTTATTTCATAGAAAAATACACAACGGTATATAAAATGAGACTGGATAAGGAAGCTAAACTACGGTGAATAACATTAGTTATGACCGTAGATGGTCTAATAGTCTGACATTTTCTAACTTATGTTTGAAGAAGTGTTTGTAAACTTTTGTTTTTGACATTATTATGTAAAATATAAAACAACCAAAAAAATGTGTTTTGGATACGACAGAGAAGATGATGAGGTTCAAATCCCCTGTCAAGTTACTGCTGTTGAGTCCTTGAGTAAGGCCATGAACCCACAATTAATCTGCTATAAATGAAATATATGAATACTGTAATTATGTTCAAAATATTTTTTAACGCTATAATTCCAAATGCATCATATTTGATACATGGATTTCCTGTAAGATACAAAGTGAAAACATGCATTTTACATTTTTGGATAATTATTTCATGTGTCCTGCTTTATATGGTGAATTTGTTTAGGTCTTTTAGTATGGAAAATGTGGACAGATTTATTGGAGACATGCTCTGCAATTCTGGCAGTGTTTGTCATTTTAGTTAGTCATGTACTGAGGATGGAAATTCTCAAGAATGTTGATGATAATAATAATAATAATAACAACAACAACAACAATACTGTCATAAACTATTCTTTCCACCTGAACTCTGAGAAGGTTGTGCCACTAGATATTTATGAATAGGTAGGCCAAGTTTTGACTAAGGAGGTCTAGATACAAGTCCCCTAGGATTATGAAACTATCATAAAAAAGAAAAACATACAACTATTAGGAGAAATTGCATCATAGCAGCAAATTTCTTTGAAGAGATATGTTATTCAAAGTTCGTATTTAGGTGCAGGTCTTATATGACTGCTATCCATCTACTAACAAGAGAGATCCAGCAAAGATACAAGCAATGTTACTTGCAGTAGCAGATCCTAATACACTCAAATACTGAGTATATAGACTGGTACTATCAAATGTACATCTGGTCTGTAGCTGCATTCATTCAGTACCAGCCAAAATAGCTTTATAAATCGCATTTTATTAGAAGATTAAAGCTATTCTTAAATCCAGTAAATACATTAAATAACTTTATGAGAAAACTATTTCTAGATCAATTTAAATTAATTCTCTCTCTATTGCCTTTACTAACAAGTATTTCTGTATCAAACACCAATTAAACTTTTAATTAAACTGTAAAAACCCTCTTACCTGACGGGCCTTGGGAGGATCTATTAACTTACTATAATCAGGTAGGCCTGTCTGTAAAATATACAGTCATAAACTCAAGAGGGAACAAGCCATTAATGTCTGCCCTAAATACTGCAATATTTAAATTTTTTCTAAAAATTTTCTTTTTCAGTAGTCTGACTCCATTTTAATCAATCATCAGGTTTCCTCCACTAGCATAATTAAAGTTCCACTAGGGCATCAATGACTTTTCATTTTGGTTAATTAACGTTTGTAACAGACATTCAAATAAGGTATTTATTTTTGTGTTAAAATTACACTCACCTTCAGGAACATCCACTCACAGCGACACTCTCTCTCTCGCACATAGTGTTGTGTATTTTTCTGGTCATGTAGTAATAGTAAAGCAGTACAGGAGTAGTAAAACAGAGCGATTAGCCTGTCACAGATCAAACATTCAACCCTCGTTTCAGGGATGTTTTGGGGCAGCAGCGCCTCCCCCAGGTCCTAGTGCGTCAAATTTGATTACATTGTGAATATAGAAACATAGTGCAGTTGAATAAGAGAGAATAAATAATAAAAATTGCTGATGATTTAAACTAATAATGCATGTTTATTTGGGTTGCAGCTACATAACATTCTTTGGGGGTGGAACAGGTCTAAGGATGTCCATGACTCTGAGAATGTTGTGAGATGTCCATCCTGTAGAAGCTCACTCTTTGTGAGTTCTGATTGACATGGCAGATATTTGGCATTCAGAGAACTAAAAAATGTTGAATATGCTGAGTTCAGCACTCTATAAAAAATAGGTTGCTGTTACTATATATGAGATATAGGTAATTATCAAATGAGTTATGATATTCATTGCCATTATATTCTCAGTAATACACCCATTGACACACACACAACAATCTCACCAAGGAGTTGTTGGAATCAACTGAAACTTTATATGTCTAAATGTAATGATGATATATGTAAGTGATTACAATTTTAGAGAAAAAGGATAAGTTTATTTTGGGGAAAACTGTACAATTAAAAGGAGGCTCTAGTACCCTGTTGGGATGCCTCTAGCCTGGACACAAGATGAGATATGGTTGGGCATGGAAGCGTACAAGCTCTGTATGGTATCCTGTGGCACATTTGCCCACAGATGGGCCTGTAGATCACGCACAATCATAGCTTGTTGAAGCCGGTGTCCCAGCTGGTTCATTACATACTCGATTGGTGATAAATCTGGTGACCGGGCAGGCCAAGGAAGTATTGCAATCTGGCAAAGACATTCCTGGAAAACCCTTGCTGTGTGTGGGTGAGCATTATCCTCAGGAGACCTTAACATTCTCATGCATAACTCTAAATGCAGTCTACTAGGATTGTTGGTCTGACTGTTTCCAGCTCTTCCTTGGAGTTTTTTACACTATGATTAGCTGTTGCTCACTGATGATAGTACTATTTGTCATACATAGTTTATTTCTTTTGGAACAATTTCTCTGGTTTAGAGAAGGGGAAATATCTAGTCACTGCTCTGCTCACTTTATCAACTGGTTGAAACTTGCAGGCACAGGGATTAATCACCAATCCAAAAAAAAAGCTCAACGCAGGGACAAGAACATCTGAACAATAAGTGTGTAGTTTACAATCTGTATTAGTCACCACTGGTCATGTAGTATGTGGTATATGTCTGAAAATTGGTTGAGCACAGTTTGCTGCTCCATTACATTATGCTTGTAGAAGTACAGTGTTGCTTGAAAGTTAAGAACCTTCTAAAATGCTCTATATTTCTTCATAAATATGACCTAGACATAAGATTTTTGAGGCAAGTCCTAACAGTAGATCAAGAGAACCCAGTTAAATAAATGAGACGAAGATCTACATGGTCATTCATTTATTGGGGGAAATAATCCAATATTACATATCATTGAGTGGCAAAAATATGTGAACCTTTTGATTTCCTTATCTCCTGCGACTCCCTTGTGTTGCAGTAACTTCAACTAAATGTTTCTGGCAATTGTTGATCAGTCCTGCACAATGTCTTAGAGGAATTTTCTTCTGTACAGAACAGTTTCAACTTTGTCATGTTGGTTTCCTCCTGTGAACTGCTCACATGAGGTCCTTCCACAACATAGCTGTTGGATAGGACTTGGCAATCCAAACACAACTTTGTTCTTGTTTAACCATTTTTTGGTAGAATGACTTGTTCCTTTTCTGCAAATCCAGGACTTGTTTGATCTGAATCTTTTTCCATTAAGACAGCCATCTTTATAGCCTGACATGCAAAAACCAGGCCTGTAGTTATAATCCCTAAAAAGTCAGAGAAAACATTTTCAGTTGCAGCATCAAAGACTGACATTATGTCCTCTGGAGCAACTTCCTGAATGGCCATATCATTACTGAGAACCATATATGATACCTCAGGTTCTGCAACAGGAAGATGCTAATTATGCTGAGCCAGCTGTTATATCTGATATAATACAGCTGTCAAAAATGTCTTCTTCGAAAGGGATCTGTGAAAAAGGTGTTGTATAAATAGGATAAGCAGGAGTATCTGATAGCAAACAAGGCTGTGGTTCCAGTTGTGGCAGCTACTGTGGCAGTACTCTGTATAGTGGTACTCTAAGGGCCAGTGTCTGGGGTTAGGAAACATGTTAAGTGTTTAGCAGATATAGAAACAGAGAAGGTCCCTTCCTTTCTCAAAACAATTTTCATGACATCCATAATACTGACTAGTAGGTCAGTGCAATGTTCAATTATTTGATCTTACCTCAACACTGATTGGAAGGACTTTCTCAGAATATGCCACATCTATGGATGTATTAGCAGGGGCAGTTTTAGGTGTTGCACAACCAAGGGTGGATTTGGAATTCCTGGGGCTCCAAGCAAAGTTATGCCCGGGGGCCCTAATCAAAACCCTTTTTTATTTAGATATGCCGACCTGGTCAAAGGAAAACAGTTGATTTAAATGACTTGGGAGGGCTGGTATGAGTATTTCAGAAACTGCTGATTTACTGGGATTTTCATGCAAAGCCATCTCTAGGGTTTACATAGAATGGTCCAAAAAAGAGAAGATATCCAGTGAGTGGCAGACTGGTTCCAGCTGATAGAAAGAAAACAGTAACTCAAATAACTACTCATTAGGGATGCACCGATATTGAATTTCTTGGGCCGATACGATAACTGATTTTTAGCACATTATTGTGGCCGATACCGATGTTCAAATCCGATAACTTAACCTTTCTGCATTTCAAATACAGTAAATCATTTTTGCAATAAAATAAAACAATAATTAGCAATAAAACAGTTAAATCAGACCTGATTACTGTAAACACAAGGTGCAGTTCACTCAAAGGAAAAATGGTTAAATTCCATTTTATTTTTTAACCTTCCTTTAAAAAAGGTAGGATTTTTTTTTTAAGTCTTGAATTGGTACAGGCAGCAAAAAGAACAATTAAATGTCTAAGAAAGCTTATGACTGAGCAGCTTCAAGTATTAATGAGTAACAGCCAAAAGAAAAATCAAAGACGTATTCATATGTAAATATATTATAAATATCGGTTATAATATCGGCTAAAATTCTAATATCGGACCGATGCCGATATCTGAAAAAAGTCCATATATCGGCAAATAATATATCGGCCGCCGATATATCGTGCATCACTACTACTCATTATAACCAAGGTATGCAGAAGAGCAACTCTGAATGCTCAACACATCAAATCTTGAAGCAGATGGACTACAACAGCAGAAGACCTTACCGGTGCAACTCCTGCCAGCTAAGAACAGGCAACTGAAGCTCCAATTCACACAGGATCACCAAAAATGGCAATAGAAGATTGGAAAACTGTGGTAGTCTAGCGGGTAAGGTACTGGACTATGGACCAGAAGGTCCAGGGTTCAAATCCCACCTCTGCCAAGCTGCCACTGTTGGGTCCTTGAGCAAAACCCTTAACCCACAATTGCTTGGATTGTAAGATTGTATCAATTGTAAGTCGCTCTGGATAAGGGCGTCTGCTAAATGCTGTAAATGTAAATGAAAAACATTGCCTGGTCTGATGGGTCTTAATCTCTGCTGCGACATTCCGATGGAAGAGTCAGAATTCGGCATAAACAATTTACATTTACTGTGATAAAGGATTTTGTCCATATTGCCCACCCTTGTATCCACATATTTGTGAAAGGGATTTTTTTACTATTCACAGAGCATATTGAATGTATTCATTTATTTCTTAATGTCACGTCAGCATCAATGGCCATCTCCATGTCAGGCAGAAGGTTACAACTGCACTCAGCTAACACACTCACAGTGGCAGCAATTTAGAGAGACCAACTGACCAACACATGTCTTTGGAATGTGGGAGGAAACTGGAGTACCCGGAAAAAATGGACAGAGAAAATACAAACTCCACACCGAGTCCAGAGTAGGGATCGAACCAGGGATCTCTGGAGCTGGGAGGCAACAGCGCTAAGTACCATGCCACTGTGTTATACATTCTGGCTAGGAATAAGAACCCTGTATGCATTTTGACCTTTAAAGCCGATCTAATAATGAGGTCTCATCCACGTAAACCTTCACACGCTGCGCCATAATTCTTGTGAAACAGCAATTTAGATGATTCAGCATTAAGTCACATTGATTCTTGGTCCAACTGAGCTTTAATTTCAACATTTAAGACAATACACAGCTTCTACATTGATAACAATAATCTGTCATCAACATAATTATTGTTCAAGTTGTAATATATTATACTTCTTTCAAAGATTTCAACACAAACACACACTGTACCGTCGACTCATTGGGAAGCTTTAAAAAATACAGGGGGAAAAAAAACCTAGTGGTTTGCAATGTACAGTGAAAAAGAGAGAGGGTACTAGGGTAGAGATAGAGAAAAATAGGGACAATAGGGAATATACAGAGAGAGAAGATAGGGAAAGCATTGGACTTAAGAGCAACCTCAGTGAACGATGCGAGAGGTGACCCGGCACATACTGAAGTAATCAGTACACACACACACACACACAAACACACTAAGTGGAATGATTTGCACACACTGCAGAAGCAGTTTTTCTCATTGAGTCTGGTTTCTCACTAGCACAGCAGTGGAACAGTAATGTCTGTATTGCATCTACAAAGGACACACACACACACACACACACACACACACACACACACACACACACACACACACACACACAACATTACAGTAATCCCAGGTCATTCAGCAACTACTTCCCATCTCATTCCGTTCATTGCAAACAATTCACTGTCAGTAACTTAAAACGGACTAACAGATGAAAGACAAATATTTTCTTCGTAGGGAAAACGCAGCCGTTCTAATTTATACACATTATTTAAATCGATTTTATAACTCCTCTAAATCACCACGTACAGCCTTCGGTTCTTTAAAACTGACAACATGAACTATGAGGCAAAATACATACACGGACAAACTGTCGACTTCAGTGTTAATCGCTACCATCTAACCGCTACTCCATGAGCAGGGCGTATTCTTCAAAAAGGGATATCTCAAAAATAAAAAAGAGACGTTAGTAACAGCAATAATAAATACTCATGTTAAATAGCATATAAAAGGAACATGGAAATGAAGTGTGAATATGCAAACGTCATTCTAAGCTAAACGCACTGAATATCGCCTCAGCATTAACAGCATGTCAGACGTGTTCGACACTGATAGACGAGCTACAATATGGTCATTCGTTTGCTGGTTTCTCGGAGTCCAGTGGCATTTCCACAACGTGAACGAGATCCGAAAAAAGTCTCAAGCTTCCTCAATTGTAAGCACTGATACGAATTTACACAGGTATAAAAATAAGAATATCAGGAACGACCGCCATTTTTTCACGACATCGCAGTCTTGGGCACCTTCTGTGGCATAAACATCTGCTATAAATAGTGAATCTTGACATTTTAGCTTGAGCCGATCTCTCTCAAACAAGCTAAGGGTCAAATACAGCATCAATGACATTTTTCCAAAGCAGCCCACTGATTATGTGACTAAAACAACCCTTTGGAATTAGAATACAAAACGAAATAAATAAGACATCACAACATACTGTTAGAAAACAAGACTGGAGTGTGAAGTGAAACGTGAAATGGGAGTAAGATACCTTGTCATGAAGTAAACTGAATTATACACCATTTCCATTTGCGGACTTTCTGGAATGGCACAGTGATTTAGGCTTACATCGTGGGACGCAGGCAGGGAGCCAGTCCATCACTCAGGGTTTGGAAGGGTCACACCCTCCTCAGACTCGAACCCGAGTCACCGCAGCGGTGGGCTAAAGAGTGGCGGCTGCACCGCTCAAGCGTAGTTCCATAACTAAAAGGCTAAATGACAGATTTCTAAACATGTTTGGCTGCAAAATTCAGTAGACTACTGCGAAAATTCATGGTCCATGTTCTAACTTGTCCTTAAGCTCTTGTGATTGAGTAAACAGGGTTCATATTGCAGCACAGCAAAGCTTGTTCAAAGTCTTGTTCGTGGTAACCTTTCAGAAGTTTCTTCCATACAGGTGGAGAGATTAGGTGGAAAAACGTGAGGTTTTCCCATTGATATACAAAAGAGGGATTTGTCGGCTATATTTGTTAAGACAAGAAATTATTACAGGATGGAATGTAATGTACAAAATGAGAGCCTGTCATAAAATAACACGGATATGTTTTTCGGACAGCAAATAAATCATTTAGATAAAAACCCCAACAAACTTAGATGGTCGCCGCGTTCAACCAGCATCATATCATGTTGAAGCACTTAAGCACTGGTCCAACTTTTGGTTACACACATCCTTCATACTCTATCTCTAACTCTCTCTCTCTCTCTCTCTCTCTCTCACACACACACACACACACACACACACACACACACACACACACACACACACACACACACACACACACACACACACACACACACACACAGAGGGGGGCACTGTATTTAGTGATGTGGGATTGTCACTCTAGGCTGGCAACACAGTCGATGAGGAGATATGGAACCATGGGCGAAGGTTGAGTTGGATGTTTCCGAGGGTCAGGGCTCATCAAATAACTGCAGGTCCAGTCGGACTACTATCTCTCCAGTGGGGACCTCGTGTAAGAGCAGCCTCTTAGTGATCGGACCCTTCGAACCCTGGTCCTTTTTAATGTCCGCCAGCCGAATCTCTGTCCTACCAAGGAAATCTACAAACAGACACAAACCCACGTTTATGTCACAAATGAGTTATTGCCGGATGCAGAAAGTGACTTGTGTAAAAGCTATAGTTCATCCATTTTAAGGCCTTCTCGAGGAAGTCAGCATTTGTATTAGTATTTTTATTAACTATTTAGCAGATGCCCTTATCCAGAGCGACTTACACCTGATACAGTCTTACAATCCAAGCAATTGTGGGTTAAGGGTCTTGCTCAAGGACCCAACAGTGGCAGCTGTGGGATTTGAACCCTGGACCTTCTGGTCCAGAGTCCAGTACCTTAACCGCTAGGCTACCACAGTCCCGTGTTGTTCGTAATACTGTCTATCAATGCAGTTTTGGCTTCATACATACAAAAGTATCAGTCGTTTCAATCACTCATAAGTCACTTGTGTTTTATAACACCAGTTAGAAACTTTAGAAACACCAATTAACCTAATGTGCATGTCTTTGGCATGTGGGAAGAAACAGGAGTACCCGGAGTAAACCAATGCAGACACGGGGAGGACATGCAGACTCTACGCAGGTAGGGATTGGTATTAAAAACAATTAGCACAATTCATTTTCAAGATATTCCAGTGCTGTTGGAAGGCTTTAAAGGACAACAAACAGATGTATTATTTGAGTATGAAGGTCTGAGAATGTGTGGTTACCATCAGGTGAGAACTGATCCCTTTCAAACACGGTCACGCACAGCACGTCTTGCTCCAGGTCTTTGATGAAGAACTGGCAGTTGGAATTCCATTTAGGGTTCAGTGTGTCCTGCATTGTCTTAGTGATGTGACACTGTGAACCCATTGTGACCTCGCAGTATGGATTGCTCTTACCTACAAAAATGCAGAGGGTGGGGGAACATTACATGAACAGTAACCTTACCTAATACCTATAAACAACATCAGCAACAGCAATAAGACAAAACAAGACAAGCCTTCTTACCATGGGACCGGCAGGGTTTCAGCTCAATCCCTTCCACAATGTTGACCATCAATCTACCAATGCCGGTAGCTCTTTGAGACCGCACTGCACACAGACACATCATAACACGTTTACATAAGGGTAAAGTTGTATAATGCAGCTCTTGTGTTTTGAAGTTAAGAGCCAGTTGCCGGGTTTGGGAAAAAAACCCATTATGAGCACATTAACGTCCAGACCCATAATTTCCTAGCAGAACATTATCCAGAGCATCACGCTTCCTCCACCAGACTGTCTTGTTCAGTACAAACTGGTTCTATCACTTCCCCAGGTAAATGATGCACACATACCAGTCACATGGCGGAAAAGGGAATTTTTGGACCAGACAAGCTTCTTCCACTGCTCAGAAGTTTCGTTCTGCCACTCATGTGCTCATTGTAGTCAATGTCAATGGTGGACTTATGGCAGCATGGTGAGCACTGTGACTGCCAGCTAAATAGCCCCATACTACAGTGGTGCTTGAAAGTTTGTGAACTTTCTACATTTCTGCATAAATATGACCTAAAACTTCATCAGATTTTCACAAAGTAGATAAAAAATAAAAGTAGATAAAGAGAACCCAGTTAAACAAATGAGACAAAAATATTATACTTGGTCATTTATTTATTGAGGACAATGATCCAATATTACATATTAGTGAGTGGCAAAAGTATGTGAACCTTTGCTTTCAGTATCTGCTGTGACCCCCTTGTGCAACAATAACTGTAACTAAATGTTTCCTGTAGCTGTTGATCAGTCCTGCACACCGGCTTGGAGGAATTTTAGCCCATTCCTCCGTACAGAACAGCTTCAGCTCTGGGATGTTTTGGTGGGTTTCCTCACATTAGCTGCTCGCTTCTGGTCCTTCCACAACATTTCCATTGGATTAAGGTCAGGACTTTGACTTGGCCATTCCAAAACATGACCTTTATTCTTCTTTGACCATTCTTTGGTAGAACGGGACTTGTGTGCTTAGGGTCGTTGTCTTGCTGCATGACCCACCTTCTTTCTTGAGATTTCAGTTCATGGGCAGATGTCCTGACATTTTTCCTTTAGAATTCTCTGATATAATTCAGAATTCATTGTTCCATTCAATGATGGCAAGTCGTCCCTGGCCCAGATGCAGCAAAACAGGCCCAAACCATGATACTACCACCACCATGTTTCACAGATGGGATAAGGTTCTTATGCTGGAATGCAGTGTTTTCCTTTCTCCAAACATAACACTTTTCTTTTAAAACCAAAAAGTTTTATTTTGCTCTCATGTGTCCACAAAAAAAACATTCTTCCAATAGCCTTCTGGCTTGTCCACGTGATCTTTAGCAAACTGCAGAAGAGCAGCAATGTCCCTTTTTGGAGAGCAGTGGCTTTCTCCTTGCAACCCTGCCATGCACACCATTGTTGTTCAGTGTTCTTCTGATGGTGGACTCATGAATATTAACATTAGCCAATGTGAGAGAGGCCTTCAGTTGCTTAGAAGTTACCCTGGGGTCCTTTGTGACCTCGCCAACTATTACACGCCTTGCTCTTGGAATGATCTTTGTTGGTCGACCACTCCTGGGGAGGGTAACAATGGTCTTGGATGTCCTCCATTTGTACACAATCTGTCTGACTGTGGATTGGTGGAGTCCAAACTCTTTAGAGATGGTTTTATAACTTTTTCCAGCCTGATGAGCGTCAACAACTCTTTCTGAGCTCCTCAGAAATCTCCTTTGTTCGTGCCATGATACACTTCCACAAATGTGTTGTGAAGAGCAGACTTTGATAGATCCGTGCTCTTTAAATAAATCAGGGTGCCCACTCACCTGTCATCCCATTGATTGAAAACACCTGACTCTAATTTCACATTAACTGCTAATCTTAGAGGTTCACATACTTTTGCCACTCACTAATATGTAATATTGCATCATTTTCCTCAATAAATAAATGACCAAGTATAATATTTTTGTCTCATTTGTGTAACTGGGTTCTCTTTATCTACTTTTAGGACTTTTAGGTGTGAAAATCTTTAAAATCATATTTATGCAGAAATATAGAAAATTCTAAAGCGTTCACAAACTTTCAAGCACCACTGTATGTGTTGTGTCATTCCTCCTGTAACCAGCATTAAGCACTTCTGTGACTTGTATCACAATAGCCCTTCTGTCTGTTCAGATGGGATAGGCTTCGTTGCCCTTGCATGATGCATGATGAGTGCATCGCGTCATGTGCTTGCCTTCTTACGCTGACACGCCCGCCACTCTGGAATAGCACACTGTTCCATTCCAGAGCCCAATGATTATGTTCCCTAACAAACTGAAGCCTTTATTTCCAATTAACCAGTGGCGGTTCTAGACCATTTGAAGCGAGGGGTATAGACTGGGGCCAATTACATTCTACCTAAATGTTCCTTGCAGCCATTAATATGATTTATTAATGATCTCACTCTTCATTTGATGTAGGGGGGGCAAGCACTGGTCCCAGTTGGCTTACCAAAGAACTGCCACTGCAATCAACCTTTCTAACAGACGCTATGCTGATGGCCACACAGCCGTTTCGTTCCTTTCCGGAGAGTTCTCGTCACCCTGTACTAGTGGAAGTGCTCTTACACAGCTGTCAGTTCTACTGTTGATTTTTAAGATTCAATTTTACAGAGTGTTCTCCAAACACAGTCATTCAAGATTTGTTTTCCAACCACATTTCTTCTCATTGTTTTAGTATCATTACTAATATCAATGTTTTAAGCTCAGATCACCCAAAACTTACCCAGATAGGCTTTCTCCCTCTTCTTCTTTTCTGTTTCAATGAAGAGTTCAGAGGCAGCCTTGATCTTCTGCACCCATGCAGTCCTGACCAGAACAATCCAATTTTCAAGATTAAATCTCAACCCATTAGCAATGCCTCACTGACAGTAAATGTAACACCCAGTGTTTAACAGCTCTCTTGATGATGTACCAAAACTAAATGATATTGACAAAAACCCTGGTGTTAAACATGCACATGTTAAGGTACTGGACCAGAAGGTCCAGAGTTCAAATCCCACCTCAGCCATGCCGACCCTGTTCCTAACCCAAGTGCTTGGATTGTAAGTCTGCATCAGCTCTAAGTACTCTGGTTGAGGGCATCTGATCAAAGACTAAATGTCGAAGTCAAATGTATTTCTATATTCTTTTTACAACAGAGCGTTGTCTCAAAGCAGCTTTACAAATATCTAGGACCAAAAGCCCTAACTGAGCAAGCCTAGCTTAGAGAATATGCATATTGGCATTATTTAGTCCAGTAAACCATTAAACAGAGTCACTGCAGGATCTCGTGTCCTCAGCGGGGAAGTATTGTTGGCATGGCACGTTCAGTTAACCGGAGGAGGGGAGGGGAAGTTAGTGCCCTCAGATGTGGTCTGAGTAATGGTATGAGAACTGGTATTGTTGGTGGCAAAACAACAAAATGTCAAGATCAGTACTGGATAGAGTCAGACTATTCATTTGGATTGCTGACTGCACCTTTAATGCTTCATTACTGTTCCTATAAGCCTCTAAAACAGCTTTTAAAAGCATAAAGTAAATGAGTTGATGAAGAGAATATGTGTGTGGGTGTGTGTGTGTGTACCTCTCATTGATGCTCTCTGCCCGGATGGTATACACTCGGTCGATGTGAGATATGTGAAAGATGGGCTCATCTCCGGATGGGTCAGTAGGGAGCTTTACCAGAACCTCGTTCAGGAAGATGGGCTAAAGTGGCAATTATATAAATAAATAAAGAGGGTGGGGGTTAGGACAATAGTCCCCATTATGACAACACTTTTTAATTCATTCAGCTGACACAAGCAACTTACAAGTGTAGCAAAGCAGTTATGGGATTATTATTAGGTCCATGGGGCCTGCTTAAGTGTTCTGACAGTGCAGGGATTTAAACTTATTACTTTTACCTTCTGGGTTTCTAGCAGAGAATCTCCAACTTTTCTCCCAATTTGGCATTTTCAATGACGCAGTCTTTCGATGCAATGAGCAAAATTCCCCAACGATGGAGGAGGGCCGTATGCCAGCGAGTGCCTCCTCACAGCTTGCGAAAGCCAACCACTTCTTATTACCAGCATGTAAGCTCGCGCTGGGCAGCACGCTGGCACAAGTGGTTAGTGTGGTCACCTCAAAGCTCCAGAGATCCCCGGTTCGATCCCAGCCTCGGACTGTTGGGTTTGCATGTCCTCCGCGTGTCCGTGAAGGTTTACTCTGGATACTCCGGTTTCCTCCCACATTTCAAAGACATGTACTAGGTTCATTGTTTGCCCTAAATTGGCCCAGTAGCAATGTGTGTGTGTGTGTGTGTGTGTGTACGCGACCTTGGTCAGGCCTGGAGAGGGATGGGCTCTGCCAAACTACTCCTGCATAGGACACACTATAAAGGTAGCACCCCATGACAATCCCAGGTTAAAAGACTAGTGAGTGAGTGAGAAGCTCGCTTTTTCTGTCTGCCACTGTTGAAGAAGTGGGGAGACGATCCTCATCGGACCTTCCCTCCCTCAGACACAGGCAACTATATACCTGTAGCCCCGGCTAGACCATCCTGAGATTTGAACACAGGTCTCCACGGTAGTGGGCTAGCATATTTGAGTGCTGCACCACTTGAGTGTTTAGCATAGATTTACAACCGAACCATTACAACTGTTTTATATTCAGTGAGGGCCAAATGTCTGAGGTCACTAATAAAAAATGCTTCTATTTTAATACAATGAATTTTACTATAGTTGAATCAGAGAGGAAAAAAAACAACATCTCCATGTTGCTGTAAGGAGAGCATGCACTTGATCTGGCATGAACTCCAAGATTTAGTAACCAATTATGTTATCCCAGCATAATTTCACAAGTTCACAAAAACCAACTTCTGATGTTACTGAATGCTTGGCTTTCTCTTTTCTCTAGTTCCTCTAGATGTTTAAGTCAGGAGACTGTGGAGAAAGGTACATGATAGGTAGCACTCCTTGATCTTATTCGATCTTCAATTAGTTGTTACAAAGCTTTGATGTGTGTTGTGGGTCATTATCCTGCTGCACTCTGAATCCTTCTCCATAAAGATCCAAAGAAGTATTTTCACTAGCGCTCTCAGACTTTCGGCCCCCACTGTGGCTGAGGTCTAACTTTAAACACCATAGTTGGTAACATTATCCTCAAAAGGGTCAGCGTGATTGCTAGTTTTCGTTCCAACCAAAAACGAGCTACACCTGGCTCCACTTGTCTAATCACTTGGCCTTGGTCTTCAAACAGACTGACGAATACGATCAGGTGTGGCTCCTGCTTGGCTGAAAACTTGTAGCCACACCCCGACTTTATAAGGATAACTGCTCACCAGTGTCATAAAACATTTTTGAATTATACAGTGCTGTGCAAAAGTCTTAGGCCACCATTAGCTTTGTTGTTTCAGTAATGGTATAATGACCTTGTATAACATATTGTCCATGATTGGACCCAAAAATCTCAAACTCGGATTCGTCAATCCATAATGCTCTTTTCCACCGATCTTAATTCCAATCTTTGTGAGCTTTAGCATATCTTAGCTTTTTCACCCTGTTTTCCTTCTGAAAAAGTGATTTCCTGGTTGCTATTCATCCTGATCAAGCTTCTTCAGACCGTTGGGTCAACTTGGCATCCTGATGAAGATGGCAGATGCTGTGTATTACACAGAGGTTCAGTTTTTTTAATACTGCATACAACTTCCTGTAGTTTCTGGTTGTATTCTAACAAAGTGATTGAGAAATAATTTTATATGGTCATGATAGTCAAGTCAGATTTATTTATATAGCGCTTTTTACAATGGAGCATTGTCTCAAAGCGACTTTACAAGTTTAGATTATCTCCTAATAACTACGTCCAATCCCAAATTGAGCAAGCCTAGAATGACAGTGGCAAGGAAAAACTCCCTAAGTGTTATTGGGAAGAAACCTTGGGAGGACCAAGACTCAAAAAGGGACCCAACCTCCTTGGGCGGCGTAGATGATAAATCTAAGAGCGAAACTAAAGTCATGGAGTCAAAGTACGAATAAAATGTAAAATATGCACATCGGCATTAAGTAGTCCGATGGTATATCTAATCTAATAGTGTCCAAAGACTTTTGCACAGTACTGTAGCCCTGGTTCTGGGTGAAAGGCTCGTAACTGGCAGAAGTGTATGAGTGTATGAGTGAATGAGTTTTTTTCCTCTGAGGAGGACTGACCATTTATAAAGCTAGCTTATGCTCAACTGCAATTGCTAATTTGATTCCCTCTATATCCAGATCTATGTCGAGGCCGTGAAAAGTACTGGACGGGATAACCTTTAGCAATTTAGCTTATCTTTATGTTGAAAGCATGAGTGGTCACCTCACAGCACAGCAGCATACTGCATACACATTTCTAGTAGTTTGTGGTTGTATTCTAATAAAGACACTGAGAAATACTTATATACGGTCATTATACCATTGCTAAAACAAATGGTATATCAAAACTAATGGTGGCCTAAGACTTTTGCATAGTACAGTGGAACCACAAAATTTCGAAATCTCTTCACTCGAACAATGTGGACAATGAATGATGTGTTAGAAATTTTTTTTGCCTCCAAATTTGAACAAAAATTCCGACTTCAAACACCGGCACCCTAAATACAACACTCAATGGGCCGATCTTCTGAAGACGATGCACGTAATTCTGTCCAGTATTACCTCTTATTACATGCTTTTAATTATTCTTTGCATACACATATAGCCATAAAAACAATCATTCCGGTGTCGGGAATGAATTAATCCGATTTGCATCACTTCTTATGGAGAAATTTGATTCCCATTTCGAACGGCCTTTTGGAACCAACTAAGTTCGAATTCTGAGGTTCCACTATACTGTATATAACCAGGCTAGACCATCCAGGAGTGACTTTACTCACCGTCTTGTACATGCGGTACTGCAGGTGGGACTTGGCACTGAACACTTTGTCCGAAGCCGAGCTGCCCATCGGCTTGGTGACCTGTGTGAGCAGCAGGAAATCGTTGAAGAGGAAGCCGTACAGCTCCTTGTTGCTCTTGGCCTTGTAGAGCTTCCCGCTGTGCAGGAACTTGCGAGGACCCAGGCAGTTGGTGACGGAGTTGAAAACCAATTGCTACAACACAGATGATTAGAAGGAGAGTCTCAAGCAGAAAAACAAACCATCATCTAGTAAGTGTGTGGTGTATCATTCCAGACCTCGGACAGCCCCTCACACTGGACGTGTGCTTGTATCCACTCCAGGCGGTCCGAGTTCTCTTTCTCACGCACACCCTCGTTTACTTGCGAGCAGAGCTCCTCTGCCTTCTCCAGAGCCTGCCGCAGGTGACTGTGGTCGGGATGGCTTTCCGGGGTGTTCTCCAGAATCTGGCCAGGATCACATAAAACAAACTGTAATGAGCTGTGCGAAAAGAGTCTCCTTGTGTTCGTTGCCTTAGATCTGTACTGTCATCATTCGATGAACTGTAATTGCTTGCATTCTACGCTTAAGCTGTCAGAACGTTGACTGATGTGGCCGGATTATTCAGCGCTACGGACGCTGGAACACTTAACGCGTCTGTGTACGTACATTTTTGATGATTAGTGGGTAGCGGGTGACCCTCTGCATGGGTTTGAGCAGGAAGCTAGACAGAGGCATGCCTTTACACCGAGGATCCATTGCTAACCTCTGTAAAACACAGACACACACAGAGCGTTTGCACTCAAGATCAAACACATATTGCAATAAGACAGCGCCAAATCTGCCTACACCACAGAGGCAGCGAATGGCAGCCAGTCCTGACAAGCATGCCGTTACCTTGACAAAGTCTTTGAAGTCAGGCACCTCATCAGTCTTCTGCTGGATGAGGGTAGCACCATTAAGCTGACAGCTGCAGAAGCGGATATAAGGCTGCATATGGGGC
This sequence comes from Ancistrus triradiatus, assembly GCA_025084515.1. NCBI lineage: Eukaryota > Metazoa > Chordata > Actinopteri > Siluriformes > Loricariidae > Ancistrus > Ancistrus triradiatus. The sequence continues at coordinate 202,277 of JAJAGP010000505.1, forward strand.
AGCTGCGCAGTCAGTATGTCCCCAATCATCTTCACTGGCATGCGCTCACCTGACATTTTCTTTCTCACCCGGAGAGCCCTGTAGACAAAAAGGCCTGCAGTAATGAATTGTTCTGCTACACACTCTCATTTGAAACAGAACAGTACAATACAATACAATACTATGACTTAAAACGCAACTGAAAACATTTAGGACAGTAATTCTTTCTTTGTATCTATTATTAAACTTGAAATGCTTACCGAAAACAAGACCGAAATGCTAACATGCTTTCTGCGTTTCATAACTGTAATTCTGTGGACTGTGGTGGCCTAGCGGTTAAGGTACTGGACTATGCACCAGAAGGTCCAGGGTTCAAATCCCACCTCTGCCAAGCTGCCACTGTTGGGTCCTTGAGCAAGGCCCTTAACCCACAATTGCTTGGATTGTAAGACTGTATTAATTATAAGTCGCTCTGGATAAGGGCGTCTGCTAAATGCTGTAAATGTAATGTCTTTTCTTTCAGCAGCTGTATCAAGGGTTCGTTCGTACTAGAGTTCTGTCATTCAGACATGAAGTAGATGTCTGTAAGACGTACTTTTATTTCCTATAATAATTCTTCAGACCTGTTAAACCGTGCATACCTAATGGCCTCTTTCAGCAGGATAATGCTCCCTGCCATGCTGCAAAATTCGTTCAGGAATGGTTTCAGCAACACGAAAAAGTGTTCAAGGTGTTGACTTGGCTTCCAAATCTACCAGATCTCAATTTGGTGAACATACAAGTCTGATTCATGGAGGCCCCAAATCGCAACTTACAGAACTTTAAGGATCTGCTGCTAAGGACTAAGTGCCTGATCTCAATAGGACACTTTCAGAGGTCTTCTGGAGTCCATACCTCAACTGATCAGAGTCTTGACGGCACGAGAGGGATCTACAAAATATTAGGCAGGTGGACTCGTCGGTGCAGTGTGAATGGGTTTCAAAGGGGGTCATGGTGGGGCAGTGGTTAGTGCTGTCTCACCGCTCCAGAGACCCGGAGCTCCAGAGGCTTCTGCCCTGCTATGAACTGGCACCATGTCCAGGGGTGATTTGCAACTTCCACTCTATGCTGCCAGTTAGGTTCCATGCATGTGAGCTTTTTTTTTTTTTTTTTAACAAAAAAAACATCTAGTGGCAATGTCACCATTTTTATATCTTTATTGTCTACACATTTTCTTTTGCAGCACCAGGAGGATGATCCCTCATCTGGTCTCCCATAGGCCAGCCAATCACGCCTATGTGCTGTTTGCATTCAGTATATTCCATTTCATATACAGTGTCATTTAATTCTTGACGCATTTTGACTAGAGAAATTTGTCTCAGTTCTCGCTGTTTGAGCTACTACTCAAGTCAAGTCAAGTCAGATCTATTTCTATAGCGCTTTTTACAATGGAGCATTGTCTCAAAGCAACTTTCCAAGTTTAGATTATCTCCTAATAACTACGTCCAATCCCAAATTGAGCAAGCCTAGGGCGACAGTGGCAAGGAAAAACTCCCTGATTGTTATAGGAAGAAACCTTTGGAGGACCAAGACTCAAAAAGGGACCCAACCTCCTTGGGCGGCGTAGATGATAAATCTAAGAGCGAAACTAAAGTCATGGAGTCAAAGTTCAAATAGAATGTGAAGTATGCACATTAACCATTAACCAACTCAACCCATTAACCAACCAGTCATGGTATTTTTAAACGTGACAGCATTGATTCAACACAACAAATTCATTTTATGTAAAAATGATTCACCAACCAGCAGCGAGCAAAGACTGTCCCAACTTGTTTTGACTGGAACACACCTGTCGCAACTCAACAAAGGAATATAACCAACCTGTGCTAAACCTCTGTCTGCAGCTGTACTGTACAACTCTACTGGGTTTCAAATCTAAGAGCTCTGTTTCATACTGAATCATACTTCAACAGTTTGATGTTACACATGATGAGCTCCTTCCAGTTGACGAAGATCATGGCCACCTCCTTCTCCGTCAGCACCTCTGACTCAAGCAGAGGTTTCTGGAAGGTCTGTGAAAGACATGGGAGAAAATTTAAGATTGATGTCCATCTTAGAAATCACACTGATGATAATGGATGTCAAATACAGTGGTGTGAAAAAGTGTTTTGCCCCCTTCCTGATTTCCTTTTTTTTTTTTTTTTTGCATGTTTGTCACACTTAAGTGTTTCAGAACATCAAACCAATTTAAATATTAGTCAAAGACAACACAAGTAAACACAAAACGCAGTTTTTAATTAAAGGTGTTTATTATTAAAGGAGAAAAAAAATCCAAACCTACATGGCCCTGTGTGAAAAAGTGATTGCCCCCTAAACCTAATAACTGGTTGGGCCACCCTTAGCAGCAACAACTGCTACCAAGCGTTTGTGATAACTTGCAGTGAGTCTTTTACAGCATTGTGGAGGAATTTTGGCCACTCATCTTTGCAGAATTGTTGTAATTCATCCACACTGGAGGGTTTTCCAGAAAGAACGGCCTTTTTAAGGTCATGCCACAGCATCTCAATAGGATTCAGGTCAGGACTTTCAGGTCAGGACTTTGACTAGGGCCACTCCAAAGTCTTCATTTTGTTTTTCTTCAGCCATTCAGAGGTGGGACTTGCTGGTGATGTTTGGATCATTGTCCTTATGCAGAACCTAAGTTCATTCAGCTTGAGGGTCAACAAACAGATGGCCGGGACATTCTCCTTCAGGATTTTTTTGGTAGACAGCAGAATTAGAATTCATAGTTCCAGTTATCACAGCAAGTCTTCAGGGTCCTGAAGCAGCAAAACAGCCCAAGAACATCACACTACCACCACCATATATTTACTGTTGGTATAATGTTCTTTTTCTGAAATGCTGTGTTACTTTTACACCAGATGTAATGGAACACCACACCTTCAGAGCCATGAATGCCATTTTTGCCCAGTCTCTTTCTTATTGGTGGAGGCATGAACACTGACCTTAACTGAGGCAAGTGAGACCTGCAGTTCTTTGGATGTTGTTGTGGGGTCTTTTGTGACCTCTTGGATGAGTCGTCGCTGCGCTCTTGGGGTAATTTTGGTCAGCCGGCCACTCCTGGGAAGGTTCACCACTGTTCCATGTCTTCGCCATTTGTGGATAATGGCTCTCACTGTGGTTCGCTGGAGTCCCAAAGCTTTAGAAATGGCTTTATAACCCTTTCCAGACTGATAGATCTCAATTACTTTCTTTCTCAATTGTTCCTGAATTTCTTTGTATCTCAGCATGATGTGTAGCTTTTAAGGATCTTTTGGTGTGCTTCACTTTGTCAGGCAGGTCCTATTTAAGTGATCTATTTAAGCAATAATTAGGCCTGGGTGTGGCTAGAGACAGTGAACTTAGATGTGATAAACCATAGTTATGTTTTAACAAGGGGGGGCAATCACTTTCTCACACAGGGCCATGTAGGTTTGGATTTTTTTCTCCCTTAATAATAAACACCTTCATTTAAAAACTGCATTTTGTGTTTACTTGTGTTGTTTTTGACTAATTGGTTTGATTTTCCGAAGATCTGCGCTGTGTTTATCGTGTTTTTATTTATTTTTAAATCTAGTACTGTATTCTTAGTGCAAATAAGTCTCCACTAACCTAAAAAGCCAACCAAAATGGAAATCCTGTCCCGACTCCTCCAGAACACAGGCTGTAGTTTGCATTAGCAGCTGTGAGTCAGCTATGAGTCAATCAGCCAATGACTCAAACAACAGAGTAAGTGTCTTCACTTTCAATCCATTACTCACTAAATTACATGAGATTTTTCAACACTTTATTATAAAATACTGACCAACTGTAGTGTAATGTAATTGGTTTTAAACATTAACTTATCATTACTTATCATAGTATCCTTTCCATACCACTCTACCAAACACTCATTAAACTCCTCAGTTCATGATACATGTAACTTATGATGGATTTGTTGAACATATCCCCATCATAAATCAGGGAGCACCTGTACAGTACAACTCCATTAATGCATATAATGCCTTATACAGTGTGGATTTTCTGCGGGTCTCGAACGGATTCAGTGAATTTGCATCCAATATGACAGTCGGTCACCCCTAGCAGTGATATGAGGGGCACTAACAGCTCAGTGATATGTACAGGACATCCTGCAGCCACATGCGTTGCCTCTCATGGCAGGGCTTCCAACTGGTATTCATCAGCAGGATAATGCTCGCCCACACATGGCAAGGGTTTTCCTGGAATGTCTCCGCCAGATTGTAGTACATTTTTTTTTAGCCTACCCACTCACCAGATTTATCGGCAATCGAGCATTTATTGGAACAGCTGGAACACCAGCTTCAGCAAACTATGAGTGGAGGACCTACAAGCCCAGCTGTGGGCAAATGTGTCGTGGAGGCATGCCTTGCAGTCAACGATGTCTCACCAAGAGGTACATTACCCAAAAGTAGTCTCTGGGAGCCTTTTTATAGAGCAGTGGAGGAAGCACTTGTACACCCTCTTGTGGCAAGACCCAGTGTCTAATCAGGCCAATGTCGCCTCACAGCTCCGGATCCTTACCTCGGTGACTAACTGCAGGTCATTGACGTAGTTCTCCTCGGTGACAATGAGCTCGTGGATGTAGCCTTGTCTCTTCCTCTCCATTGGGGTCAGCATATCCAGGAGGTGAAGGTCAGCGCACCCTGCAGACAGGGCAAAGGTTACGACTTTCCTCTCCTTTTGGTACAAATGTATATGTTCATAGTGTGGAAGTTATGCTAGTTGGCCTGAATCTGAATAAAATAAGGAGGGTCATGTATGGATTGAACCATGTCAGTGTTTGGGAGATTAGTAACTGTTTCCAGGGGCACTTCATAAAGAACATCATACATCTGAAACTGTAGTCACTTAAGGTAGGACTGGAACTGTAAGTAAAAAATCGTAGGTATAGTTTATTACACGCTGCAAATCAAACACTCATCACCATACTGATGTGTGGCACGAGAACAAGCAAGGAATTGGTGATATTGAAGTACACTGAAGAAAATACACAAGTGCACCATTGTCATGTAGTTCTTTAATGGTTACAAGTCATTTTCTATAAACATAGCATGACATTTTATTAAAGCTAAAGATCTGTGGTGTACGGTTTCTTTGTTTTGTACATTCGTTTTATTTCTTTATTTGATAAAACGCTGCATTAACCAAGTGCAACTGTCAAGGATTTCCAATGTGCTGTGTGAGCGCCCAAAAGAAAGCATGAAATAAAAGGGCAATGCGTTTCACGTTCCTATACAGTAGGCTGAAACCGAATGAGAAGTCTGCAAGCTCTGCTGTGCTTCCAGAGTCAAAGTCTGTTATGGTGCACACACAACAAGTCTCCCAACTGGAGGGCAGCACAAGGGACAGTCCACGGAGTCTACTCCAATACTTTTACAATGTGGAAACATCAGGAGTCACAAAGACGTGGAATCGTAAAACCCTGTTAGGCTGACAACAGACCTTACATTTATGTCATCCATTTTTCAAAGTTACAATACTGATATGTGATAGAAAAACAAGCCAAAAAAAATGTAATCAAATAATAATTGCTATGGTACCACCAGTATAATAAAGTCGAAGCATAAATTAATGCTTAATGCTAATAAGCGGAAGAGAGACAAGCAGTCTTTTGTGGTTGTAAACATATTTTAAAACTCATTAGCATTTCTAATCACTAAGTATTACATTTGGGACTTAATATCACTGCATTTGTTCCAGGTACTAAAGGAGGTTCATTCCATTGAGTTTGGTGACGTCTTTATTCTAAATATCCACTACTTTTACTTAAGAAACTGGACAGCATTCTAATGTGTGTGATTTAAAACACTGAAATTCTGATTGTTACAAAAAAAAAATCTGAAATTGAAATGCTGCTTTCTCCAGACTTGACGTTCCAAAATTAAGTCCAACATAAACCGTATAAACAATGACATTAGAGATACAAAATAATTTGAACTTACACAAGAACTTATACTGAATCCTCGATGGCAGACTGCAGTCTACATAGTAATGTGCAAAAGTCTCAGGCCACCATTAGATTTGTTTGTGTGTTTCAGCACTGATATAATGACCATATGTAATGTATTGTCGATGACTGGACCCAAAAATTTCAAACTTGGATTCGTCAATCCATAATGCTATTTTCTATTGCTCTTCATTCCAGTCTTGGTGAGCTTTAGCATACCTTGGCTCTTTCACCCTGCTCCTCTTCTGAAAAGTGGTTTCTTGGCTGCTACCCTTCCAAGAACACCATCCAAGAAGGCGGTGGGGGGATCATACTAAATACCACTGTAGGCAATAGAAGCTGTTTTGGTCAGCTCTTAATATAGAGACAGAAATAATTACATATGGTAATTATACCATAACGGTACATCTAATCTAATAGTGGTCTAAGACTTTGGCACAATACTGTACATGTGCACCAATTTTAACATAAACTCTGTGTGTGTGTGTGTGTGTGTGTGTGTGTGTGTGTGTGTGTGTGCTATCCACGGCTATACTGTTCTCCATAAGTGGCAGTTGTGCAGAATTTGGTTTGCAACACCATTTCTCAACCCGGTCACACAAACACCATGAAAGGAACGCACACTTAACGAAACGAACAGAAAACCAAACCGGCAAGGACACACAACAACACAACACCTATTCAACCAATGTTTTGGTATGAGCATGTGACAAACACTGACAGAGACTTAAGTGACTGGATGAATGGAGAGCTCCCATCCTGCCCATCAAAAAAATCACTGACAGCACCTGTGTGTTTCACAAAGGTGGAGGTGTTGTAGATGACACACAACAGTGAGCAGGTCCACGCATATCGGACCTCAAGTACCAGGACTGTGCTGTGACAATGAATGCTGACCAACAAATTAATGAAAGCAAAAATACAAGTCGATCATATTAAATCAGTCAGATATGTAGTGGACAAAGCTGTGAGTCGTATGACACTAGGACATAGCTCAGTTATGACACACATGTAGGTTACCAGGTCCTGTGACGTCACAGGGCATGAATAGTGGGTCTTTTTGTGGTGCTGTGGGTCCAATGAGAGGGTCAGGGATGGGGCTTGGAAGGAGCAAAAGGAAACCATTAGCAAAGTGGGCGGTGCTTCACAGACGTAGTGGGTAAAGCCTAAGACCAAACGCATTAGCAGATCTAGAGACTTAGATCACAGAAAGCCACAAAAGGACCCACTATCCATCACCTTTATTTGGTTATAGTCCATATATAAATCAGTTGTTAATTCATTCAATTAACAAAAAAAATTAAGCATTCCTCTTTTTTTTTTTTTTTTCTTTAATGCAGAGAATGCTGCTTGGCAATTTTTGCGTGCGCCTACGCTTCTGAATACTGAGGTTAACGATTGCTCTTTGTGCAGTATTCGGGATTCGTTTCTTCTGGCCACAAAGCCAGCAGGGGGCAGTCACATGACCAATGTGGGGGGTTCCATCTCCCATCATCCCGCTGGGCAGTGTATAGGGGATAGTGGGTCGCTTTGAGGACTTTCAAGGCTGAGTGGGATATGGGCAACATAAGAGTCCTAGAAAGAGGAAAACACAGCACATAAGCAAAAAAACGGAGTAAAAACTAAAAATGAAAGAAATAAAGTCAGGTTTAAGAGAGGAAAAGAAATGAAAGATAACACACAATGTGCAAACATTACAAGCTAGGAGGACTAGAATGAACTTGGGAGGACATGTCTCTCACAGGACGACACGACAACAGCAGCATGCAGGGCCAACGACACAGAGTGGCACACACTTCACTTCTACGCTGTACACACGGAGGTGACAAGATGCTACCAAACGAGAGGGAGGGGAGTGTTAGTGTGTGTGGGAAAGAGGAATGGACACTACCTACAAGTATCTGAATCACTGATCGTAGGTACTGAGCCCTACTGTGAGCCCTTTGCTATTAGGTTTGTTAGATTTACAACCAAAATAATGACTATTATCTCATGTCTTTACGTATTCACAAATGGATCGGATGATTGTTGTTATTCATTTATGATCAAAGCCCCACAAAACACAAGTTGTCAGTGTTCATAGTGGGCAGGATACAGAGAATGTGTGTGCATGTTTGAGAAGGAGAGTGCAAAAGAAAGAACAAAACAGAGAATCGTTGAAAGAGTAAGGAGGAGGATTAAACAAAAAAAAAAAAAACAAACGAGAGAACTGTTTGTACTCACATTGCTGGCTGGGGTCCGTGTCGGTGGTCAGTTTGACATAGTTGGAAGGGAAAAGGCCAATGGAACCATTCAGCTCGCCCTTCCACCAATCGGGATCCTCCCTGCTCAGCACATTGATGATCTGACCCTTCCCAAAAGGCAGCTCGTCATCATTTTGAGCCGTGTAATCGTACATGCCAATCACCTGGCACACTGAAATCACAAGAACAAGACAGTCTTAGATGTGGACAACACATTTTCGGTCATCTGTGAGATCTGTGAACCCATCTGAGCAGCAGTCCAAGCCAATACTCTCAGATTACCACTCCAGTCATAACTGTGGTGCTGTAACAATAGTTTCATGTTTGTGTAGGCTTCCTTCATGAGTACTGCATAGCTAATGGGTACTCGAGGGTGGCCATTGTGTAACAGGACAGCTTTCAGGGCTAATTCTATTTTAAAAAATCCATAAAAAGCCCAAAGCCATGAACAATACATCAGTGTCGGTGCAGAAATTGTGTTGTGTAAAGAAGTTGTTCTTGACGGTTCACAAAAGCAGATTTTTTTGGTACCTGGTGGCAGGATTGTTTATTGTTTATTTCGTTTACCTAACGTAGCTATCAGCATCAGTGGCCATTTCAGTGACACACACAAGGTTACACACAATCTACACACAAGATTACGTCAAGACTAGTCATATACACACAAGTCAATGCCAATTTGGCGTAATTAATCAACCTAACACGCATGTCTTTGGACTGTAGGAGGAAACTGGAGTACCCAGAGTAAACCCACGCAGACACGGGGAGGACATGCAGACTAAGCCGCTCCACCCTGGGATTGAACCCAGGACCTTCTTGCTGTGAGGTGGCGGTGCCACTCTGTACCTGGTGACAGGAAACTCCATCCTTTCAGTCTCAGGTTTTGACAGTTCCTGACCAGGATATTCAATTCTGGCTGTGTTATCGGATGGGGATAATAAGCATAAGGGGTTCAACATCTGGTTTGTGCGTTGTGGCATATTCATCTGCCTCATTAAGGTTCCGGGTCCGTTTCCATGACACTCATCTCGACGTTGAAGGCAAACTGAGATATTCAATAGATTTCACATTTTTTGCAGAAAAGCCAGATACATTGGTCAGACAGAAGTAACAGACCGTGACGTGACTCTTCAACATCTGTAAAAGCAGCTTTATATCCTGTGTATTTTTGTGAACAGCAGCCTAAAATTTATAAAATACACCCAAAAATGTTAAGGAAGCAAACTCTTTGTTAAGTGTTCCAAAAATATGTAAATGTGTGAACAAAACTTTCAACAATGTTAATGTAACAACAGTATTACTGTTTCGTTTGAGTACCTTTGACTGTACCTGCATTAGGTGTTGGCAGTTTGGGTGGAGTTGGGTCCGTGGGCGTGGTCTTACTGGTACTGGGGCTTAAAAGTTTCACATAATTTGCTGGGAACCAACCAATCTGGCGCTTCTTTCCCCTTGCCTACGTTTGAAAAACAATAGAAACAACTTTGTAAATGGGGAAGGTTACTGCCAGGAAACAACAGTTTTAAAGGGTAATTAATGCTATAAAATGTTGGTTAAACCATAGTTTTTCTTTTTCAACAAAAGGAACCTAAGTATCTGTTGTACTTAAATATGTAATAGTCAATAAAACGACAGCAATATTTGTGCCATCGCAAAGCCATGTAAAGCTATTACAATTAACAGAAGTCATAGTAAACTACATAACTACATACATTAGTGTCATACCCCATTATCTGAATGCAACTCCCTCCTGGAAAGCGTTCAGATAACGAATATTCAGATAACAATCAGCCCTATATCCATTATATTATTGGAAAATCTTTACCTCAAACTGGCATAATAGTGAGCTCCCTCTCTAATGTATTTTTACATTTACATTTACAGCATTTAGCAGACGCCCTTATCCAGAGCGACTTACAATTGGTACAGTCGTACAATCCAAGCAATTATGGGTTAAGGGCCTTGCTCAAGGACCCAACAGTGGCAGAGGTTGGATTTGAACCCTGGTCCTTCTGGTCCAGAGTCCAGTACCTTAACCGCTAGGCTACCACAGTATTTTATATTGAATCACTTTTGCAAATGTGTAAAATGTAGCTTCTTACTGATAAGTAAGAAGTGGAAAGCGTAGAGACAAATAATAATTCAGAGATGTTAGTTATGTTACACGAACACACACTCAGTCTGTGCCAAATTAGATTTTCTCGCATTTCAGTTTCAGGTCGTCATTTGTTACGCAGGTGTGGATAGCGAGGATAACCACTTAGGCTGGTAAAAGTGCTTAAAGATATTAAAGTGCATGTCCAAAACAAAATATAAACAAAATGTACATATAACCACCATGTTCTAGGAGTCCACAAATTATATAATAACAATATTGGGAAAAAAAATCAAAAATGGTTCTGAAGTCCAGCTAGACTGTAAAACACAGTGAGACGCCATATCAGTATCTTCAGTGCAAGAGATACGAGTTTAGTTTGATGGTTCTCGCAATTTTTCTGTTTACATCTGATATCGTCGTATACAGCCCACCCCTAGTACTGCTGCTAAAAGTCAAATAAAAAATGGAAATAACACTATTTTAAAGGGTACTTTTCTTATATTTAGTAGTTAACACAGAGTTAAAACTCAGCTACACAAACAGTTCAGGTCAAATCCTAATACAACCTATAACTGGAAGTTTATTTCCCAGTTAGAAGGTCTGGTTCCTTCCATTGGAGATGATATGCATCATAACAGCCCGCAAATTAGACTTAGAAACCAACTGACTGCATAAGATATGAGGCTGTCATACATTATATTTTTTATATTTAGTGTGATCGCCTATGTTATCCGATTCTGAACATTCCGAAATTTTCGACTCGTATCAACTGCCGCAATTTTTGAGATATCGACCCCGTTCCAGCGCCATTGCGTCCGGTCGAGTCGGGAATGTGTGTGCTTGTATAGGGCTTTCTGGTCGGACTTTGGGGGGCCCCTGTAAAGTCCAAAATTTTCCCATAGGAAATGAATGGGCCCAAAGTTAACGAATCATAAATCAGTCAGTTTTCGACCTACGGCCACGAAATTCGGCAGGCTTGGTCCTGGGTGCAATCTGAGGTGATATGTGATGCCCATGGGGCCCCTGTGGATTCTGGCTGGGCACTGGGGCCCCTAGCGAGCCAATGACCGTAACTCAGTCAGTTTTCGACCTACGGCCACGAAATTCGGCAGGCTTGGTCCTGGGTGCAATCTGAGGTGATATGTGATGCCCATGTGGCCCCTGTGGTACCCGGCAGGGCACTGGGGCCCCTGGTGAGCCACTGACCGTAACTCAGTCAGTTTTTGACATATGGCGACGAAATTTGGCACGCATGGTCCTGGGGGCACGCTGGGGTGACGTGATGCCCTTTGGGCCCATGAGGTACACTAAGGGTCAGCCATTGCAGAGTGGCAATCACACTTGCATTTTCTTCAGGAAATGCACCTCTCTAGTTTATATTACAATCTGATTGGTTGAGAAGTGTTCTCACCGTTAGACATTTGCGATAGCAGCATGGCTATTTCCCACCAAAACGCTATCACTCCACTGATGCGTTGCAAAATAACTACAGGTTTTAGGCACACAAACATAACATAAACAGACAATGCAGCAACCCCAATAAATAACTAAATTCTATCAGTTTACAAATTTTACTTTTAGTTTTAGTCCTGTTTTCCTTTCATATTCACTTACTTGCACTGTATTTGTATTCCTAACTAACATTAGTATTGGTAGTGTTATATAAACCTTTTGCCTTACTGTGTTTTGTTGTGGACCCACTTTTTGGTGGAAGGTATGGTCAGTATTCATATTCAGTATGAAATTCAGGACTTCTTCGATTTATTTTGTTGTAAAAACAGTGTTGTAGAAAAGCAAAAGAACACTTGGAGTGACATCAGAGCTGTGACGCTATTTAACACACTCCCTCTCATTTTCAGTGAAACATCAAGAAGGTCCATTGGTAGGGTCTGGCATAATGTAGTGCCATCTGGTGGATTTGAGGGATTTCAAAGGGCCCTACATACCTGTGTTCTGATGGAGCAACCATCCTGTGTGTGTGTGTGTGTGTGTGTGTGTGTGTGTGTGTAAAACAGAGACACAGACCTGCAGTTCTCCCTCCCACCAGCCGCCAGGGTTCTTCTTGCGAATGAGGATGAGCTGTCCGGGTGCCAGTGTCAGCTGCTCCGCCCCGGTGGCGGTGTAGGGGGCGATCACCTGAGCTATCTCTGAATAAGCCAGAATAAGAGGGATAAAGGGTGTAAAGACCAACAGGCATAGAAGATGGATAAGGCATAAGTACAGAAGGTGCACTTCATTAGACTCAACACAGTAACATAAGACTAAAGAACTGAGAAAAGCAGCGAGCACGATAAAAACTAGTGACAACAAATTTCATAACAAACACACACCCATGTAGGACATGTGCAGCAAGCAACTGCATGTACAAAAGTTGACTGATGAGCAATCCAAAGAGTTTCATGAGACATGACCCACATTAATACCCAACAGTTTGTCATGCACTCATTAACGTCCATGACACGTGCTGTGAAACTGCACGTTATGCGTCACATAAATAAGCTCCCCGGACAAAAATTAGTCTCCTTTCATGTTTAAGGGGGTAGTAACTTCAGGCTCCTGCAGATGGCACTGCGCATGGATGACGGGGCTAAAATACCTGCGGGGTGTGCGACGGGACTCGTAGATTGAGAAGAGGTGGTACAGTGCAGTGGATGTCTGGTTCGATGTGTGGAAAATGGGTCCCAAAGCAGATTGGCAAAAAACAGTGATTGCATTGGGTTTACCAAAGGCCATAGTGTGAAGGAAGCAGCTGACTTTGCAGGTGTATTGAAGCATACGATCAGTCTACAGGAAATTCTCGTCAGAATTGTGGCCAAAAGACAAAAGTGACAGACTCTCTGGACAAAAATCGCTTCACTTCCAGACAAGAATTGCTTCTAGAAGTCAGGTCCTTCACAACCAATTTCTGGAAGAACACTCCACATTTAACTGCATACCATGAACATATGGAGCAGAGTGGCACGCAAGAGGCCTTTGCTCACTTCTGCTCACAAGGTTGCCCGGTTACAGTGGGAGAAAAGACAAAAAATGGACTGTTCATTAGTTTAAACATGTTATTTGGTCAGATGAATCTGGTTTCTGCCTGTATGTGATTGATGCTAGGCGTCATGTTCATCGAAGGACTGGGTGTAAGGTGTGGTTCCAGCTGGAGAAGGTTCAGTGATGTTCTGGGGGTGTTTTAAGTATGCAGAAATGAGTCCCTTGGTTGAGGTGACAGTAAATTTGAACCACAATGAGCATTAAACTTATTTTCAATATGACATCACACATCCATTAACACACAGCCAGTGCACCTACAGTTGAGGAAACCGGACTACCAAAAGGAAGCTCATACAGCCTGTAGCGAGAGCTCACTGAACTGCACAGCACCAACTTCTCTAAAAGATTACCAGCTCAGGACACTCACCTGGTTTCTTCCCCAGACTTCCAGATTTTCCAGCAGGCCCCAAACCCTGAGGGAGAAAGAAGATGAAAACAACTTCATTGCTTGTATTAGGATGTGAAAAGCACCCACTGAACTAAAGCACTGGCTCCAGATGGTTTACTGACTCACTCCAGTATTAATATAGCATCATGATTCAGTATTCTGGTGTGAGCGGTCTCACCTCTGAGTCCTTGGGCTTAACGTAATTGGAGGGAAAAACTCCGGTCTTTCCGCCCACTGTACCCGTCCACCAATCCCCTTCTTTTTTCAGCACCGTGATGACGTCACCCTGCTGGAAGGTCAGGTCGCCATGCTCATTGCTCTCATATGTATACATCGCTATGTACTCTGAGGACACACAAGACGCAATGAAAAACAGCAGGTTGGCACATACAAACTTAATTATTACATCACAATTTACTCACTATGAAACATTTAACTCCAATGCTAAGGGAAAAAGCTCTGCACAGCTCATTTTGTTTGTAAATAAAAGTTAGATAATGATCCCCTAATGGCTAGGGTGGACTTTCGAACTCATAATTCACATTGCCTGAGCTGGCCAGTGTTCAACCGTACTAAATAACACCTCACAACTTATGCAGAGGTGGGCACTGCCAAGCTGTGCCAAGGTAACGCCACTTCATAATCAATTAACTGCTATCAATTACTGCGATCCCATGACTTTTCCATTCTTAACCACCCACTGGTTTGTCATATCACTTTGTGCAGGATTTTACCCGCATAAAAAAATCAACCTCTGCTGAACTTCATTGATTCTTTTGGCCCATCAACAGTGGTGTCATGAATCACAAACTCATGGCAGCTGGTACAGCACAGAATATGCTGCTCAGTGTACTGGGGTTTGACTCCAGTAACAGGCTCTCCGAATTCTATTGTTAGTCTATCTGTTTGAGCACTGGCAGTATGAGAACGTAAAATCTATCACTACTGGGTTGTAAATAATCCCACCTTCACCAAGGTCCATGGGTTTGTTAGGGGTAGGGCTGGGCCTCTTCATACTAGGAGGGCTATCAGATGATCCTGACTCGATACTGAAACAAAACACATACACAACACACGATGAAACAGACTTCTTTCTCTCATTTAAACATTCAGTCGTGTTCTATAGCAGTCGACGCCCAGTACTTCATGCTGGCTTTTTGGTTTTGGTCCTGCCTTCTTTTTAACTCCTTACATACAAGTTCAGATCCAGTTTCAAACATACTATGGATGTCAGAATGCATTTCACTGCTGAAATGCTACAGGTAAGTGCAGCTTAACCATCTGATCGATGCACGTCCTACTTTGATGTTCTGCTTACATACGTTTCTAATGCATTTATTTTCATGAAATGATTTACTTTCCATGAATATGCAGTATGTTATTTGTACAATGTTTCGAGTCTACCGAAATAGTGGTACCTCGGTTCTCATCATTAATTCGTTCCAGAAGGCTTGTCGAGAACAGAAAACAACGAGTACCAAGCAAACGTTTCCCATAAGGAATAATGTAAACTGAATGAATCTGTTCCAGACCCCTGGAAAATCCACACTGTATAAGGTATTATGTGCATTAATGGAGCTGTACTGTACAGGTGCTCCCTGATTTATGATGGGGATATGTTCAACAAATCCATCATAAGTTACATGTATCATGAACCGATGAGTTTAACGAGTGTTTGGTAGAGCGCTCTATGCTGTATCATATCGGAGCCAATGATAAGTAATGATAAGTAAGTTAAGATTTAAAACACTTACATTAACCTACAGCTGGCCAAAACCATTAACACAAAGCTTATTTATATTAAAGTGTTGAAAAATCTCATATAATTTAGTGAGCAATGGATTGAAAGTGAAAAGTGAAAGCAACACTTACTCTATTGATGAACTACGGCGCTAGAATAGCTGCTAAGCTAACTGCAGCCTGTGTTCTGGAGCATTCAATTCCTATTTTGCTTTCGGTTGGCTCTTATAAACTAACCTTTTTAGCTCCCATGAAGACTTATTTGCACTAAGAATACCGAGGTACCACCGTTCTTTTAACCAAAAACTCAGTAGCATGCCTGAATTAAAATATTTCCCAATTCTTTTAAGTTTTAATTTATTATTCAACATATAAAAGTAACTAAACACATTAACCATTAGCACTTTGTTCACCATTCATTTTACTACATAGCAGCACTGAGCACTGTAATCCTTGATGAGATTAAAGAACACAGAGCAAAGTATGTAAGACACACACACACACACACACACACACACACACACACACACACACACACACACACACACACACACCTCATAGACTTGCGCACAGGACCAGAGATGAGTTTGACATAGGATTTGGGGAACCAGCCTCTCTGACCCTGGACCTCTCCAAACCACCACATGTCCTGCTGCTCCAGCACAGTGATCACGTCACTCTTGTTGAAGTTCAGATGGTTATCCTTCTTTGCCCGCCATGGATAGAGAGCCTGAGCCTGCATCCCCTCCACCTTCTCCCCCTAAGAGAGAGATGGAAAGAGAGCGCACTATAAAGTAATATGGTAATGACAGACATGGGCAATTTAGTGTAGACATGCAGTACTGTACAAGTCTCAGGCCACCATTAGATCTGCTGTTTTAGCAATAGTATAAGAGCCAAATATAATTATTGCTCTGTATCCTTATCTCAGTCTCCTGCAATATGTACACAAATATTTTTTTTAAATGGCAAAAAACCCCAAAATGGCTTCCATGGGTAAAAGTGTGACTTCACTTGGCGCTAAGCACATCTTGTACTCTTGTGGGCTGTCCAGGAATTGTTTAAAGTAATCTAGTTTATAATACCAGGCTTCTTTAACACTACTCAGAGTTCTTCTTTAGATTTAGGCTGCCTTTTATCCTGTACTGCCTCTATAATATTCAGGTCTGGAATTTTAAAAATGATTTCACATTTATGTCATTTAGCAGACACCCTTATCCAGAGCGACTTACAATCCAAGCAATTGTGGGTTAAGGGCCTAGCCTACAGACCCGGCAGTGGCAGCTTGGCAGAGTAGGATTCAAACCCTGGACCTTGTGGTCCATAGTCCAGTCCACAGTCCAACACCAGATACAAATATCCTGTATTTTCTGGTTGTATTCTAATAAAGACTGAGAAATAATTATATATGGTCCATATACAATTGCTATAACAACAAATCTAATGGTGGCCAAATACTTTTGGACAGTACTGTATGTGATGAAGTGATGATGTGACAGTCATTTATGGCACTTTTTTTAACCTAACCCCTATATACACCACTCAGTCATTATCCAGTATTTAACCCCTAATATGCCCAATATCGTTAACCAAGGCTCTGACCCATCGAGGCATGGAGTTTACAAGATCTCTGAAGGTGTCCTGTGGTATGTGGCACCAAGACCATAGCAGCAGAACCTTTAAATCCTGTAAGCTGCAAGAACTGAGGCCACGTCAACACAGTGAACTCTCTGTCATGTTCCTCAAACCATTCTTGGACGATTTTTGAAGTGTGGCTGGGCATGTTATGCTGTTGACAGTGGACCATTAGGTGTACTTGGTCTACAGCAATTTTAGGTAGGTGGTCCCAAAGTAACATCCACATGAAGACTGTGGGACTGTGGTAGCCTAGGGTTCAAATCCCACCTCTGCCAAGCTACCACTGTTGGGTCCTTGAGCAAGACCCTTAACCCACAAATGCTTGGATTGTAAGACTGTACCAATTGTAAGTCGCTCTGGATAAGGGCGTCTGCTAAATGCTGTAAATGTAAATGATGAAGGTCAGAACTCAAGATTTCTCAGAAGAACATAGCCCAGAGCATCACAATGTTAATTTTATTCACGTTAATGTCAGTGGCTTTAATCTTATGGATGATTCCATGACCACATAGAATGTTGAGCTCTGGGATGTATAGGAATATGCAGTGTAACCTGGGAATGCTAACTGTCAAATCCTACCTGTCCGAGCACAGGTGAAGGAGAGGAGCCAGACAGAGTGGCAGGAGTGAAGGCGGAGCGTTGTCTGCCCTGCCCACTAGGTGGAACAGACAGAGAGGGCTGTGCTGGCTGAGTTGGCCATGCCTCCCAACCATCAGAGTCCTGCTTCTCCGCTGTAGAGTTAGTCGGCCATCTGAAGAACGGAAAATGGTACGCAATTATTATAAATAATCACCCAAACTCTAACGAGGCTAATATCTATCCATTGACACGTATGCGCTGTTTAACGAAAATCCAATCAACGTCCACTAGCTTTAACGAGCGAGGTCTTAAAAATAGTAAGAAAACATAAAAGGTAATAAAAATCTGTCTTATAACTCTGTACACTGTGGCCATAAACTGCCAATCAGCATGGTCACCTCAACAGCCAATCAATTTTGCGGATCTACAAACAGAGGTGGGAGTTTAAAAGATGAAGTCTGTCATGAGTGGTGTCACGGTTGCCAGGTCCACTTATTCTATGCAACTTGGAGCTTATTTTTCTATAAAGCGGCTTACAACAACAGTGGTACCTCGGTTCTCGTCATTAATTCGTTCCAGAAGGCTTGTCAAAACACAGAGCAAATTTTCCCACAAGGAATAATGTGATGTGAGTAATGTTAATCCGTTCCATTAATTATATGCATTAATTATTTGCTCTGGTGATGGACAGACTAACAGATGAGGTCAGACAGGAATCGCCGTGGACTATGATGTTTGCAGACGACATTGTGATCTGTAGTGAGAACAGGGAACAGGTAGAAGAGAACTTGGAGAGGTGGAGGTATAATCTGGAAAGGAGAGGAATGAAAGTCAGCTGTAGTAAGACAGAATACATGTGTGTAAATGAAAGGGAGGCAGGTGGAACAGTCAGGCTACAGGGATCAGTGGTCACAAAGGTCCAGGAGTTCAGGTACTTGGGATCAACTGTCCAAGGAAATGGGGAGTGTGGAAAGGAGGTAAAGAAGAGGGTACAGGCAGGATGGAGTGGGTGGAGAAGAGTGTCAGGAGTGCTGTGTGACAAAAGGGTCACAGCAAAAGTGAAAGGAAAGATTTATAAGAGAGTAGTGAGACCAGCCTTGTTGTATGGCTTAGAGACAGTGGCACTGACAAAGAGACAGGAAGCAGAGCTGGAGGTGGCAGAACTTAAGATGTTGAGGTTCTCTTTAGGAGGTGTCTAGGGTGGACAGGATTAGGAATGAGATCATCAGAGGGCAGCACAGGTTGGAAAATTTGGAGACAAAATTCGAGAGAGAAGACTGAGATGGTTTGGACATGTGCAGAGGAGGGATAGTGGATATATTGGTAGGGAGGATGTTGGAGATGGAGCTGCCAGGCAAGAGACGGAGAGGAAGACCAAAGAGGAGTTATTTGGTTGTGGTAAATGAAGATATGCAGGGAGTTGGGGTGAGAGTAGAGGACGTGGAGGACAGGGTGAGGTGGAAACGTTTAACTCGCTGTGGCGACCCCTGATAAAGGGAGAAGCCGAAAGAAGAAGAAGAAGAAGAATGGAGTTGTATTGTACAGGTGCTCCCTGATTTACAATGGGGATATGTTCCGACAAATCCATCATAAGTTACATGTAACATGAACCAAGGAGCCTATTAAACATTAGCACTTACATTAACCTATAGTTGGCCAAAATCCTTAACACAAAGGTTATTTTATAATAAAGTGCTGAAAAATCTCATGTCATTTAGTGAGTAATGGATTAAAAGTGAAACGTAAAAGCAACACTTTCTCAATTGGTGGATCAGGGAGCTAGCTAACTGCAGCATGTGCTCCGGAGCATTCAGTCCGTGTTTTGCTTTCGGTTTCCTCCAATAATTATCCTTTTTAGGACCGACAGAGACTTATTTGAACTAAGAATGCAATGTTGTAGATGTAAAAAATAAAGAAAAGCACTACAAACACAGCGGAGATCTTCACTGAGCGAGAACTATTGTTAATCTGAATCACTGACTTGTGAATCAGGAATCGTGAATCGAGGTTCGGCTGAAACGACTCATACAAGTTTAAGCAAGTGTGCCGAGTACCGAGCAAACGACGAGAACGGAGTTATCACTGTATTGGTAATTGTGAGTTGCAGGTTTTTGGGGCTTGTTTCTACAGTGTAGTTCCTTATGTGGCCTTGCTCCCTGATCCTGTCTCGCTCTCCAATATTCCTGTAATTTCCTGTGTGGTTTCATTTAACCTCTAAAAGTTAAAAGGAAAATACACATTATATTATTATATTTTTTTAACTGATCAAATAGTCACTCTCATACTGTACAAGCCACCTGTTTGGGCTTTTTTTTGGAGCTAATTGACTTATTTTGGGCTTCTATCCATAGACCTGGTTGTTTGTTTCTAACTAGACAATGTGACTATGGTCTATGGACTCCTGTCTGGTCAACGTCCTGTACACACAATGCAATGCGGCCATTAAACAGCACGTACCTGTATTTAAAGAAACATTAAACTGCAAGCTCACGTAGTGCTGAAATCTGCCCAGTTGCTAGAGGCAGAAGACGATGAAGAGGCAGGGCCAGGGGCTGGTGCGGCTGTAGAAGGCGGAGCTATCACTGCAGTCTCTGTGGGGAGAGGCTGCATGGTTGTGGGTGTGGATGAAGAGGGGGTCGGGGTGATCTGCGTACCCAGCTTGGAGGCAAAGGCACTGGTTCTCAGATTAGGAGGGACTTCAGATTCAGGAATCTTCTCTGCATAGTTTGCAGGAAACCAGCCAGTCTTTCCTTTGATCTCCCCTCCTAACCACCCAGGCTCCCCTGTTTGAGATTCGTCAACCTGAGAGAGAGCGAGAGGCAGAGGGGAACATTTTTAATCAGATAAGGTATCAAAGTTCTGTTTAATCAGTTTACTAGGTTAAGCATGCAGACTTTTTATATCTTCCAGACAGACACACTAGAAGCTGGGCTGATACTAAACTCAAAGCAAAGCTCTGTAACCTGAAGTCTGTCAGAAGAGGCAGCTAAATTTGATAGACTACTGTAAAGAAATCAGCTTTTTTTTCATCATGGCTGCCTTAGTAGCTAGACATTAAGACCTCAACCCCATAGAAAATTTGTGGAGGAAGTTGAAAGTCCGTGTTGCCCAGTGACAGCCCCAAAACATCACTGCATGGAGGAATGGGCCAAAATACCAGCTACAGTGTGTGCCAACCTGGTGAAGACTAATAGGATACGTTCAACCTCTCTCAGTATTGAGTTGAACTTTTGTTATTGACCAAATACTTATTTTCCACCATGATTTACAATTAAATTCTTTAAAAATCCTACAATGTGATTTCCTGGATTTTGTTCTCATTTTGCTCATCTTTCTAAGTAAAAGAACCTTCACAATCAGTGGCTGACTAAATACTTTTTTGCCCCACTGTATGTACATATATAAAAACTACAAAGGTTTCTGAAGGTGTCACAATGAGGCATGGAGTTAAACACCCCCAAAAACACCCCAATGCATCTGTGGCTCTCGTTATCTGAATATTCCTTCATGTTATTCCATGGATGAGGGACATTTGAATAACGGGGTTTTGTCATACCTTAAAATGGTTGCTTATGAAAAGTTAGTTCAGCCTCCCTGAATATAGTGTACATCCACAATTACAGTCACATGGGTATGGGGACAGGGGCATAACATATAGAGTACGTGGCCAAAAGTTTGTGGACAGCCCATCTAATTAGTGAGCTCTGCCATTTCAGCAACACTCACTTGTAACACATTCATATCCATGTCTGGATTCTCCACAGACAGACAGGCAGTAGAATGGGTTGTACTGACGTGACCCCAGTGACTCTCAAATGACACATTATATGACACATTTATAGGTTTCCGCTTCCAACAAGCCAGGTCATCAACCTTCGGCCAACTTTGATCGAGAACTTGACTGGCTTCCACAGAACCTTGACTTCAACTCCATCAGACACCTTGAAAATGCACTGGAATGCCAAAAATGAGCCAGGGCTTATTACCTAACATCAGAAGCCAACCTCACAGTCATGTTCCAAATTCCAGTGGAAAGCCCTTTTTGAAGAACAAAGTTTGTTGCTAATACTAATACCCAGGTTTATGATGTTTTTTGGGTGTCCACAAACTTTTTCACATGTAGTGTAGCGTTAACATCACATGGTTTTTTAGTCTTTAAATAAAACAGCTGTCATACTTGTGACACATGGCAAAGTAATTTCTGAATAGCACATGATCACATTAAGCTGAAATCATAAGAATAAGACAATAAAATAAGGTGAAGACGACAAACAAATATGGCCACCTCATTTATGTATGATTTAATGTCTCAAATAGCTTCTTGTCAAAAGAAAACCTCTGACATTAATTTACATTTACAGCATGTAGCAGACGCCCTTATCCAGAGCGACTTACAATTGATACAGTCTTACAATCCAAGCAATTGTGGGTTAAGGGTCTTGCTCAAGGACCCAACAGTGGCAGCTTGGCAGAGGGGGGATTTGAACCCTGGACCTTCTGGTCCATAGTCCAGTACCTTACCCACTAGGCTACCACATTAATGCAGACATTTAACAAACATAAAGCTAAACTAAGCTTATTTTATTTAGGAAATACAACCAAAATAACATTTAGTTTTTGTTGTTTTTGTTTATTTTGCCGAATTAACAGAAAGGTTTTCTTTGGACAATGATAAGCTGATGAATGTCACCGGCATGTAGGTGATAATTTGACTCTGTTTTGAGAGGGCAAATAAGGTAAACAGATGACTTACGTGGCTTACCCACTCCCCCTTCACCTTCACGTATAGAAAGCACAAGTAAGAGAAAGTGGCGAAAGGTTAATCCCCATAAGTGCAACACATGCTCCCATCTTACTTAAAATCACCCAAATGTGCTTATAAAAGTATACAAATATAGTCCCTAAGGTTGGGTATCGTTTCATTTAATAAATTCTGATTCTGCTCATCTATTGCAAGTCTCTATTCCAATATATTCATATATATATATATATATATGGCTGTGCTGGATATGCTGAAGCTGACTAATGCAGCAGTGGGCTAGGAGACTCCAGTCGGTCGAACCCGGTACTCTGACGAAGCTCAATATCATCCTGGTGCCTTAGCTGTTTTGCCATGTTGGTGCAGCCTGCTTTACAACAGACCAGCCTTCCACACATATTGCATTTAGCCTTTTCGTTTTCTCTCAAAGTGGAGCCAAACTTTTGAGTGTCCACCTTCCACTAATGCTATAGCGGAGTGTATCAAAACTAAACTATGTGATGATGTACTACACGACGCTCCAGTCCTGGCAGAGAGGTGCCTCCTTGCAGACGTATTTTTGAAAAAGAAGTGTATTTTAAGCATAATGTGTGTTAATAGAAACCGAGAAGTAAAATCAATTCTTTCTTCATTAGTGGCTCATACGCTCTAGCTTTTATATTCTCTATTTTATTATACTCTTCATAATATTTCATTTTCTCTAAAATGTTAGTCTACCTGTTATTTTAATTATTATATTTTGTTATATCTGTTATTATTTATTTAGTTTCTGTTTCTTTAAATGATTACTATGAACTTATTAATTGGATAACTTTGCTAATTCTTACATACAACATCTAAACCCACCCAAGGAGGACGGGTCCCTTTTTGAGTTTGGTCCTCCCAAGGTTTCTTCCTTATAACGTTTAGAGAGCTTTAATCTCACCTCTGGCACCCTAGGCTTGCTCAATTTGGGATCGGCCTTATAATTTAGAAGATAAATCTAAAATTGTAAGGCTGCTTTGAGAGAATGCTCCATTGTGAAAAAAGTGCTATAGAAATAAATCTGACTTGACTATATTTTAACGTGTACCTGGTTCTAGGAATTTTGGGACCGGTTCCGAATCAGAACCGGGTTTTGATACCCAACCCAAAAAGTTCCATACATCTCTCAGTTGGCGGTCAATTACTCAATCCAGAATCTATGAGTACTCCAGCTAATATCAGCTGCAAACCAAAACTTCTGACGAGTCCAGGTAGCACAATGTTGCCTAATTCAAACAGGTTCTGACATCCTTCAAAAACAGTATTGGATCATCTGGTAGGACGCTTGAACCCAAATTTTATGGACATTTTTCCAACATGTTTTAAAATGCATGCATTAACAACTGATCAAATGTCATTGAAACCCCTCACATACAAATCACTGCAGCATTTTTACAACTCATAGTTAAGTAAGAAAACAGCTTGGTATTGTTTGTTACCAGTATTCAGTACATACAATGACTATGTCTCCAGGCTGGATGCTGATCTCATCGTGACTGCGAGCCTCAAAGGGGTAGAGTGCTCTGTAGTACACCACCCTTACCTTGTCCTGGTTCAAGTCAGACATGGACATCTTATCTGTAAAAGACACACATACCAGACAAATGCATCAAAATAAGGTGAAAATGACTAACTCTGACACAGGTAACATTTCTGATTCACTCCTCTAAAATGATCCAAACTCCATTTAGATATTCCACAATGTCAACCATATTAACATTCCATTTACATTACATTACATTCCATTCACCATCAATCCATAGAGAACTCCCATTCATAATAATCCTTCCATATAACCCATTCATTAACCCATTAATGATTAAACCATTCAATCAAGCACACATACAGTACTATGCAAAAGTCTCAGGCCACCATTAAACTTGTTGTTTAAGCAATTAAGGAGTCATAAACTATTATTTCTCAGTCTCTTAAGATACAAAGAGGAAATACAGCAAGTATGTACATGCCAAAAATCAACAACAACAACAACAGCAACAACAACAACAACACCACAAAACACTTTTCAGAAAACACAATCAGTATTTAGTGTGACCTTCTAAAAAGATTCCCGATCAAGCTTCCTTGAACTGTAGAAGGGTCAACCTGCCAGATCCTGCTATCGCTCAAGTGTAAGAGCAGGTCATACTAAATGCTTACTAGTTTTTAATACTGAATACAAATTTCCTGTATTGTCTGACTGTATTCGAATAAAGAGACTGAGAAATAATTATACAGTGGTACCTTGGATTCTTGACCACCTTGGAACTTGTCGGATTTGATTCTTGGCGCATTTTGCCTAGCAGAATTTTTCGGTTCTCGTTGTTCGCTCGGTACTCGGTGCACTTGCTTAAACTCGTGTGAGTCAAGCCGCATGACTCGTTTCAGCCCGGACTCGATTCATGATTCACAATTCAGTGCACAGTCATTCAAATTCCCAAGAAAGAATATCTGCCATATTTTTCTTTATGTTTACATCTACAGTATTATATTCGTAGTGCAAAAAAAGCCTCCATGGGTCCTAAAATGATTAGTCATGACAGCCAACTAAAAGGAAAACTTTCTGGAAAGGAAAGGAAATGACAGCCAACTGAAAGAAACTTTCAGACTGAACAGTAACCCTTCAGTTCATGATACATTTACATTTACAGCATTTAGCAGACGCCCTTATCCAAAGCGACTTACAATTGGTACAATCTTACAATCCAAGCAATTGTGGGTTAAGGGTCTTGCTCAAGGACCCTACAGTGGCCGCTTGGCAAAGGTGGGATTTGAACCCTGGACCTTCTGATCCAGAGTCCAGTACCTTAACTGCTAGGCCACCACAGTCCCACATTTAACTTCTGATGGATTTATCTGAATATATCCCCATTGTAAATCAGGGAGCACCTGTACAATACAACTCCATTAATGCATATAATGCCTTATAGTGTGGATTTTCTGGGGGTCTGGAACAGACCAATTCAATTTACCTTATTCCTTATGGGAAACATTTGCTTGGTACTTGTTTCTTGACAAGCCTTCTAGAACAAATTAACGACGAGAACCAAGATACCACTGTATATGGTAACTATACTATTACTGAAACATCAAATCTAATGGCGGCCTTAGACTTCTGCACAGTACTGTATATCAACCTACAAGCATTCCTTTCATTAATTGATCCATCTATATAAACATTTCATTCATGTGAATGAAAATCCCATCCATTCATACAAATTTTCCATTCTGTTTTAATCCATTCTGATTTAATCAGTCCTTCTACACACACACACACACACACACTCCATTAATTAATATATGTACATCTATATAAACATCCCACCCATCCATATATCTATATGAATACATTATAATGTTTGGAACAGAAAGGAACCGAGCATTTAGTTAGTTAGTGGGATTTTAAACAAAATGCTTGGTTGTCAAGGGGCAGTTATTTGATTAGTGGATCATTCCATTTCTAAAGTTGGCATCTAACCAAGTACGCTCCAAATCCCCGGATGTGTTCTTGCTCCACCCATATTATCGAGGATGCTTTAGAGCGGACTTGTGTGTACTTGTACAACGAAATATCCCACAATGCATTGTCAGCTCGGTAATGGCGGATGAGAGGACTCCCAACTGGATGTATAATTTCCAAAGTAATACTGTTATTTACATTTACAGCATTTAGCAGACACCCTTATCCAGAGCGACTTACAATTGGTACAATCTTACAATCCAAGCAGTTGTGGGTTAAGGGCCTTGCTCAAGGACCCAACAGTGGCAGCTTGGCAGAGGTGGGATTTGAACCCTGGACTTTAGTCCTGCACCTTAACCGCTAGGCCACCACAGATGGGGACTGTTGATATTGTGTCACGGAATGAAGTTCTAAGTTTTTTTTTGGTGAGAATGTAGTCATTTAAAATTCAACTATGCGGTCAGTTTATCATGATAAGCTTACATAAAAAAAAAAAATGCTCAGACGATTTCGGAGATGTGACGTAAAGTTATTAACGTATTTATCATGCATTATATGTATTATTTATTCAACCTGCATTCTATATATGAATTGTCTGATATGAACTGAAGTTCAGAATTAAATTCCCTTCTAAAATCAGGCTTGTTTGGTGCTCGCTTATGTTTGGGAAGGTTTTTATTTATGCTTAAATGTGATCAGTACGTTGTTACATGTAGATTAAACTATTCAATGGAAAGTAAGAGATCTGAGCACTAACAGAACACATCTGCAATATTATTAACATATAGTGAGATAATACTACACAACCTACCTACAGCTTACTCTGTGGTTTCATCACAAACACACACACACACACACACACACACACACACACACACACACACACACACACACACACACTCTCCTCACCTCCTGTGGGCCAGGGTGACTGCCCCAGCTGTTTGTTTGGCTCCGGCTGCTGCATGAACAGCTTGGACAATTTGTCCTGCATATCTCCTCTAGAGCTCTGGTGCTCATCCTCTCCTAAGTGGCTGACCCAGGGCTCAGAGGCTGGTGGGGTGGGCACCTTTGTTAATGCAGAGTCTCGCCAAGCAGGAGAAATGCCATCGACAGGACCCAAAAATCTGGAGGAGCAATAGGAAGATCCAACAAGATCAACAATGCATTACGCAATAACACCAGTCAATTCTGAGCAAATGCATGTATGTGTACCGACACTCCTCGTTTCACGATGGTTCGGTTTAAAGTATTCCGACTTTACGATGGGAATTTGGTAGCATGCATAAATGCACATACAGCAAAAAGCATATTCTGAATTTTTAATTTGATTTTTCCCTGGTGAAGCGATGCACAGAACGTTACTCTCACGCAGATGCGGGGCATGAGCTCATGACTCATTAAATACCGCACTGAACGCTGACGGGGACTGTTGTAGTGTGTAATGTACAGTGGTGCTTGAAAGTTTGTGAACCCTTTAGAATTTTCTATATTTCTGCATAAATATGAGCTAAAACATCATCAGATTTTCACACAAGTCCTAAAAGTAGATAAAGAGAACCCAGTTAAACAAATGAGACAAATATATTATACTTGGTCATTTATTTATTGAGGAAAATGATCCAATATTACATATTAGTGAGTGGCAAAAGTATGTGAACCTCTAGGATTAGCAGTTAATTTGAAGGTGAAAATAGAGGCAGGTGTTTTCAATCAATGGGATGAGAATCAGGTGTGAGTGGGCACCCTGTTTTATTTAAAGAACAGGGATCTATCAAAGTCTGCTCTTCATAACACATTTGTGGAAGTGTATCATGGTACGGACAAAGGAGATTTCTGAGGACCTCAGAAAAAGAGTTGGTGATGCTCATCAGGCTGGAAAAGGTTAAAAGGTTAAAAAGCCATCTCCAAAGAGTTTGGACTCCACCAATTCAACAGTCAGACAGATTGGTGTACAAATGGAGTAAATTCGAGACCATTGTTACCCTCCCCAGGAGTGATCAACCAACAAAGATCACTCCAAGAGCAAGGTGTGTAATAGTTGGTGAGGTCACAAAGGACCACAGGGTAACTTCTAAGCAAACTGAAGGCCTCTCTCACTTGGCTAATGTTAATGTTCATGAGTCCACCATCAGAAGAACACTGAACAACAATGGGTGCATGGCAGGGTTTTGCAAGGGAGAAAGCCACTGCTCTCCAAAAACAACATTGCTGCTCGTCTGCAGTTTTGCTACTAAAGATCATGTGGACGAGCCACAAGGCTACTGGAGGAATGTTTTGTGGACGGATGAGACCAAAATAGAACTTTTTGGTTTAAAAGAAAAGCGTTATGTTTGGTGAGGAGGAGGAGGAGGAAAAGGAAAACACTGCATTCCAGCATAAGAACCTTATCCCATCTGTGAAACATGGGTGATGGTAGTATCATGGGTTTGGGCCTGTTTTTGCTGCAATCTGGGCAGGAACGGCTTGCCATCATTGATGGAACCATGAATTCTGAATTATAATCAGAGAATTCTAAAGGAAAATGAAAGGACATTCTGTCCATGAACTGAATCTCTCAGGAGAAGGTGGGTCATGCAGCCAAGACAACGACCCTAAGCACACAAGCCGTTCTACCAAAGAATGGTTAAAAGAAGAATAAAGTTTCATGTTTTGGAATGGCCAAGTCAAAGTCCTGACCTTAATCTAATGGAAATGTTGTGGAAGGACCTGAATGTGAGCAGCTAATGTGAGGAAACCACCAACATCCCAGAGCTGAAGCTGTTCTGTACGGAGAAATGGGCTAAAATTCCTCCAGCCGGTGTGTGCAGGACTGATCAACAGTTACAGGAAACGTTTAGTTGCAGTTACAGTTGTATGAAAAAGTTTGGGCACCCCTGATAATTTTCATGATTTTTCTTTATAAATCATTGGTTGTCCAGCTCAGCAATTTCAGGTAAATATATCATATAGCAGATGAACACCGTGATATTTGAGAAGTGAAATTAAGTTTATAGGTTTTACAGAAAGTGTGCAGTAATTATTCAAACAAAATTAGGCAGGTGCATAAATTTGGGCACCCTTGTCATTTGAATACCTTTAGCACTAATTATTGGAACACAAAATATGTTTTGTAAGCTCACTGACCCTTGATCTACATACACAAGTGAGTCCAACTATGATAAAGGGTTAAGGTGGCCAATTGGAAGTTTTTCTCCTCTTTGCATCTTCTCTGAAGAGTGGCAATATGGGAGCCTCAAAACAACTCTCAAATGGCCTGAAAACAAAGGTTGTTCAACATCATGGTTCAGGGAAAGGGAAAAGCTCTCTCAGAGATTTCAGCTGTCAGTTTCCACTGTGAGGAACATAGTGAGGCAATGGAAGACCACAGGCACAGTTCTAGTTAAGGAACTCCCGAAGTGGCAGACCAAGAAAAATTCAGATAGGAGAGAGGATAGGTCGAAGGATGGTGAGAACAGTCATAGTCAAGCCACAGACCACCTCCAAAGACCTACAACCTCATCTTGCTGCAGATGGTGTCACTGTTCATCGTTCAACTATACAGCGCGCACTTTGCACAAGGAGAGGCTGTATGGGAGAGTAATGCAGAAGACCAGCCTTTTTCTGCAGACACGCCACAAACAGAGTCACTTGAGGTGTGCTACAGCACATTTGGACAATCCAGCTTCATTTTGGAATAAAGTGCTGTGTACTGATGAAACTAAAATTGAGTTATTTGGACATAACAAGGAGCGGAAAAAGAACACAGCATCCCAAGACAAACACTTGCTACCCACAGTAAAATTTGGTGGCGGTTCCATCATGCTGTGGGACACCAGATACTGAAAGCAAAGGTTCACATACTTTTGCCACTCACTGATATGTAATATTGGATCATTTTCCTCAATAAATAAATGACAAATGACCAAGTACAACATTTGTGTCACATTTGTTTAACTGGGTTCTCTTTATCTACTTTTAGGACTTCGGTGAAAATCTGATGATGTTTTAGGTCATATTTATGCAGAAATATAGAAAATTCTAAAGGGTTCACAAACTTTCAAGCACCACTGTATGTGGCAGATTACCAAAAACTATTTTTTTTTAAAGAAAAGAAAAGAAAAAAAACAAGACAAACAATATTTTGAACACCCAGACGCGTGTTAGTTTGAGTTTTACAGTACTGCGCCAAAGTCTTAGGCCATCATCAGAGCAGATACAGCACGGTTTTAGCAGTGGGATAATGACCATACATAATTATTTCTCAGTCTCTTTATTAGAATACACCCAGAAAATACAGGAGATTTGTATTACAATATTAAAAGACTGAAAAACCCCCAGAACAAAACAACTTCAATAAGCTACAATGGCAAGTATTTAGTGTGACATTTCCCTTTGTCATTCCCACATTGAGTAATAGCAGCATCTGGGAGCTACATCAGAATGCCAAGTTGACCCCTTTATAGTCCGAAGAAGCTTGATCAGGAATGCTCTTTGTGGAAGGACAGCAGCCAAGAAACCACTTGTTTTTTTAGAACGAGGAACAGGGTGAAAAAGCTAAGATATGCTAATGCTCAGCGGAAAAGAGCATTATGGAGTGACAAATCCAAATTTGAAATACTTAGGTCCACTCATTGACAACGTTATATATCATCAAACCATTATTAAAACAACAAACCAAATGGTGGCCAAAGACTTTTGCAAGTACTGCATATCAAACATTTGTTTACAAGAAGACTATAAGTGAATTTCCCTGTTTCAAGCTTCTTCCTCCCGACAGTTCACTGCAGCAACAAGCAGTGATTAGGATATGGTGGCACAGGTCTCCTGAACCCATATTCTTAAACATTGGTCATTTTCAGACCAGTTATTTGTTGTCACAACCATTAAGTGCTTTATATTTTGCAAGTTCATAATTGCCCAAGATTGCCCAGTATGTGAATGCAGGAAATAGTAAACGGCACCATTTTGGATATAACCCATAACTAGGGGTGTTTGCAAAAATGCACTGTACAGGATTAAAAAATACAGACATTGAAAAATCGTGTTAATGTGTTACTAGCACATTAACCTTCTACACCCTGGTTACTGAATAACGAGCTCTGTAACGACAAGTCACCTTCCTCAATGCAGTTCTTTCTGGGCACTCGTATAGGTTGCCAGTACCTCACGTATAGATCACTCTATGATCAGGTTTTTTTCCTTTAAAAAGCATGTTACTAACCTAGACAGAACATAAGCAGAGTAACACACACCTGCTCTCCTGCAGCTCAACAGGCTTGCTGTCCAGTGGAGGATGGACGAGGTCTCCCTGCAGGTCCTTCTGCTTTTGTCTCTGCTGCTTGTTGTGGATCTCCCTGAGCTCCTGCAAGGAGTAACGGGATATATTACTACGAACAGGTGAAACAGAGCACCAGGGTCCAAATGCTCTTCCTTTTTCTGACACGCAAACATATCCAAGGTGTCTGCAACTCGACCCTATAAGCGTTGTCTATCTGAATACTTGTAAATTATTCACACTGCTACACCTGATATTAGGGGTGTAACAAGACACACAAGTCATGGTTTGGATAGTGCTTTTCAACTGTCACTGGATTAAAATTGAACAGTGCTGCCATGCTGCCTATTTTTATCCAGTTGTCTTTGTTCAGTCCTACTGCAAGTCCCTGGGAAATGGAAATATTCCCTAACAGGAATCCTGAAGGATACAGGAGAGTCCTCTGGCTTTGCAGTGGCCAAACTTATGGCCCAGTGGCGTTACAGAATCTAAGCGGAAACCAAGTTTTTAATACAATATTTAAAATGGGGACTGTTGTAGCCTTGCGGTTAAGGTACCACAAGGTCCAGGGTTCAAATCCCTTAACCCACAACTGCTTGGACTGTTAGATTGTATCAATTGTAAGTCACTCTGGATAAGGGCGTCTGCTAAATGCTGTAAATGTAATGTAATTTCAGTTCTGCACACAGAAATGTAGAAGAGAGGGCACAGGGTTTTGTCATGTATCACTGTATTAACTGACATTTTGGACGACTGGCATAACGTGTGTGGTTAAAGCTACACTAGAGTCCTATGTCAGTTCGCTTTATCGACTAGAGTCTTAACAATTATTATAAACTATAAAAGGAAATAAAAATGTCTTTTAATTAGAAGAGTTTGAGGTTTAGTTTAACACAGTAAATGCAGACGCATGCAGACGCATACACAGCACAATCTGTTAGAAGTCATGATCCAGACTTCTCATGCACAAATCCCAGTTACATTTTATGTACTGTCACTATTCTATCTGCAAAATGGAGAAACACCATGTCTTCGAAACAGCTATACTGGTTTGTTTATAAGTTTAAATACCTCTATCACTCCATTTTCCCCACGTGTAGAGTGTAAAAGGCCTCCAAGCCACACTATGCAGAATCCAAGCACTATACTCAAGTCATAAATCACGATTTATGCTTTAACATAAAAGTAAAAATGAAAAGGCAAACAAAACTAAAGCATAATGACCAGGATCATGAATGAGGCTGCAGTGTGTTTGTTTGTTTATTTAGGGTTGGATCAGCGCAAACAACCACTGATACCAGTCACACATTCATACTGGGTCAATTTAGAGCAACAGTTTAACCAAACGCATGTCTTTGGAATGTGGGAGGAAAGCGGAGAACCTGGAGTAAACCCACATGGACACAGGGAGGACATGCAACCTGTCATGCACACAGGCCGAGGTCGGGATCAAACCGGGGATGTCTGGGACTGTGAGTAAACCACGCTACAGTGGTGCTTGAAAGTCTGTGAACCCTTTAGAATTTTATATATTCCTTCATGAATATGACCTAATACATCATCAGATTTCCACACAAGTCCTAAAAGTAGATCAAGAGAACCCAGTTAAACAAATGAGACAAAAATATTATACTTGGTCATTTATTTATTGAGGAAAATGATCCAATATTACATTTTAGTGAGTGGCAAAAGTATGTGAACCTTTGCTTTCAGTATCTGTGTGACCCCCATGTGCAGCAATAAACTGCAAAACTAAAACGTTTCCTGTAACTGTTGATCAGTCCTGCACACCGGCTTGGAGGAATTTTAGCCCCATTCCTCCGTACAGAACAGCTTTCAGCTCTGGGATGTTGGTGGGTTTCCTCACATTAGCTGCTCACTTCAGGTCCTTCCCACAACATTTCCATTGGATTAAGGTCAGGACTTTGACTTGGCCATTCCAAAACATGAACTTTATCTCTTCTTTAACCATTCTTTGGTAGAACGACTTGTGTGCTTAGGGTCGTTGTCTTGCTGCATGACCCACCCTTCTCTTGAGATTCAGGTCATGGACAGATTTTTGTCCTGCACATTTTCCTTTAGAATTCTCTGATATAATTCAGAATTCATTGTTCCATCAATTGATGGCAAGCCGTCCTGGTCCAGATGCAGCAAAACAGGCCCAAACCATGATACTACCCACCACCATGTTTCACAGATGGGATAAGGTTCTTATGCTGGAATGCAGTGTTTTCCTTTCTCCAAAAACATAATGCTTTTCTTTTAAACCAAAAAGTTCTATTTTTTCTCATCGTCCCACAAAAACAGTCTTCCAATCGACTTCTGGCTTGTCCACGTGATCTTTTATCAAACTGCAGATGAGCAGCAATGATTTTTTTTGGAGAGCAGTGCTTTCTCCTTTGCAACCACTGCCATGCACATTATGTTGTTCAGTGTTCTTCTGATGGTGGACTCATGAACATTAGTTGAACCATTGAAACCTTCAGTTGCTTAGAAGTTATCCTGGGCTCCTTTGTGACACCTCACCAAAACTATTTACACACCTTGCTCTTGGGAGTGATCTTTGTTGGTCGACCACTCCTGGGGAGGGTAACAATGGTCTTGAATTTCCTCCATTTGTAACCAATCTGTCTGACTGTGGATTGGGTGGAGTCCAAAACTCTTTAGAGATGGTTTTGTAACCTTTTCCAGCCTGATGAGCATCAATAGCTCTTTTTTCTGAGCTCCTCAGAACTCTCCTTTGTCAAACATGTGTTTCAGGTGCAAGAGCAGACTTTGATAGATCCCTGTTCTTTAAATATAAAACAGGGCTGCCCACTCACACCTGACTGACTCTAATTTCACCTTCAAAATAACAGCGCATCCTAGAGGTTCAATACTTTTTGCCACTTTTGCCAATATTGGATCAATTTCCTCAATAATAAATGACACAGAGTATATATTTTTGTCTCATTTGCTTAAACTGGGTTCACCTCTTTATCTACTTTTAGGACTTGTGTGAAAATCTGATGATGTTTTAGGTCATATTTATTCAGAAATATAGAAAATTCTAACGGGTTCACAAACGTTCAAGCATCATTGTAACCACTTGCGCCACCAAATGCTGCAGGCTGCAGTAAACCTGCTGCCCAAAGCATTACCGTTAATAACACTACAATAGCTAATCAACTGAAAAAATAAAAACACCAGCACAACTTTTGCGGCTATGAGGCTGAAGCTTAATGAAGGCTACAGTGGCAGCCAGAGGTCTGACAGCACTAGTGAAAATACATCTATTTTGCATGTTTCATTTGCATTTTAATTGCAAATCATTTCACCAGCATAACAATTTGAGTGAAAAGTTGAATCTTTGAAACACAGACAAATTAGAACTGATCAGCATTTGGTATGTTCCCCCTGCTGCTGTAATGACAGGGGGCACTCAAGATGGCACAGACTGCAGGTTTCACAAAATGTGATGAACCATGTTATCCCAGCACCATTTCACAATACATTTGAGTGAAATTTAACGTCCATCCACTAAATGTCTGTTGACTTGAATGATAAGAAATTATAATAGAACATAAAAATCATTTAACTCAGAACGTTGCGGCCATAAACAGCCAATCAATGCTACATAAGAGGTGGGAGTTTATGGAGTGGAAGTCTGTTATTTGTGTGGGTTTGTAGGTAGAACTACCTTACCGGTTGTGTGCCCGCTTGCCCGCTAGCTGTATTAACATAAGCACCTTAGGTGCCTGTTAGTGAATGCTAGACCTTCACGATAAATACCATAAAGTTGGGCGACATGGAAAATGCAAATTAAAAAAAAAGAAATGCAGTGTTCCTTACATTTCCTTTGACTTTAATTCACTGGAGACAGTAGGAAGATATTTCAGGTATTTTCTGGTCAACTTCATGTCATTTGTTAATAAACATCCTTTAACTAGCAACTTGGGGCTAGTAATGAAGTTACTGTAGACATCACCTGTTTCAAATCACATTATTAGTATTTTTTCCCTCATTACTAGCCCTAAATTGTCCATGTCCCAACTTCTTTTGGAATGTGCTGCAGGCCTGAAATGCAGAAATGGATGTTTATTAATAAATGACATGAAGTTGACCAGACAAAACCTGAAACATCTTGGGTTCATACCATCTGCAATGACATAAAAGTCAAAATGTAAAGAACACTGCATATATTCTCTACTTTTTCCACACCACTTTTGACTGAACTGTTCACACAAATAGTTATGCCGATATAACGTGCAATGAAAAACATTGTATTAAAATTGAAAAGAAGGTAAAACAAAAGCAGTTTCGATCTCACAGTTTTGGCACTCACTAAACTTTGGGATGCTAAACTCCTCAGAACTGCTTTTATAATAATACGTCCTCTACATGATGGCTTTACTGAATCCATGCGGACAATCTCTAAACTAAACTCAAATAATTCTACATAGGTCATTTATAATAAACAGAATAGCATGGTGCCAGGAGGAAACAGAACAAGGGGAAGAACAAGCGGGACGCAGTGTTTGTTTCGGCATGTTTGTTGGGGAACCTGGAAGTGGAAGTCTAGCTGCTTCAACCAGGTTCTGTAAACACTCGAGCCTCCTGACTGCAAGACACAAAACCACCAAATAGACCAACAGACATCGGCTCAGCTGTCACGGCAGCTCTGGTGTCCTGCTGAGAACTTTCTACTCAATACTAAATAGTACTACAGTCATAAACTGGTTTAAAGCCCATCGAGGGTTTCTATCACTGGTTTAAAGCCCATCGAGGGTTTCTATCACAGTAACGTTTATAGTTAGCTTAGTAGGGACTCCGAAGACACAGCAAGGGATGCTGAGACGATGCATTACTGCAGCCCCGATCAGCACAGTGCAGTGAGTAAGGGGAAAAGGGTTGGTGGTAGGATTTGGGGTGTAGTAAAAGCGGGTCTGATTGTCTACCTGTTGCCCCCTGTGCTCCTGAAGAAGTAGTTCCAGTAGGCTCTCTATCCGGGCAGCGTGGGCTTGATAGAACATGCCCAAGGACTGTATCACCATGACAGGGAAATGA
The DNA here is from genome assembly GCA_025084515.1 of Ancistrus triradiatus. Classification (NCBI taxonomy): domain Eukaryota; kingdom Metazoa; phylum Chordata; class Actinopteri; order Siluriformes; family Loricariidae; genus Ancistrus; species Ancistrus triradiatus. The sequence continues at coordinate 238,504 of JAJAGP010000505.1, forward strand.
AGGGAAGCAGTGTAAAGGAGAGCAGCCAAGCCAAAGAGAGGTGGGTGCAACAAAGTCAAAGTGGGCATAAGGCCAGGATGAATGGAGGTTCAGGATGAGAATGATGATGATCAAGGAGCAATAAAAAGTGAGCAACAGTCAGATATAGCAAGAAAAAAATTCTGTTCTTTGGCTCAATCAATCATTAGTACACTAAACTAAATGGATCATGCTTTATCACTTCTTGAACCAATTCTCCACTATTCCACCCTGTATATAATCAGCCTAGGGTTCCATAGAAAATATAAACCTTTGCCTGGAAGACTATAACAGCTGTGTGATTGAAGATGTCGTTTTTCATATTTAAAATGTCATCATCTTTCTCTCAACGATCAGTACTGGTATTCCTTCCAAATATTTTCGTAATCTTGAGATATGCAAAATTATTTAAAGACTATAACATCTAATCTATAGATGTCTGCAGGGCTTTGGCAGATACCTGTGGGCTGTCCTTCACCTCCTTTGTGAGCAACAGTAATTATTTTTTGAATCTGAGCATGGTTCACATGAGCATGTTCTTAAGAAAAGCAAACTCAGTCGCTGTCTCCTCTTTTAAAGGCAGGTTATTAGACTAGACCTTCACAAACTTCAAGCCTTGGCTGTCAATATGTTCAATAACACAGAGTATGATGGTCTGTGATACTGTGGTGGCCTAGCGGTTAAGGTACCGGACTCTGGACCAGAAGGTTCAGGGTTCAAATCCCACATCTGCCAAGCTGCCACTGTTGGGTCCTTGAGCAAGACCCTTAACCCACAGTTGCTTGGATTGTAAGACTGTACCAATTGTAAGTCGCTCTGGATAAGGGCGTCTGCTAAATGCTGTAAATGTAAATGGTCTGTGATACTGGTTTGTTCCAAATTGATCAATAATAGCTTGAATAAAAGACTACATTTTATGTGGTAATTATTAGAGAAATCTGTGTATTTCTTCAAATGCGCAAATCTGAATCAGATAAGGCTGCTTAGTCATACGTAGAAGTGGGCGATCTGGCAACCGTAGCATATTTGATTTGCAGCTGAACACAGCAACCGATCTCATTTCGCTACTAACCAAAAATGTTACTGCAAAGAACTGAAATAACAGATCACTAATAGGATCACTTTAAATAAACCATAATAAAGTGCACTTCAACAACAAGTATCATAACAGTAACATAAGAATTTAAATATGCTTCTGAAGTCTGTGTAGACCATACCAGTCATGTGGTGAGGTCTGTGTAGACTGTGAACATCAGAGACAACCGGGGTGCCCTGGGTGCCATCTCAAATGTCATTGGCATCAGTGATCTTTCAAATATCATTAGTATTGCAGTTTGATTCAGCTCTGTTTCTGCTTGCAGGTTGTCGCACTTATCTGCCTTTGAAATACTGGCTGATCAGGTTTTCATGTTTTCACCAAGCGTGAAAATCTTGTCAGCAATGCTTCTGAGCTGCTAATCAAACTCCAAGGAAATGCCACGCTGGTGTTAGCATTAGCAGGGTAAACTCAAGCAGAGTTGCGTCTGGTGGTTAAAGCACCCAAATGATTAACTGTGTTTAGTAGGACGGTTCTTGTCATCTCTCTGTTAAGGCAGATTGTAGAGACTTTTCAATCGTCCACAATCTAACACTGCCATACATCCCATCTCTGGTTACCATCCAATAGATTGCTGTTCTCTATGGAGGCTTGGCAGGGCAACCACCAATGGATCACATCAACAGTACTGAAAGCCATTCGATGCTGCAGATCCACGAACAGAGGCGGGAGTTTAAAGAGCAGAACCCGTCCATCCACGCGAAACATTTGGACTAGAGACTGTTCCAACTCAGTTGGATTGAAAATACCCTTTAGATTTTTACATGACTATGCTAATGTCTAGTCAACACCCATTCCGGGCAGCGTCCTATTTCACAGAACATTATGAGGACGTTTAGTGCATGCCTACAGACTGACAGATGAATGGGAAGCATGTAATCATACATAATATAGCTACATTCTAACGCTAGCCAGTAAGTAGCACTGCTAGCACTGCTAGAACTACCCAAGCAAGGCAAAAACTGCAATCACACTAACACATGATAAACTGAGCAGTGCTAGAGAGGCATTTACCACCTTGTTTCTAAATAAGATTGTTGAAATCTGTATGTAAACCATCTAATACAGTGGTACCTCGGTTCTCATCATTAACTCAATCCAGAAAGTTTGTTGAGAACCGAAAACAATACCGAGTAAATGTTTCCCATAAGGAACAATGTAAATTGAATGAATCTGTTCCAGATCCCCAGAAAATCCACACTATATAAGGCATTATATGCATTAATGGAGTTGTATTGGACAGGTGCTCCCTGATTTACTATGGGGATATGTTCAACAAATCCATCATAAGTGAAATGCATCATGAACCGAAGAGTTTATCGAGTGTTTGGTAGAGCGTTCTGTACAGTATCACAGCGGAGCCTATGAGAGGAAAAGATAAGTAAGGTAATATTTAAAACATAGCAACACTGTAGTAACCTACAGTTGGTAAAAATCATTAACACAAAGCTTATTTTATAAGAAAAAGGTTAAAAAAAATCTCATGGAATCTAGTGAGTAATGGATTAAAAGTAAAAAGTAAAAGCAAAACACTTACTCTATTGATGAACTCAGGGTGTTTGCGCTTTTGGTTTCCTTTCCGTTGGCTCTTATAAACTAACCTTTTCAGGACCCGTGGGGAATTATTTGCACTAAGAGTACAGTACTGTAGAAAAACACCAGAGATCTTCAACGAGGAAGGGCTATTGTGAACCTGAATCACTGTGTACTGATTCGTGAATCAAGTTTCGACTGAAATGAGTTGAGCGGCTCGACTCAAGTTTAAGCAAGTGCGTGAGAACTGAGACAATCTTTTCTAGTCAAAATGTGGAACCGAATCCAACCCTTTCTGAGGTGGTAGAGAACCGAAGTATCACTGTACCAATGTTTATTTCCCTGTTTCTACACAACAGAAGCAAAAACAATATGAATATAGGCAAAATTCACTGAGTGGTGCATCCGCAAAGATAAACTATAATAGAGTAGGTGACTTCTAATAGAAACAGCAGGTTTGAGTCTGTATTGTGGCTTGAAAGTAAATTGAATTCCCAAGCTAAACATACAGGAGGGCCAGCTTCTGTAACTTCATGAAGAATGTTTCAAGTTAGCATACCTAAATCGCTGCACATTACTCATCCTCTCCCACACACACATGCATTCCCAGAAATTCAGTGGGGGGAAAAAAGGGAGTAAGAAATAAATTCTGTGTAAGCTTGGAGGCCTGTTTTTCTGAATCTACTAGAATATACAGCCATTTATGTCTTGGGTGTGTATTTTCCTTCACCTTTAACTGTGCATTGAAAGCGTCTATCTCCAGCAGTTTGGAGCGCGTCTCTTTCTCTACGGTTTCCAGCTGCTCGCGGAGTTGCTGTTTGGTCGTCTCCTTCATCTCCACAGCCCTCTGGATGTTGGACAGCGAGTCTCCTGCACCACCCACAAAATCACCATATGTTGTTCGTGTGAATGAATCAACTCAAAATGAGAATCAGATCTCTGTAAGGGAAAGTACTGATCAAAAGAAGGGCACATGGTGGCGGTTAAAGTACTGGACTATGGACCAGAAGGTTCAGGGTTCAATGCCATCTATGCCAAGCTCCTTATATCGTAAGCAACTGCGGGTTAAGGGCCATCCAGCCGAAACCTACATTTATATATTTTCTTTTATATAAATGTAAATCAAAATCATGAACCAAAACCAATAAAAGCTTAACGTATACCGTGTGAACACATGACATGCCTTTCATTAATTCACTAAAACGGGAGTGGCAAAAGTGTGAACCTCTAGGATTAGCAGTTAATTTGAAGGTGAAATTAGAGTCAGGTGATTTCAATCAATGGGCTGACAATCAGGTGTGAGTGGGCACCCTGTTTTATTTAAAGAACAGGGATCTATCAAAGTCTGCTCTTCACAACACATTTGTGGAAGTGTATCATGGTATGAACAAAGGAGAGTTGTTGATGCTCATCAGGCTGGAAAAGGTTACAATACCATCTCTAAAGAGTTTGGACTCCACCAATCCACAGTCAGACAGATTGTGTACAAATGGAGGAAATTCAATACCATTGTTACCCTCGACCAACAAAGATCACTCCAAGAGCAGGGGCGTGTAATAGTTGGTGAGGTCACAAAGGACCCCAGGGTAACTTCTAAGCAACTGAAGGCCTCTCTCACATTGGCTAATGTTAATGTTCATGAGTCCACCATCAGAAGAACACTGAACAACAATGGTGTGCATGGCAGGGTTGCAAGGAGAAAGCCACTGCTCTCCAAACAGAACATTGCTGCTCGTCTGCAGTTTGCTAAAGATCACGTGGACAAGCCAGAAGGCTATTGGAAGAATGTTTTGTGAATGGATGAGACCAAAATAGAACTTTTTGGTTTTTTAAAACGAAGAAAAGCATTATGTTTGGAGAAAGGAAAAAACACTGCATTCCAGCATAAGAACCTTATCCAATCTGTGAAACATGGTGGTGGTAGCATTTCATGGTTTGGGCTTGTTTTTGCATGCATCTGGGCAGGACGGCTTGCCATCATTGATGGAACAATGAATTCTGAATTATATCAGAGAACTGTAAAGGAAAATGTCAGAACATCTGTCCATGAACTGAATCTCAAGAGAAGGGGGTCATGCAGCAGGCAAGACAACGACCCTAAGCACACAAGCCGTTCTACCCAAAGAATGGTTACAGAAGAATAAAAGTTCATGTTTTGGGATGGCCAAGTCCAAAGTCCTTAATCCAATGGAAATGTGTGGAAGGACAGGACCTGAAGCGAGCATCTAATGTGAGGAGGAAACCCACAAACATCCCAGAGCTGAAGCTGTTCTGTACGGAGGAATGGGCTAAAAACTCCTCCAAGCCGGTGTGGCAGGACTGATCAACAGCTACAGGAAATGTTTTTAGTTGCAGTTATTGCTGCACAGGGGGGGTCACACACCAGATACTGAAAGCAAAGGTTCACATACTTTTGCCACTCACTAATATGTAACATTGGATCATTTTCCTCAATAAATAAATGACCAAGTATAATATTTTTGTCTCATTTGTTTAACTGGGTTCTCTGTATCTACTTTTACGATGATGTTTTAGGTCAAGTTTATGCAGAAATATAGGACATTCTAAAGGGTTCACAAACTTTCAAGGACCACTGTAGCAATGATGCAACATACACTTACAGGCCACTTTATTAGGTACGCCTTTCCAACTGCTCGTTATAGCAAATATCTAATAACATGGCAGCAACTCCATATATTTAGCAACTAAATGATGCCATCATGCTGATATGGTTCAGAATCTCTGAGTAATATTTCCAGCACCATGTTGAATCTATGCCACGAAGAATTATGGCAGTTCGGAAGGCAAAAGGGGCTTCAACCCGATACTAGCAAAGTGCGCCTAATAAAGTGGCCAGTGTGTAAATGCTATAGACACATATCTACTGGAAGACATTTTTCGACCGCCCACACTCCTCTAGAGCAAATAGGCTTGGTCTGTGTTTACTATGTAATTTTCCAAACTGTGTCTACCAGTGTCCCAAAAAAACCTAAAAAGTTAAGAAGTGTGTAAAGAAATCTTACTGTGTAGGCTGTTCTGTTGCACCTGCTTTAGCTGATCATTGAGACACTGTTTGTCAGGAATCAGCCTCCCCAGCCACTGCTGAGACTCCTACAGACAGACAGGAAAACAAAAAGAAGGAAAGGGAAAATAGAAAGAAGAGATAAATAAATACAGAGAGAAAGAGAGAGATGGATCGATGGATAGGTAGATAAGGAAGAACAGAGCAGAGAAACAAACAGCACACAAGGGAAATCACTAAGCTTGAGATTCAGAAGCATCAGTCTGGTAGCATGAGAAAAAAAAAAAATGCATAAAAATTCAACATTAAACCCAAGCCAAGCACAAGTCAGCCAGCACTCCTGAATGCCAACACTGTGCCCTATATTCTCCGTGGACTTTGGTACCTGGAGCTGCTGCTGCAGCGTGGTGATCTCGGCGATCCGGAGTTCACGCGTCTTGTTGGTGCTCTCGATGTCCTGCCTCTGGGTGGATAAACGAAAACGGATGTCCTGCAGCTTCCCCTCTAGCTGGGACTTCTTATCATTCTAAATGGAGACACAGAGAGACTCGTATCTGTCAAAAAAGCCAGGGTTCGACTCAACAGGGCTATTTAGAGGCACAGAAAACGTGTTTTAATCCGATTCAGATTGAGTGCTGAATGCCTGTACTTTCGAGTTAGAATTAATGACAAGCTTTACACTGGTGAAGGTCTGTGTGGATGCGTGTCTCGTTACCAGAGCCTCCAGCTCAAACTCGAGAGTCTTCTTGCGGGCTTTGAGCAGGACGATGTTCTCCTGTTCTCGGTTTCTCTGGGTCAGTAGCTCCTGTCTGCGGTTCCGCTCCCACTCCAACTGCCGCTGCCTCTCCAATTCCCGCTTAGCAGCCTGTACACACAGACACTTAGGGTCGTGTGGTCCTTCCGCTGACTTCATTACTAGAGATGCACCGGTACTAGACTCTGAACCAGCACCGATACAAACCTTATTAAACCAATCAAATATCACATGTATCCTACACACATTCAGTATGGTCTCTCAGATGTGGCTGCTCTTCACTTAAGCACATTACTCCAGCATGTAATGAACATCACGCAAAAGCACTGTGTAGATAATAACTATAATTTATACAGGTGTACATATTTATTACACCCACCGAGCCGCCTGCATACATCAGTTAGGCTATGCTATCAGCCAATTCTACAATTATGGTGAGCAGAAAATCATTTCTGAAAGTCGAAACTTGAGGCGGATAGCCTACAAAAGGGAGTCCTACCCAGTATTAGTAGCGTCCCTAATAAAGGGCTCAGTGAGTGTACATACAGATACAACCCCCCTCAATGGCACATTTTCCCTTGAGCCACACCCACCTCTCTCCTCTCGATCTCCTTGCGCCGCTCCTCCTCGCGTTGCCTCTCTAGCTCCCGCTGCTTCTCCAGCTGCTTCTCAAGCTCCTGTTGGCGCCGGCGCTCCTGTTCCTGACGTTCTCGCTCCTTGCGTTCTTGCTCCTCGCGCTCGAGGGTTGCCAGTCGCTCCTGCTCCTTTCGCTGCTGTTCGAGCAGGGCCTGCCGCCGCTTCTCCAGCTCCAGGTTGCCCCGCTCAAAGTTCTCCCGCTTCTTGTCCTCGAAGGTGACTGCAGAGGAGAAAGTGATGAGAGGAGTGCGATGCTTTGAACAGACATGAACTGTCCCTGGTCTTGAATTAAACGATATGAGGCGTCATCACTAAATGTGTTTTCTAGGATTAGAGCTTAGCTTAGCCTTGGCAAAAAGGCTTAAAACAATTCCGTGGGGAGGTTTGAGACCTTAGATAACAAGAACAGTGGCTGTTTCCACTGTTTAAAGGCATTCAATGTATTCCTCAGACCTGGAAGCTTTTTCTCAGACTCCTCCTCTTCTTCTGCAGGCTCCTCGGGGACGCGCTGATCTGTGGGGTGTACGCTGGTTACACTGACGCCACTGCCAGAACGTACCCGCCTACAAAAGCACACACCAACGTACAAAAATATTACAGCCTAAGGGTATGCGCCATGTGTCGTTTACCATAACGTCTGAAACAGACTACTATATGCTCAGACTGCATGCAGTGTGCTAGTTTAGGCATCGCAAATCGAGCTCGCGTTCTACACAAAAGCACGTTAAAAATGAGTGGACAAACTGGAGACAAAATACAGACACCACCAGTCTACGTCGTTAGATTTAATTGGTGGACGGCAATCCGCAAACTACGTCAGAAATCGGCTTAGGTTAATGACAGCTCAAAAATTTACTCATTTCATCATCTGTGAACTATCCACCATGCAGAAATTTATTTATTTCCATTGATATTATTAGTAAGCAACAATTAATGTACTACAGTGGAGCCTCTACACTCAAACAATCTGGACACTGAATGGTCCATTTCAAGTTTTTTTGCCCCCAAATTCAAACAAAAGTTCTAACTTCGAACATGGGCACCCTGGGAGCATGAGACATCATTTTCACACATGGATTGGCCACCGCAGAGTCCAGACCTGAACCCCATTGAGAATCTTTGGGATGTGCCGGAGAAGCCCTTGTGCAGTGGTCCAAAATAAATGTTGTGACATTGCAGAAGCTTGTGGAAACGATGAATAAGAGCTAAAGGCGGTCCAACCAAATATTAGTGTCTCTGACCTTTTTGTTACACTATATGGGCAAAAGTATTGAGACACCTACAGATTACACCTATAGGAGTTATGGCATGTTATCACTAACTGATGCAGTGAGTAGCTTCTCATTTGTTAAACAACCATGCCAACAGACACATCCTGTGGTCGTGGAAGAGATTGTGAAAGAGTGGTTCAGGGAGCATGAGAGATAATTTTCACACATGGATTGGCCACCACAGAGTCCAGACCTGAACCCCATTGAGAATATTTGGGATGTGCTGGAGGAGACTTTGTGCAGTGGAACAAATCTCCCATCATCAATACAAGATCTTGGGGGGAAAAATGAATGCAACTCTGGACAGAAATAAATGTTGGGACATTGCAGAAGCTTGTGGAGATGATGCCACAGCAAATGAGTGCCGGAATCAAAGCTAAAGGTGGCCCTAAGAAATATTAGTGTGTCTGACCTTTTTTGGGCAGGCAGTGTAGCTGTGTAATCTTACACTATGTGGGCAAAAGTACTGGGACACCTACAGGAGTTATGACATCCGTTCTAAATCCATAGGCATTAATATGGAGTTGAACCCCCTTTGCAGCCATAAAGCTTCCACTCTTCTAGGAAGGCTTTCTACAAGAAAGGACTTTTGAACCAGGTCTACATCCAGAAGAGCATTTGTGAGGTCAGACACCCATTTTACAATCTCATTCTAGTTCATGCCAAGGGCGGAACAGTGGCTCGGTGGGTAGCATTGCCGCCTCACAGCAAGAAGGTCCTGGGTTCAATCCCAGGGTGGAGCGGCCTGGGTCCTTTCTGTGTGGAGTCTGCATGTCCTCCCCGAGGACTTCGAACATGGGCACCCTAAATAAAACACTGCAGTTCAGCCGCTGGCGATAACACGCCAATACAGTATGCCAATCGCCATAAAACCAAACGAACAAGAATGGCGCGATCATAGCCGTATTATGTATATTATATTATAGTTATATGTACATTTATATCTGTCTGCGGATGTGATTTCAGACACCCATTCAGTCTCGGCGCTGTTGTCCATGAGATAAGACCAAACTGTACCAAACTGTGTTCACCTCAGTGGCTATAAACTTTTATTTTCAATTATTTCATGTATTTATTACTTTTTTAGGATTGTATTACATTGCTTTGCTATATTCATGCTTTTAATTATTAATTACATATGCACTGAATATATGCATTGAAAAATGATCATTTGGGGGTCGGGAAAAGGATTAATCCTGTTTACATTACCACATGACTAACCTGAAGGTAGGTGGCAGTAGATCGGGGGGCAGCAGAGGAGGTAAAGGCAGGCCAGACATGGCCATGTCAATCAAGTGCATTGCCAGAATAAATTCCTCAGCAGTGAGCTTCCCATCCTGGTCGATGTCTGACAGGTTCCTACGACAACCACACAGGAGCACCAAGTTTAGCAGCTTTTTTCGTATTTCAACCAAAAGTAATTGTTTTTCCATTAAAAGCAATCCAGCTTCAGAACGGATTACGTTTTAATAACTAAATAACAATATTTCCATAATGTCTTATCATGTTTGTCTCAGCATGTTCCATTGTGACTCCTCTAATGGAGTGGAAACGTTCAGAGCACACACAAACAAGCACACGCCCAAACACACATGCACAAACACACAGAGACACACAAATCAAACACACAGACAGACAAACAAAGAAACAGACACAAAAACACACACAGACAAAACAAAAACACACACAGACAAACAAACACAAAATCCAATAGCTCTACTAGATTGCATAATCTAGTACTTAAGGCAAAATGCTCATGTCATTAGCTACTTTTATAGGACACAGCATGGGCAAAGTGTCATCAGATGTGCCAGGCATGTTGTTAAACACGTTACACTGAAATCTGTGGCTTTGTTTACATGCACCTTAATAATCCGGTAGATTAATAGCTCTCACCAGAATGCAAAGCATTCAAGTACCCAACTAAGCAGAAACAGAGTACTCTGATTGAACAGGGTGTGTTGAACTTCAAACAATCCACAGCAAAGAAGAATAATATACAAAAAAAAGTCACCACCTGGAGTTAACTAAACAAACAGGTAAGAGCCACCCATCAGATAATGACCGCATTGGTGATTATGTTTCAGCTGGCAACAAGTTCTTTAACCCTAACTGATGCAGTGAGGAGCTTCTCATTTGTTAAACAACTATGTGGAAAGACATCCTGTGGTTGTGGAGAAGATGTGAATCTGTTTCAGAAGGGTCAGATTGTGAAAGAGTGGTTCAGGGAGCATGAGCCATCATTTTCACACATGGATTGGCCACCACAGAGTCCAGACCTGAACCCCATTGAGAATCTTTGGGATGCGCTGGAGGAGACTTTGTGCAGTGGAACAAATCTCCCATCATCAATACAAGATCTTGGGGGAAAATGAATGCAAGTCTGGACAGAAATAAATGTTGGGACATTGCAGAAGCTTGTGGAAACTATGCCACAGCGAATGAGTGCCGGAATCAAAGCTAAAGGCGGTCCAATGAAATATTAGAGTGTCTGTCATTTTTTTGGCCAGGCAGTGTAGCTGTGTAATCTTACACTATGTGGGCAAAAGTATTGAGACACATACAGATTACACATACAGGAGTTATGACATCAGTTCTAAATCCATAGGCAATAATATGGAGTTGAACCCCCTTTGCAGCCATACAAGCTTCCACTCTTCTAGGAAGGCTTTCTACAAGAAAGGACTTTTGAACCATGACTTCATCCACCGATTTTACAATCTCATTCTAGTTCATCCCAAGGCGTTCAATGGGGTTGAGGTCAGGTCTCAAAGTTCTTCCACACCAAACTGACCCAACCAGGCCTCTATGGACCTTTCTTTGTACACTGGAGCACAGTCATCCTGGAAGAACTAAGGACCTTCCCCAAACTGATCCCTTCCAATCACTATGGAACATATGGAAAGGTAGCGAAACATTGCCTCATGCCAAATTTGTTGACATTTCCAGCATAAATTTGCAGCAGCACATTTAGTATTTATTGACTCGAGCAGAGATGGCGATCTTCTCCTTTTGAACACATAATTTAACCACAGTGACCAAACTTTTTTGCATGAGGTCTGACCAAAAAAGGCTTGCTGGAAGTAATAAATAGTTCTTAGAAAGAAAAAACAAAGGCATTCTAATCTCCTCACCAAATAGTAGCCAGCTGGGTCTGTGGTAGACTGGACTGCATGAGAATAGTTCTAGCCTGTGGCCCTGAGAAAAACAGAAGACAGAGAGGAATAAATGATCAGGCAGTGCTGACACTGGCGTCTCACGATCCACTTCCTTTTACTGACTCATCAGAAGGGCTGCATTTAGATCAGTGCACACAGAGCAAGGAGACTTTCAAATCTAGACCTGGAACAGATATCAAGTCACATACGGCAATGCATGACTTAATATCAGTGATGCACAGAAACAAAAAGTCTTGAGTGCAACTTACTTGCACACAGCACCAAAGAAATGGCTGCATTTTCAAATAATCAAAAGGTCACTTAGCATCAAGGTTACATCGATACTAGCCAGACACATTCATACTAGGCCAAGGTAGAACAACCAATTGACACGTCTTTGGACTTTGGATTTCCGGTGCACCATCTAACCACCTGCAGCATCATACCGTCCTTTCATTACAATTAAATAACTTGGTGTTCTTTCAGGCTCTCTCGGCCTCTCACAAGTCCCAGAGCCCTCCACATGCCGTTGGCAATCGAGTATGAATTCTTCTCACCTGCCCCCAAATTCCTTCATCAGAGCAGTCAGGGTGAGGCTCCATTTAAAGTTTGTTTACTTGTTTTATTTAGCGCATCAGCATCAATGGTTATTCACAGAAACAAGGTTACATCGATGCTACTCAGCAATGCAGGGCCAATTTAGAACAGCCAATTAAGGAAAGCAAAGTACCAGGAGTAAACCCACACGCATGGGGAGGACATGCAAACTCCATACAGGAAGAATTCAAGGTCAGGATCGAACCAGGGATCTCTGGAGCTGTGAGGTGGCAGGGCTTAGCACTAAAATGAACTTAATTCACAAGTAAGATCCAGGCATCAGCCAAAGAGGGGGAGAGTGGCGCATTCAACACTACTCTGTGCTCACCAAATTCACCAGTCCATATTGGTGAACACCTCTCTGTGCTCGCGTTTTCACCGTCATCACGCTCTACATTAAGGATCTTAGTGTGTCACCACTCTCTGGACCAGCCTGACCTGAACTTTTTTCAGTAACAAATGTTTCAGTCGTCTTCTATTTTGACCAAAAACAAAGCGTTCTAGCTGTTATCAGAAAATGGATGACATTCTGGTGCATCTTTACTGTATAAAAGTGTTAGGCCATTACATTTGCTGTTTTAGCGACGTTACGATGTGTTACTGTGGTAGCCTAGCGGTTAAGGTACTGGACTATGGACCAGAAGGTCCAGGGTTCAAATCCCACCTCTGCCAAGCTGCCACTGTTGGGGCCTGGAGCAAGACCCTTAACCCACAATTTCTTGGACTGTAAGACTGTATCAATTGTAAGTCGCTCTGGATAAGGGTGTCTGCTAACCCGCAGGGTTTCAGACTTGGCTTTGTCACGCCACATTACGCTTTTCCTCGGATATTTCTTCCAATCTTTGTGAGCTGTAGTACATCTTAGGCTTTTCACCCTGTTCCCCTTCTAAAAGAGTGGTTTCTTGGCTGCTACTCTTCCAAATCCTTCCTGATTAATCTTCTTCGGACTGTAGAAGGGTCAACTGGGCATCCTGATGAAGCTTCCAGATGCTGCTATTGCTCGAGTGAAAGGAGAGGTGGTCACACTAAATACCTGTCACTGTAGCCTATAGAAGCTGGTTTTTCCCGTTTTTAATACTGCATACAATTTCCCTGTATTTTCTGGTTCTATTCTCATAAAGAGACTGAACAATAACTATATATGGACGTTATACCATTGATAAAACCATGCTATATCTAATCTAATGCTGGCCTTTGCACAATACTGCAGATTACCCAAGAACTGCATGACCGTATTCGTCACATCATGAAACATCTGCTCCATCATAACACCTTCTATTCCCAGGCTAACTCCCCAGTGGCTACGCAGTACCTGTAAGATGGCCGCTCATCATTTTGTCATGGCTGTTGAAGAGTTGGCGGTATTTTAGCCGGGAGGACTGGGGCACAGCCCAATCTACGGGCGGTGGGGCGGCAGGGGCGCTAAGGAGACAGAAGGAGGATATTCAGTGTGTGTGTTTTATAGCGTTGATTCATTTGCGCTAAATAGAGGCTCACCTAGGTGTTTCGAAAGACTGGCCTTTGGGCAGCTTGGCACTGGAGCGGTTGAAAGATGAGCTTTTGTTGAGGGCTGTGGCTGAAAGAGGAGCTGAGGAAGACAGTGAAGTGTAAGACGCAGTGCAGTCCTGCTCTGCTCGTGACGCTTAACATTGCAATTAGCAAAATAAAGGATCCATGCGAGAATAAAAAGCAATCAGCAATAACACTCACGCGGGTGAGAGAAACCTGATATTGGCTGCATCATCGAAGGGGCACCATTGGCCATTGGAGGAACAGGAGGGGGCACTGACGAAACCAAAGGAGGTGACATACCCACTCCGGGCACTCCAGGAGGAAGAGGGGGTAGGGGCATGGGTGGTACTGCAGGTAAACCAGACATGGCTCCCATACTGGGCATTCCTATGATACAAAAACAAGAGGTCTTTGCTTACAGGACTAACAGATCACACTGCACAAGAAAACATTCATTTACAGTGGGGCAAAAAAGTATTTAGTCAGCCACTGATTGTGCAAGTTCTCCTACTTAGAAAGATGAGAGAGGTCTGTAATTTTCATCATAGCTACACTTCAACTATGAGAGACATAATGAGAAAAAAAATACAGGAAATCACATTGTAGGATTTTTAAAGAATTTAACTGTAAATCATGGTGGAAAATAAGTATTTGGACAATAATAAAAGTTCAACACAATGCTTTTGTAACATAAGCTTTGTTGGCAATGACAGAGGTCAAACGTTTCTTGTAAGTCTTCACCAGGTTGGCACACACTGTAGCTGGTATTTTGGCCCATTCCTCCATGCAGATCTCCTCTAGAGCAGTGATGTTTTGGGTCAACACGGACTTTCAACTCCCTCCACACATGTTCTATGGGGTTGAGGTCTGGAGACTGGCTTGGCCACTCCAGGACTTTGAAATTCTTTTTACGTAGCCAGTCCTTCGTTGCCCGAGCGGTGTGTTTGGGATCATTGTCATGCTGGAAGACCCAGCCACGTTCCATCTTCAATGCTCTCACTGATGGAAGGAGGTTTTGGCTTAAAATCTCACGATACATGGCCCCGTTCATTCTTCCCTTAACACGGATCAGTCGTCCTGTCCCCTCTGCAGAAAAACAGCCCCAAAGCATGATGTTTCATGATGTTTCCACCACCATGCTTCACAGTAGGTATGGTGTTCTTGGGATGCAACTCAGCATTCTTCTTCTTCCTCCAAACACGACGAGTTGAGTTTTTTACCAAAAAGTTCTATTTTGGTTTCATCTGACCACATGATATTCTTTTCCCCATCCTCTTCCGGATCCATATGCTCTCTGACAACAGAACTTCAGACGGGCCTGGACATGTACTGGCTTTAAGCAGGGGGACACGCCTGGCACTGCAGGATCTGAGTCCCTCTTGGCGTAGTGTCTTCTTACTGATGGTGTTAGCCTTTGTTACTTTGGGTCCCAAGCTCTCTGCAGGTCATTCATCAGGCCCTCTCCGTGTAGGTTCTCCTAGTTCTGGGATTTTTGCTCATCGTTCTCATGATCATTTTGACCCCACGAGATGAGATCTATTTGAAGTGTATCTATGATGAAAATTACAGACCTCTCTCATCTTTCTAAGTAGGAGAACCTGCACAATCAGTGGCTGACTAAATACTTGTTTGCCCCACTGTATACAGGATGCATTATTGAAAAGTAGTACAGCTATGCGCAGTTTAATGAGCACATTATGAAACAGGTCGTTGACTGAAATGGTCGCAAACTGAACCTTACCATAGTCGCAGTCTTTTTATAATGTAAATATAAAGAGTATTTGCACAAGAAAACTGCATGCAAACGATACCTAAATGCATCAGAGATACCGCTGAAAACTCAAATGGAACGCTACCATGTACACACCATCTGTTATACATATCACCACCCTCAATAATCACAAAAACTGTACAAACAAATGTGCACGATAGAATTTAAACAAAAACAAGCCCATCTCGCCCAGCTGCACACAACCGTAGTTCTCATTTAAATAAACAACATAATAAATACATTTGTTATAATTTGTAAGGCCTCTGTTGTTAAAGCGGACAGACGTTGATCGGATGGTTGTTAAACGGCACGTTTCTTTAAATGGCTTCTGGTTTATGGAGCCATTCCCTGCTAAGAAAGCCTGTGGCTGCACGCATAGAGCATCACAAGTCATCAGGATAAATCATTCATCAGTTAAGGCTGCACTGACTCATCTCTTCAGCATGCTATTAGCAGCTGCTATTACCGAAGGGAGCGGCAGGAGGTAGGGAGAGTGGCGGCTGTTTCATGGAGGGAGGAAGGGAGGGAGGCAATGGGTGACCCTGCAGCTTCAGCTTGATTAGTTTCATGGCGATGGAGAACTCGTGCATATCCATCTTCCCATCATTATTCATGTCAGCCAGAGCCCTGCAAGGCAGGAGGTTCAAAAGCAAAAAATCATAATGAAAGGTTTGTCCAGACAATTGTGCACATATTATCCACATAACCCTAACAGGAGTTGGTCCTAATTTACCATTAAACGTCTGGCTACAGGCCTGACCTGGAATCAGCTTTGTGGTATTATTCTACTGGAAAAAGCACTTTACAAAGAAATAAGCACTTAGCCAGCTTCAGCTACAGGAAATACACGACTCAACTGAAGCGTGGTGCATTCAAAAAGAAACTTGCTGAGTATCAAAATTCAATAAGGAGATGTTGATGTAAACACTAGCTGATCAGTAATGGTGGGTGGGGAGATAACAACCTAAAACAATCTGCCTGGCTAGAAATTTGTCCACCCATATAGTCTAGTCATCTAGATTATGAGCTAGATTGAATAGTTAAGGCATGTACCATATCTGAGCCAGAACAGTATGAGGAAGGCCGGACTGCAGGAAGAAATTCCTGGCCTGGTCACCTATGGACAAAGACAGAAGTTACAGTGTAGTACAAAAACATAGAACAGTTTAAACAGCTCAAAATACCAGTATGATAGGGCTTTAAAAATATAGTGACTTATGAAAACAATAGGAAAATCCACAGCTTTTAACTGAACCTGTACTTTGAACGTGCAGCAACACATTATTAGGTTTGTGCTGAAAACATCTCGGCTTTATGAACTGGACTTTGGTTACAGCTACCCACCCACTAAAGTTTGTGTAAGCACAGAGGGAGAGGCAGCCAGATTCATTTTAGTGGTGTATTTATTCAAGGTCATGCTCTAGTTCACCAGGCAGAAGCAAAAAATTTATTACAATATATTATATATAAAGCAAACACAAAAAAGTCTTAGAACCCCGTGACGTGCAGGACTAACGTAGGTAAGACGTAATGTGAATCTAACGAATGCAAAGCTTTGTTTCGGTAAGTAAAGGTGCACACAGCAAAACTGAAAAGCAAACGTCACACAAGGTAAGTCTATCCTGACTGACATTTCAGATGGGCGGAAAGTTGTTTAAGTTAGATTTATCCTCGAGGTCTACACTCACCAATCACTTAACTAGGTACCCCTCATTGTTTCCACACTCTTTGTCCATTTTACCAGTTCCATTCACCATATAGAAGCACTTAATAGTTCTACAATTACAGACTGTAGTCCGTCTGTTTCTTACATACTCTGTTAATCACCTTTACTATGTTCTCTAAAGGTCAAGACCTCCACAGGACCAGCACAGATCAGGTACTATTTGGGTGGTGGATCATCCTCGATTAGACGCATCTACCATATTGCTCTACATTGTAGATGTAAAGTCAGAGACAGTAGCTCATCTGTTTCTACACCGTTTGTGCTAGTCAGCCTCTAATCCTTCATCACTGCTCACAGGATGCTGGTGGCTGGACATTTTTGGTTGGTAGACAACTGCATGAAACTTGTGTCACAGTCACTGCAGTGCTGAGAGTGATCCACCACCCAAATAGTACCTAATATGTGGAGGTCCTGTGGGCTTGAAGATAGGCTAAATGGCTCTGTAAAGGGCACTTTACACAGGCACATGTGAACCATTGGCACTAGCCAGGTCAATCAGTACCAGGTATCATAGCTGGCTCTGTTAACACTAATACAACTTGAAGGACGAGGGAGACATAGATAGAGGCTTGCATTGGTAGGACCCAACCCATTAACAGAAACTATCAAACACTGGAAAGTACTGAGTTTACATTTACATTTACAGCATTTAGCAGACGCCCTTATCCAGAGCAGCTTACAATTGGTACAATCTTACAATCCAAGCAGTTGTGGGTTAAGGGCCTTGCTCAAGGACCCAACAGTGGCAGCTTGGCAGAGGTGGGATTTGGTACTGGACTGTGGACCTTGTGGTTCATAGTCCAGTACCTCAACCACTAGGCTACCAGTCCCAGCCCCAAGCTTAAAGGTAGTAAAGATTTTAAGTGGCTTAAACGCATTAACAACTGAACAATGTATTTATTGGTGCTCTGCTGATACAGTGGCGATTCGCCAGCCCACCACGTGGTGCCCTTCTGGCCAGGTCGAGAGTCGCACAGACAGATATTCTAAACAACACTCACCTCTAGTTAATATTACTGTTGACATGAAGCCAACTAGAAGGAAAATGTTAGAGCAGGCTGAACATTTGTTTGCCTCACACATTATATACATACAATAATCAGAAATGTGTCACAGCAACTCGCCTTCCTACTCATGACAGCAGGATGCGCCTCTGACTTCTATCTGTTTGCCCTTTACCCGACGAGCACAGACAGAGCGCCTTTATTCCATCTAAGCCAAAAACAGCCTCTCACTCTCTCGGCACAGCTGACTGTGGGCCTGCAGCCATGCAGCTCTACTCTAGCCAACACAAAGCAGGCCCATCCTGCAGTAGGGTTCATCGCCAGGTCATCATTCACTTTGTCAGGTCAAATCTGTTATATTAGGAGTGCTGGGAGGGCCGGTTTAAGTTGAAAAGCAATTAGAAAGCAGTTTTACATTTGAACGGTGCTAGCTAGTATTGGGCAAGAAGTGGGCAATATAGCCAAATACTCCGTCATGGTATTTGTTATTTTACATTGTGGCAACAACAACAGAAGTCTATTACACACTCACCAGCCTTCAGAAGTGCCTTAATTCTTTGTGGCTGGAAACATTCCTCTGAGGTTGTAGTCCTGTGGGACTGTGGTAGCCTAGAAGGTAAGTTACTGGACTATGGAGCAAAAGGTCCAGGGTTCAAATCCCACCAATTGCCAAGCTGCCACTGTTGGGTCCTTGAGCAAGGTCCTTAACCCACAATTGCTTGGATTGTACCAATTGTAAGTCGCTCTGGATAAGGGCGTCTGCTAAATGCTGTAAATGTCAATGTAGTCCATTATTGCTGACCATGTCCATCCCATTATGACCACAGTGCACTCGTCTTCTGATGACCAAAAATCTCTGAGGAATGTTTTCAGCACCTTGTTCAATTGATGGCACAAGAATGATGGCAGTTCTGAAGACAAACCAGATCCAATGTGGTACTAGCGAGGTGTACCTAATAATGTGCATCTTCAAAAACTTCTAATTCATAATGACCAGATATTATGACCAGTTGCATCAGTCACTATGTGACCCAAACATCCAGGTTCATACCCACTAGAAACTCGCTTGTCCTGTGGGAGTTATTATTACTGTCCAGACACATTCGATTGATTGAATTTAGGAAATCATAGGACTGTAGGAAATCACATCTACAATTATTTTCTAAGTACCTTCAATTAGAAATCCAGTCAATTAGTTTAGCTCGCCTACTACCCTCTGCTAAACGCAGGTCTAGATTTACAGTGTGTACATTTGATAATGTTACAGCGTTAGCGACTCCTGTTTTTAAACTGATCTAGGAACAGGCTTGTGGTTGCTTGAAGGACAGCCCGACTAAACAAAGCCTTATTGTGCACTGACCAATGAACAGGAAGGGCAAGTTCTTGGCAGATCAAAGGCCAGGAGGTTCAGTTTGATCATATTGAGTTTGGAGAACCACTTGAGGTAAGTGTCAGTTTAAACTGTTAGGAAAATCATTTAGATGGGTTCAACAGGTTTGGTTGGATGGTAAAATGTGAGATGTTAATAGACTTGTTCTTAACAACTAACTACTAGAGATGCACTGACTGCAATTTTCTTGGCCGATTCCGATTTCCGAATTTTTCAAAACACATGGCCGGTGAATTCTGATTTTTTTTGTGTCCAAGAATTATAAATGACAGCATACAGATTTTTGTTAAACATTTCTTTTAACAGAAACTCCGCCCATTAAAAAGAAAGACAGAAGCAGCTGCTTGCTTGTGTCTGGCTCTGCACTCTCACCAGAGTTAGCTTTAACTTTATCAAACCAGCACACCTTACTTCCGTCATTCATACTGCAAATAGCACTCACTTACTGTGAAGAACTACAACGCTGAAGACATGGCTGTAACCGAAATAACACTATCGCTGTTCCCTCACTAGTACTGCACCATATGGGAAGTGTACTAGTGTACCAAGTAGTAGCATTGGAGCACAACTGAACTAACTCCTCATCATCACCATGTGTCAGCACTGATCTCTCTCATAAACAATCACACAAATGAAAGCTTGAACTGCGTCTAAAGCAGAACTATATGGTGAATTAATGGTAGTGAAAGCAGTGTTTTTTTCATGTGCTGCTGTGTCTGTGGCACTGTCGTGCGGTTTACGTGTGGACATCTGTGACCGGCACATAATCTGATTCTGGTCACCGGCCGATCGATCGATGCAGCTCTACTAACTACATATTCTGTTTTCTCTCCGAGCTCTTCTTCTGGTACCAGTTTCAGTTCTGACACGAAGATGGTCTTCTGGTATCAGCTCTGGCTCCACTCAAGCTGTTCTTCCGTCATCAGTTCAAGTCTTCATATCACTACTCGGACCACATCAGTGGGCAGGTCCCTCCCTCCTCCGGCTGACTGAGCAAGCCATGCCAAAACAAGCTTCCCGCTGAGGACGTGATCCTACAGTGACTCTGGACTAAATACTATTCAAAATTTTATCTATATATATCTGTTCTCTTTTCATTTAGCTTCTGTTTATTTAAGGTATTACTATAAATATATTCATTAAGTAACTTGTATATCATCTAGGCTGCTCAAGAAGGTTGGGTAACTTTGAGTCTTGGTCCTCCCAAGGTTTCTTCCTTAACGTTTAGGGAGTTTTTCCTCGCCTTGCTCAATTAGGGCTTTGGTCCTAGATATTGGTAAAGCTGCTCTGACACAACGCTCTGTTGTCAAAACACTACAGGAATACGTTTGACTTTGACTCAATCAGAAGTGTTTCCATTTTCCTCTACCTATTCACTAAGCTAAAATGCTAATACGTGTGAGGGAAAGCACTGTATGTACGGACCTGTGATGAAGCCAGCAGGTGTGGGGGCCAGGCTGTGGAACTGCTGATCATGTTTGGCTCGCTCATCCACAGAGATAACCCACGTATCCAGCCCCCCTACAAACACACACATACAGAGAATGACACGTATAGCCATTGGATGCTATACTATACACAAGAACTACACATAAACAAACTTTAAACTCAGAAATTATAGCATATACACTGTATGGACAAAAGTATTGGGACACCCACACATTACACCTACAGGAGCTTTTATGACATTCCACTAAATCCATATGCAAGAATTGGTCACCACCACTGCATCTAGAACAGCTTCCACTGTTAAAGGAAGGCTTTCTGTAAGATTTTGGACTGTGTCTCTGGGAATGCCTATTCATCCAGAAAAGCATTTATGACTGATGTTGGACAAGACGGCCTGGCTCGCAATCTACGTTCTGGTTCCTCCCAAAGGTGTTTGATAAGGCTGAGCTCAAGCGATGCAGGGCATTGGTGACTATTATGCACCTCAGCACATGGCAACCCCCGCTCTGTAACTTTAAGTGAACTGAAACTCTGTGGCTGAGTTGCTTTAGGTCCTAAATGTTTCCATTTTTAATGGTCATAAGACGTCATTTCTGAATTGTTGCCATGGTTTAATCCTATTGCAGCACCACGCTCAAAATCAGTGAGCTCTTCAGAAAGACCCATTCTTTGGCAGAGCACATGGCTAGGTGCTTGAACTTGTACACTTGTGGCAACGCGACTGAATGAAACACTGGAATTTAATTTTTAGGAGGTGTGTCCTGATATTTCTGTCCATATAGTATATTTACAAACTAGCTGAATGCTGGGATATACACAAATGAAAGAAACTATTGCCCTGTGAGATTCACTTCCCTGTACAGAAAGAAACAGAGGAGTTTGTTCAGAAGAAGGATGTTTATATGCCTATGTGGCAATACTCTGGTTTCGGCTTCAAGGACGCAGACATGCACTGTGGACAACTGTGGACACAAGTGCTAGAGCGAGACTGAGGATCTGTGAGAGTGCATTATGCCCACTCTATATTTGCCCGGATTCAGCACTGCGCTCAGCATGCTGCAAATTCAGGTTTCACTCCATTTAACTTTCTGAATTACTTTTTTAATGAATATTTTTGATCTCTGGTTGGTTGACTCATAGCTACGGAGGGCCATCTGTAACAATAAGCTGAACACTTAGCATTACGAAATTAATACGAAACCTCCACGCATTTGTATGCACACCTCGTTCTGGGTGTGTGACTCGACTCACCTCCAAAGGGCGTGGGAAACTGAGCCATGTTTCAGTCAGATAGCTGCACCCTGCCACAACTCCTGTAACACAGACACAAACATTTTTAATAATCATGGACCTGGTAAAACTACTGAGGTCCTCTTTAGGAGTGTCCAGGATGGACAGGATTAGGAATGAGATCATCAGAGGGACAGCACAGGTTGGAAAATTGGGAGACAAAATTCGAGAGGGAAGACTGAGATGGTTTGGACATGTGCAGAGGAGGGATAGTGGATATATTGGTATGAGGATGTTGGAGATGGAGCTGCCAGGCAAGAGACGTAGAGGAAGACCAAAGAGGAGTTATATGGTTGTGGTAAATGAAGATATGCAGGGAGTTGGGGTGAGAGGAGAGGACGTGGAGGACAGGGTGAGGTGGAAACGTTTAATTCGCTGTGGTGACCCCTGATAAAGGGAGAAGCCGAAAGAAGAAGAAGAAGATAGACCTTGTAAAACTATATTTTAAAAAGTGAAACTGAAAAAACAAAAACCCAAAAAACGAATCACTGTGGTAACAGCACTGCATAAAAAGGGCATCATGAATGATGGGTTTATAGTATTGTAAGTTCTAAATCTATAACAGCCTAGGATCAGATTATTTGATACCTTAACCTAAAACAGTCTAACAATGACAACAATTTGACCAAATCTGTGAGCTGGCTTGATGAGACAGTCTATTTACTTACTTAAAAGCACACTAAAGTCGGGTTTTTGCCGCTGTAAAAACGTGATATGCCGAGAAAAGTTTATTAGTGATGGGAATAATCACATATCTGGCAGCATGTCAGAATTTAGAAAGGTTTAAAACATTAAAAGCTACTGTAAACTCCGATAGAATGGACTGTGGTGGCCTAACGAGTAAGGTACTGGACTGTGGACCAGAAGGTCCAGGGTTCAAATCCCACCTCTGCCAAGTTGCCACAGTCCAAGCTATTGTGGATTAAGGGTCTTGCTTAAGTACCCAACAGTGGCAGCTTAGCAGAGGTGGGATTTGAACCCTAGACCTTCAGGTCCATAGTCCAGTACCTTAACCTAGGCTACCACAGTCCCACATTTCCATTTTCCCCCCTCAACATTTCACTGCAGCAATGAACAGTAACATGCAAATGATGACATGTGGTACTGTGGGACTGTGGTAGCCTAGTGGGTAAGATACTGGACTCTGTACCAGAAGGTCCAGGGTCTTGCTTAAGTACCCAACAGTGGCAGCTTAGCAGAGGTGGGATTTGAACCCTAGACCTTCGGGTCCATAGTCCCACCTCTGCCAAGCTACCACTGTTGGGTCCTTGAGCAAGACCCATAAACCACAATTGCTTGGATTGTAAGTCTGTATCAATTGTAAGTCGCTCTGGATAAGGGCATCTGCTAAATGCTGTAAATGTAAATGTGAAACGATAGACATTTCACGAGACGATACGCATTTCTGTTTTTGCTCCACGATACGATGTTTTCGATACAAAACGAAGAAAGAAATGTCATTTTAATTCCCTTTTTAATGTTTTAAATGTCTTGCCCTGCAAGCTTGGAACATGGCTTGCTTCGCTGGGGTTAAAAAAAAAAAATCACCAAAGAGCTCTGCCATTGCTGATTTCTTTTTTGAAGGGCATGGTCCAGCCACCTCAGGGTCCTCCCTCTCTTCTAAAAGATGTATCTCCATATTCTCTCTAGCTTTGTACTACAGAGATAAATTATGAAAACTTTTAAATTTGAGTTTCATTTCCTCACATTAACAAAAACAGCATCAAGCTTACCAGCTTCGGATGCTCCCAGTGCTTAAAATCTCTGTGGTGAGATTATATGCTCTTTCCTTACTTACAGTATCTAGATGCAGCACAGAACCTGCTGCTAGATGTCTTATGTGTAACACTACAGCCTGAACTGCTGGTCTAGAACTGCGGCTGCCTCTACGCAGACGACTGCATCTCAGTAGCGCTGGATGACGAACGTCTCAGTAAAGGCATTTTAAAATAAAATCTTAATGTACTTGATTCACAGCTCATATCATATCGAAAGAAATGAATATTACTATGTGTATCGTGACACCCCTAGTAATCTCTATGCAATAATAACAAATCTAGTCTGTGCTCTCCATTCCAGTCTAACGCTAACCATGGCTCAGTCAAATGTGTATTGTATTTTATCTCTAGCTACCAAAAAAGTGCCAATATTTTTAACTGGAAAACAGGTCAATGTCGGGCAGAAACAAAAGCAGGTAGCAAACAAGCACAGGAAACAAAGGGCTTAAACCGGACACAAATAAACACTTAAATAAACTAAAGCCATATGGCTTCAACCAGGTCAGACAAGCAGCTTAAGTAGCTTTGGATGTGATTAAGGAAATGCAGCACTAGTTCACCAGGGGTGTGTGAGAGGTTGAGAAAGTTAAATAGACCTCAACTCGATTGTAATTAAAAATGCTGCTTACACGATCTCTCCTGTGCTGGTCAGTGCATGTGGCATCATTCCATGGTCTCCAGAGACAGAGAAACAATCTGTAGTTAATGTGAGGTATCACTAACCCGTTCTATACTTATTTATCACACAAAAATTAATTAATTAATTAATTAATAACTGAAGGTCTATTGGTCGCAGTTTCGCCTCAGTTTCGGATTAGTTTTGAACTGCAAAAGGTCCTACAATTCATTTTATGCTGATGCACTGAAAATGTTTTTATATACAGTAACGAATATGCTGTGAAGTGTTCTTTTTTCCTAAAATTACATTGTTTAAACTGGATGTATAATGATACACAAATGTACTGATAATTTGAATAACATGAAATCGCCAACACAAATTTTCAATATGGTATTAGAAGAGAGAGGAATGCCTGCTCAAATTTTGCTTTTATTTATTCATTTTGATCTCAGCTTATCGTATTTCCCGGACCATAAAGCGCACCGGGTTATAAGACGCAATATCAGTGATCGACTGCTAACGGGTATATTTTCATACATAAAGCGCACCGGGTTATAAGGCGCATGAAATGAAACAAAACTCTTAAGTTCCGTAGGAAGCTCAGTTTGGTCTTTAACCTGGCGCAGGGCGTCTTCTTCTTGCTTCCTCCACTTCCGTACCATTGATTCGTTATGTTGAATTCTCTCACAAGCTGCTCTATGTCCATGTTGTTAACTGCGTGACTGATAGCGTTGTTTGAAATCCGCTTCGGAAAATGAATGAATGAATGCACATACCCTAATGCTGAAGCACATACCGTATTACTCCGTGATGCTGCGCACTTACGGTGGCCGTAAGCTTCGTAAACTTACCAAGGCCGTGCTAAAAAACATTTTGACAGATTTATGAGCCCGTGTACCATCTACAATCGGTTCTAGGTCAGAAAGCTCAACCAGAATTAATTCATACATTAGACGCACCGCATTTTAAGGTGCACTGTCGATTTTTGAGAAAATTAAAGGATTTTAAGTGCGCCTTATGGTCTGAAAAATACGGTAAATAACTGCATTTCATCTCCCATTCTTTGCTGATGTTGTGGGCAGAAACAGTTCTATCACACCGGTCGTTCCTGACCTCCATCTACCAGGTGTTACAGAAACGGCTTCATCCAGTTCCTTTAGATCTCATCTTGTATTTACTTACAAACTGTGGTTAGCACCTTACAGCTAAATTAAGCGTGTGAGAGCATTTCATACCGCGGCTAAAGTTCATCTTGTCAAGTTATCTAATCCAGAATTCTCTAGAACAGAGTTGGGTCGCAAATTGGCACATTTATAGCTTCCAATTCCGCAAACGTTCAGAATAAGCACTTGGCTGCTGCCTTCATAGCGCTGAGAGAAGTAGCTGCTGTAACTCGTGTTTTCTTCTTGCTCCAGTAACAGATACATTTGGGTATCTTTGCAAATGGGTAACTATATTTAAGGTAGTAGCACTAATAAGTGAAGTATTTATAAACAGGAAGTGAAAGTGAGAACGTTTTCAGAAAGCAGCTCAGGCTTGCTTTCTCCATTCGCCCTCAAAATGTATTTGATGTACAGCAACCCTGTATCAAATAAATGAATATTAATATGTGTATCATGATACCCCTAGCTTGCACTGCACCTATTGTCCTCTCTCTGGGTTTTAAGCTTTATTTCCATAAGACAGACCCATTAAGCTCTATTTTGTTTCCCATGACTTTTCCTGCGGGCGGTGAAGCCAAGGTGGCACTTATCGTGGGTGATCCAAATGAAATTACAGTTTACAGAAGAGCATAATACCAACAAATACAAACAAACTGATCTGCCTAAGCCTGTAATTGGCATTTATAGTATTGCTTAATCCTGGTGGGCCACTATTTACCCGAGACTCCTGCTGGTTCTGAGGGTTCTGTAAGGGGTTTTTAGTTGAGTGCTAGACAAGCTCTTCTAACTCATCTGACATGGACCAACGCAGACAAAATAAGCCAGTTAAGGGTGTTCTTAGAAATACAGAAAAAACAAGAGAGGTAATTCTTTACATATGACTTGGAGCAGAGGCTGAGTTGAAAAAACTCATGGCTTTCTCACCACAAGTAAACCTTTCAAGTCTACTGTTAGGTTTGGTTCATGACTGTTACTGTGGTAGCCTAGTGGTTAAGGTACTGGACTCTGGACCAGAAGGTCCAGGGTTCAAATCCCACCTCTGCCAAGCTGCCACTGTTGGGTCCTTGAGCAAGACCCTTAACCCACAATTGCTTGGATTGTAAGACTGTACCAATTGTAAGTTGCTCTGGATAAGGGCGTCTGCTAAATGCTGTAAGTGTAAATGTATTGAAAGGAAACAGAACTGTTTTCATTTATAGTGTCCATAACATTATTGCCATTTGCTTCGGCGGTGTACAAAAAGTACCTCGAGCTCGTTCTCCCACCCCATGTGGTAGGCTGTCTGTCAGAGACCGACACTGGCAGACACACTATGGCCAGTTGCCTTACACCATGCCAGAGCACAACTGTCACCCCTCTCCACTGCCCCGCTGGCCTGCGCTCACACTGCACTTAAACATTCTGGGCTTGAGCCCACTTATGTTCTCATTATGTTACTTTTTGAGGTGGAGAAAGATGCCCTTGTACAGCACAATGGACTTTATGGTTGTACTTTGTGGCTTTTTGGAAGGCATTTTGGCGCAGACACACACAGCCCTCTGATATGCCTTAAAGAATTACTGTTTGGCACAACTCAGCGATTTTCGACAACTCGTGCTGCACATATAAGAAGATTTCTATGGAGGCAGCTGGCGCTGTGCTCCATACTCAGGCATGGTTAGCGATCAAACTACATGCCTACTGTGCCTACGTCCAACTGAATTGTGCCAGAGCTCACCTCTTCAAGCACGGAGTGATTAAGTTCCTCAAAAGAATCGCACTTTAGGGGTCAAACATGCTCGGGCATGGTAAGTCAAGTCAAATCAAGTCAGATCTATGTATATAGCGCTTTTTACAATGGAGCATTGTCTCAAAGCAACTTTACAAGTTTAGATTATCTCCTAATAACTACGTCCAATCCCAAATTGAGCAAGCCTAGGGCGACAGTGGCAAGGAAAAACTCCCTGAGTGTTATAGGAAGAAACCTTGGGAGGACCAAGACTCAAAAAGGGACCCAACCTCCTTGGGCGGCGTAGATGATAAAATCTAAGAGCGAAACTAAAGTCATGGAGTCAAAGTTTCGAATAAAAATTGTGAAGTATCCACATTGGCATTAAGTTGGACCGGGTTATGATGGGGCTGGAGCTGATGAAGGGAAGCAGCTTGGGGAAGGCAGAGCTTCAGCGGATGAACATCATGTGTGGGGGCTGGAACTGGTTCCGGTGAACACAGCTCAGAGAGAAAACAGAAAATGTAATTAGTATTGATTAAGAGCACAGTGTCTATTAACAATCACTGATGCCATGTGTAGCATGAAAGACCCCGGCAGCATTAGCTATAGCAAGCATAGCTAGAAAGAGGAGAAAACAAGCCAAGAGGGATCACATGAGACATCGGCAACCCCACGGGAGGCAGAAGACAGCAACCCAACGTCTCTGATCACCATAAGACTCTTTGGACTATGAACCCCCAGCTCTGGCCTCAGTCTAAGGCAAGGATGCACGAGTCAAGAATCACGAGGACCGAAGCCCAGTTCAGCCAGACCGCCCACTCGACACTCCCGGCTACCGGACAAGGCAGGCAGGCCAGACATGACTCCAGACTCCGGCCCCAGTGACCCAAGCCATGCATCCTGGTTTAAATCTAGTCAAAAGCCTGCGTAAATAGGTACAGATCATCTAGTGCAAGTTAAGGGTGTGCAATACTGAAAAAATTATCTCCATGTTTTCTGGGATTTTGTTGAAAATGATAATTAGACAATACTTTGTATCCTTCAAAAAGGTGCTTGACTGGAATATTTTTGGCCAGGCTGGGTTTATATTGGGTCTAAAGAATTCAAAAGTTGTTTGAACCCATGAATCTCAACCGCCTAAATTGGCACAGTGTCTTTCACGATGTCATCTGTGACAACGCTTGTCATCTTTTGTTTTTCTTGTTGTTAGGCACTTTTTATGCAGAATGGTTCCTCTTATTTTTTTTGAGTGTGTTTTTTGTGCTGGTACCTTGGCTGGTTTAAACCTGTCGTGGACAGCTTACTCCCGAAGTTTGTCATAATCTTCATATTTTGCTAGGTGGTTAGTCCACAGATGGTCTTTAATGGCAACCGATTTCCAACAGTTTGCTGACATCTGTGAGCGAGGATGACCCACGTCTGCAATTAAATCTAACGACGTAGACTGCCGGTGGTTCTTGTACTTTGTCTCCAGTTTGTTCGCTCATGTTTAACGTCAGTCATGTGCTTTTAGGTAGAACGCCAGCTCGATTTGTGATGTTAGCACACTGTATGCATGCAGCAGTCTAACCTACCTGCGGTATATACACACACAACAGCTAATAATACCTTAGCCGAACCATCAGTCAGTCCATATCAGCCTCTTTCCCACTGTTGAGAGATCTAATTTTGAAAAACACTTCCTTCTAAAGTCAGAGGTAAATCTTGTAAAATCCTGCTTGGTTAATATTTTATGCCACGGACCTGCCAGCTCTCACACCTGCTTATCTTTAAACAGAAACAAAGAATAGAACACAGGAGAGAAACCAAATTCAACAAGTGTGAGAGCCACAGTCTGTTATCAGTCGTGCCCCAGCTGTGTACATGTTGCCAGTGCATGTACATCCACCCACCCTCACTCTCTTTCACACCCATTTACACCATGGGCCATCCAGGCCAATGTGTTTCAATCAGTGCCAGATGCTCTCTCACTAACCCTTCGACAACTCCCCTACTAATTCTCCCATCTCTCTCAGAATGCAGATCCTTCCCAGCAGGGTAGTATCAAGCACAGACTGGAGGAATGTGCACACTAATCCTGTCCATATTCCTTCAGACCTGAGAAGAGCCAGTGTTTTGCATAGCACGAGGCCACAGGGCTGACACAGTACTTTGCCGAGCTAATAAACCTAATTACACAGACAAGCAGGCAGCGTTTACGAAGGCACAAAATGTTTAATTCCCCCACCAGTTCCCAATCGCTTAGCATTACTGCCCACGGTCACACCCTTCATAACGCTCAGCCCGAGTAAACAGTTCACCTCAGCCGCAGACCACTGTGAACCTTCACCGCCATGTTTGTGTAATGAAACAGTCGCACAATCAACGTCATGGGCGTGATTCGCGCCCACATTGCATACGGACCATGCTCTGGTTCTGAACTCGTAATCTGATTGGCTGAGAGACTCAGTATTACTCCGCAAAACACACACGCAACGTAGCAACGATGCCAGCCCAAAAAAAAAATCTACTTCATTAATGAATTAGTTCATAAAACTAACATTTGTTTTGATTTAAATTTGGAAGACAAAGCTATTAATGACCAGCCTGATGCTTCCAAGAAGGTTTGTCACCTTAAGGATTTGGAAGCCCTGGATAAGCGAAGTCACTACTTTAAATCAAACGTCTCCCGGCTCTTAATGGATTCACAGCTCGTCTGAAGAGCAAGGACACTGAAGAGTTTTAGTCCCATTAACAAAAATGACCTGAATCAGCTTCAACACTCGGAAAGACGTCGTTTCCTGCTGCAAACTGCAACTTTCAGTTTATTAAATTATTAATTGATTCTTTCATTAAACACCATCTCTGGCGATAGTTGAAGATTCATTCATCTGACAGGTTTGTTATCTGTAAGTCCAGCTCGAACCCAGAGAAGCTGCTGATACTCTGTAGCCCTGCCCTTACATTTCTGACTGATCAGATTAACATTAAAATTCATCCTCCAAATTTAGAATCGCTAACCAAACAGGATCCTAGATTTTGGTTAGAACACCAAGAGTTAAGAGTTTTGTTCAAGGGCCCTGACACTCTTCTGCTGCTGCTGCTGCTCAAACTTAATGTGTATACACTAACTGGTATAGGAAAGAGTGTTTTAAATGACTTTCTGCATCATTAAAACGATGCTTTAGTGAACCTCAGACTCTCTCACTCCCTCGAAAGGCCCCGACTCAACCCAGCACTTTCAACCAAAACAATCACCTGCGTATCTACTCCTCTCAACTGCCCTGCATTTTCTTTTCAGATCAGCTACTTACATTTATGTCATTTAGCAGACGCCCTTATCCAGAGCGATGTACAATTGATACACTCTAACAAGCCAAGCAACTGATCCTACAAGCAAGCAATCAAAGTTAACCCAAAAGTGACAGCTTGGCAGAGGTGGGATTTGAACCCTGGACCTTCTGGTCCATAGTCCAGTACCTTAACCAAGAGGCCACCACAGTCCCCATGTATGACTGTTTGTTTGAAGCACCAGGGCCAAAGCCACATCTGTTTTGCCGTTAAGAGAAGACTTTGAAAAGACTTTGCTAACAGACTAAAGTTTGACATTTTCAAACATCTAAAGACAATTCACAGAGCTGTAGGTCAAAGACTATGATTTTGCAAAGACTGGGGATCATGCATGGTCACTACAAGACTATTTTCTCATGACTTTATTCCGACATTGGAAATTGTGCGACAGTGAAATCACTTGAAAAGTCATTTGGTGTAAGGCCAGCATTACTGATAGTGTTCCCCACAATCTGCAACGAGACCAAAACCAAAGTCATGGAATTACTGTGAGATAAAATAAATCCTATAATTGATGTATAGTTAACCAAGTATGGTATGTACAGTAATTTAACTATAACTCAAGTATAGAAAAAAGACGCATCAAGATGCAACGATAATCGATTAATAATCATAAAGCAGCCCTCTGAATCAGAATAAAAACAAATCGTGGAGGTGCCTAGTGACTCCCTCCCACTTGTTATCCAAATATTCATTATCCCAACCATGGTACATTCAGATAATGGGGGTTTGACTGCACTGTATTGGTTGAGAAATCATGCCAAGCAGTGTTAATTTTGACAGCTAATTTTGATTAAAGTTTTAGTCATAATATAGTCATTTGAATTTGTTTTTGATTTAGTCGACTAATTATAGTAAGATTATAGTCGACTACATCTACAGTAGATTCAGCTGACTAAAACATGACATGTAAAGGTTGCAATACATAAATTCTTTAACATTTCCCCTGAATTATTTAAGACATTATACGCACTTAGACCAAATGAAACATCTACATTCATGCACTGATAATAAAAGTATTCACTAAAGTGGTTATAACTCAATTTCCACCATAGAGCTGCTTCACACTCGGTGTGGACATTCAGCAGATATTCTAGAACAGAATCAAGCTGGAATGAATGATATAAGAGTTAATTAAAATATAAGCTCAGGTCTGTATGAATGCATTGATAACAGTACACAGTAAAGTGGTCACCAAAACTCAATTTCCACCAATCTGCTTCAAACCCTCATGGACCCTCATGAGATATTGTAGAATAGAATAAATTATATATTATGAGCTTTATTAAACACAGAAGATCAGAAAATTAGATATATGCATGCTCTATATGCATTTATTCATACTTACAGTATAAAACGGAGTTATGTTATCTGAATACTCCTTAAAGACAGTACGAACACTTTTTAAACAAAGTTAAAATATATCCACGTCGCAAACTAGAAACATATTTTAATCCCTTCTTTATTCGCTGAAATATTGGCTTTAACATAACGAACTTTGAGTGCGTTGGCAACATACTACCGTAATACCGCTAAAATAGGAGCTCGAGTCATTTAGGTGCTGGTAGCTTAACCGCAGTTTCAGGATGGCATGCCTGCAGATGTCGTTTTAAGTTTGTTGTATTTTTACCAGAGGTAGTCGCTCCACACGGTTTACAAAGAGTGTTGTTTTCCTTGACTTAAAATAAGAAATGTGCCAATATATCGACTCTCTCCTCTTTCTCCCAAGTGTTGACGTTGTTGACTTGGTTTCATGAGAACCAGGCTTGTACGATCTTCCCGGGGTCAGATCAAATGTCTGCATCTTACAGCATTACTGATCGCTACCCAACTCGTCCCGCCTTTCCACATATTCTAAAGTTAGATGCTGAAGATCTGACTAGATGTCGTCTCTGACCAAAACATTTTCGTCTCATTTTTATTCGTTGACAAAAGTGTCCTAGTTCTTATTGTTTTTCATTCATTTTAATTTAGTCATCGTGTTGTTTCTGTTCGAAAAAAAGGGTCGTTTTCAAAAACTGACGAAAATCATTCATCAACGAAATGAACACTGCTTGTGAGGTGTTTTTAAACAGTAACGATGCAGGCTTTGAGAGCATGGCTCCACCACACAGAAAGCTTTCTGTTCTAGTGATTAAACAAGACTCTGAAGAGTCAGACACACACTCATTCACACATTCCTGTCAAACACTCCAGTGTTAGTGACAGGGTCACACTCGCACCAGAGCTGGCTCTTGTCACAGCCTTGCAAACGACCCAAGCATGTGTTTGCGTGTGTGTGTGCGCCATCACTGGATTGACCTACTTTCCCCCCCTTTCAGATTCTAATGAGGCTTTCCTCAGGACAATGCTGTCCAAATGAAAGCCCAGGATATGGAAAACCTCTTAGCCACAATGCATTAGCAGGAACAGTGAAAACTGCTGCAGAGTGGATTTTGGGAGTGAGCACCAGTCATTGGGTCATTCAGCTTTCCTATCCTAAAACCACAAACGCGTAAAAACCACCGGTCTCAGATCAGCAGTTAACAGGAAGGGCTGTTCACAGCAAGACTGTGTGCTGGCGCATATTACGCAACGTCGTATTTCTTCCTCTGACGATGAGGCGCCTCAGGATGACACACCCCACCGAGCAGCAAATAATCAGGAGGAAACAATGTCGTGTGTCGATGCTGATACAAGCTGTACTACCAGAATTCTCAGAATGACATCAATGCTGAAATCCGAAAATGAGAAACACTTTTCTTTTGCCAATAAGGCAATAGGTATAAGAGTTTTAGGCATAAGATTCCTTTAGACCCCCTCTAAGAGTTCCCCTTGGCTAACAAGCAAGGAACGCGAGTTTTAAATCATTATTGGGTGCCTAAGCATCTTAAAACTTAAGATATACACTTGTTTCTTTGACAATCTTTGCAAATTTATGGTTCTGCAATCCCATCACTGCTTGTGCAAGTGTAGCATGAGACTCCGGCAGCACTAACTAAAAGCCTAGCTAGAAAGGGAAGAAGCAGTAGGCAACACAGCAAAGTGGGATCACATGGGACACTGGCAACCCACCTCACCAGCAAGCAACAAACCTGAGTGATCATACATGGGTACGTCTGGACCAATCACCGCATACTTACTCATTCAGGGTTCCTATGGGATGAGAAAAGACCCTGCCTGGAAGTAGGAGCTAAAAATATCCCTATAAAAGGTGTTCTGAGAAATACAATCGGCCCCAAAACCTGCGATGCAAAGAAAGCCCAGATCTAAGAACTACGGAAAAGTTTCTCTGGTGCGAAAGCGCCTCATGAGTGGCAGGAAGACAGCAACCTAACATTCCAGATCACCACAAAACTCTGATTATGAACCTCCGTCCCTGCCCACAGTCTAACAACTCAAGGCCAAAGAGGAACAAAGCCAAACCCACTCAGACAGCCCCACCGATAGTCCTGGTTACTTAGCCAAAGTCATAACAGAGCAGGCAGGTCAGAGATGACCTCAGACTTCAAGCAACAGATAAAGAGCTGTGCATGCCAGTCTAAAGACCAAGTCTAACCAAAAGCCTAAGTAAGTAAGTAAGATTTAGTTTAGACTTGAAGATTGGGAGTGTGTCTAAATACCCCAAAACGTGAGGAGGTTATTCCAAAGCTAGGAGGCCACGTATGAGAATGCCTTTGCCCCTCCTGTGACTTTTTTAATTGTAGAAACTAAAAGTCGTCCTGCACCTTGTGAATGAAGCAGACAAGCTGGATTGTAAGACGTTAAAGCTTCATATGTTACGAGAAGCATTTTGTAATCTATCTAACTTGTAACCAGTGCAGTGCTGACATAATGGGACTCATATGATCAAATTTTCTATTTCTCGTTAACACACAATCTGCTGCACTCTAAACTCACTGGAGTTTGTTTTGTAGATTTACTACAGCATCCAGTCAGTAGATCATGACAGCATTCCAACCTCAAAGTTAAAAATGCATAAACCAGTTTCTCAGCATCTATAGAAGAGGTTATCTTTCTAAGTTTAGCAATTTTACGTAATTGAAAGAAGGTAATTCTAGTAATATTGCTCATGTGCGCATCAAAGGAAAGGTCTGAATCAAATGTGACATCCAAGTTTTTCTTCTAAAAAGTCGACACTCTTCAAGGTCCCAATGAAGCGGCTTATATCACACAGCTCTATCCCATGGAAAAAGCATAGGTCCAGTGCCAGAGAGATTCGGTGCAGGAGCCAGGTAACATATGCTCTCTTTAAGAACTGGCACGTGTTCATACAGAGCACAAGAGCTGAACCACAATATAACAGCATGTGGGCGTGCTTCAGTCAACTAGTAGAAGTCCACACGCGGCTCTAAAAATGATGAAACAAGCATGTTGACAAGCTTTAGGTTACATTTGAATACTTATTTCATTATCACAAGTCACCTCACTGGCAGGTATGAGCACAGCAGGACTGTATTAGAAAATGGGCATGTTCTACTGGTTATAAATACATTGTTTATCACGCAGATAATAAAAAGTACAGATCACCTCAATGGTAAATAGATGAACCCGGTCATACAGACAGTCCCCTGACGCCACAGGCCTTGCTTCCTTGTCTTGATTGTCCAAAGTCTTGATTGTCAACCACATAGTGTGAAAGCACCCAACCCAGTTCAAGATAAAGCACCAGCAACAGTGAGTCCTCACATTCGTCCCTACATATGTTGTCAAAAGAACAATAAATGTAATGTCAGACAGCTCAAAAAATATTCAGAGTTTTGGTAATAATCCCCCAAATTACTACACTTTATACATGTTGCAAATACTGAGTTAAAGATGACTTATTACACCACTTTTTTCACCAGTTAACACAATTCCCTGGCATCTTAATGAACTGTTTGTGACATGTTTTGGTCAAAACACCTCAATGATCAAGTATCACAGCACCCCTCTCTATCCGTCTAACCTGCCTTATTCAGAACTGTCAGTTTGGAGAGCCTGTTACTTTAATGGATTTGGAAAAGGAGACCCAGACCCAGGTTTGAAAAGGCAGTCAGACACAAGCACACATACACAGGTTTTTGCAGGCTGTAGCTGGAATGTTGCCATCAAAAATAAACTTTATCCACTCAGCAATTCTGTCTTCTGAAGACAGTAGCCGATGTGATTTGTGCTGGTCTGATAGAGCAGTTCTCTTGCTTAGATCTTAGCTTCAATATAACGCTACTCAGATGGGAGATATAATTCTCATGAGCCTGCACTTGACATAGAAATGGGAGCCAAATCTGAATGGCTTGTTAAATCCCATGCTTTCTGAACTTAGCTTGTGGGTTGGTACTCAATCCACACACACAAATGTACATGTGCACAAGTACTGAAAAAGTCGTTTTTACATAATATCTCCCCTTTAAGATCTAAAACTTCTCAAATCATCAGTTTGGGATGATGTCAGCGAGGCAGAGATAGATAAACAATCTATAAATGTACCATATACTGAAAGTGCACTCTTGCTAGGCTTGGCCGATATAACAGTTATCTTCA
Source organism: Ancistrus triradiatus (assembly GCA_025084515.1). Classification (NCBI taxonomy): domain Eukaryota; kingdom Metazoa; phylum Chordata; class Actinopteri; order Siluriformes; family Loricariidae; genus Ancistrus; species Ancistrus triradiatus. The sequence continues at coordinate 274,834 of JAJAGP010000505.1, forward strand.
CTACAATACATACTGTTGTCATACTGCCTAGTGACGTTATCTTCAAATATATAGTGTTAATAAATATGCATGTTTATCTATGAAAACACTACTTTTGAATTCATTATAGTGAAGAGCATGATGACCATATTGAGAAAAGAAAGGTGAGGGTCGATGGAGTTGGGCTGTGTAAATGGAGGGTTAATTGACTCGTTTTGGTGAAGTGCTCTTATTCATCAAAATCAGATACAGGGAGCAGAAACCGGGTGCTGAGGGTGTTGCAGCACGCTTAATTAAACACAGAACTATTCATCAATCAACTCTGTGAACTGGAGTAAAACAGGATTCAGAGAAACTTGACCAAATCCATTTCACTTAACGGATGAACGAGGGCTTTCACGCACAAGTTTTCGGGTTTAGGTAGACAGCAGGCCAGTGTTAGTGTTCATGGAAAGCCAGAGCCTAACAGGCAGCACGGGGCCTGTTAGGTTTGAACAAATCCTTTATAGGGTGCCAATCCGATGCATGACTGTTAACATGTTCCCATATCCAAACTAAAGGCTTGCATTTAGATGATTAACTGAGTTCTACCTTTGGCACATCCACAGTTTGTGTACGTTACAAAGTGTAACTGAAGACTGGAGTGTTTTTATGTCCTAGAGTTCAATGGTCAGTGTTTTCTTTTTTTAAGTTATTCTTTACATTAAGAGAGAGTGTGACTTTGCTTTTTATGTAAACAACCTCACAAGCCACTTCATTAGGTACACCTGCTCAGCTGCCCCTTAAAGCAAATATCTAATCAGCCAATCACATGGCAGCAACTCGATGCATTTAAAGCATCTAGACATGATCAAGACGACCTGCTGTAGTTCAAGTTGAGCATCAGAATCGGGACGAAACGTCATTTACGTGATTTTGGTTGCTGGGGCTAGCCGGGCTGGTCTGAGTATTTCAGAAAATGCTGATCTACTGGGATTTTCACACACTGCCATCTCTAAGGTTTAGAGAGAATGGCCCGAAAGCGAGAAAATATCCAGTGAGCGGCAGTTCTCTAGGCAAAAAATAAAACATTCTTGATGCCAGAAGTCAGACTGGTTTGAGCTGAAAGGCATCAGTAACCCACTAACCACTCTTTACAACCGAAGTATGCAAAAAAAGCATCTCCGAATACCCAACACGTCAAACCTTGAATCAGATGTGCTACAGCAGCACAAGACCACACCGGATGCCAGTCCTGTCAGCTAAGAACAGGCAACTGAGGCTGCAATTTGCACAGGATCACCAAAACAGAAGATGGGGAAAAACACTGCCTGGTTTGATGAGTCTTGATTGTGACATTCGGATGGTAGGATCTGAATTTGGCGGAAACCACAGGAAAACACGATTCCATCCTGCCTTGCATCAACAGTTCAGGTTGCTGGTGGTGGTTATTTTCTTGGCACACTTTGGGTCCATAGTACCAACCGAGCACTGTTTAAACACCACACCCTACCTGAGTATTATTGCTGACCATGTGTTCCCTTTATAACCACAGTGTACCATCTTCTTCTTCTACCATCTTTACTACCAGCAGTAAACACACCATGTCACCAAGCTCAAATCAGCTCAAACTGGTTTCTTGAACATGTCAGTGAGATCACTGTACTCACATGGCCTACACAGCCTCCAGATCTCAATCTAATGGACCACCTTTGGGATGTGGTGGAACGGGAGATGTGCAATGAACAAATCTGCAGCAATTGTGTGAGGTTGTCATGTCAATAAGGTCCAAAAGCTCTGAGGAATGTTCCCAGCACCTTGTTGAATCTACGCCACAGAGTTAATTCCGTTTTGAAGGCCAAAGGAGGATCATTTAATCCAAACTGTACTCTGAGGTCACTTCCAGCAATGAAAGAATGATAAAGACGTACAATCTGTGCTGGAGTCACAGAGTTATTCAGCCCTGGAGCACTGCCAGTGGAATACCAGAGACCAGCAGTTACTCGAAAACAGCCTAAAATCGGATATCTGACAAGCAGACAGGTCTCCTGAACACACAGACACCCAAAGTCATGAACAACCGACTCAGAAACATGACGGAGACACTTTTATCCACCAGTGGCAGGGAGGTAAGAGTGGCCTAACAGATACCGACAAGCCTACATCTCCTCCTTCACACTTGCTACACACCCACACATGACACACAACACCTCTCTCTCACACACAAACACACCACTCACATACACGTCACACCCACCACACATGACACAGACACACCACTCACCCACACGACACCCGCACACACCACATAGAACCGCACACACCACACATGACATACACAGACACCCACACCAAACACACACACACAAGAATTTAAATAAAACCACTTACTAGTCTTTATACTTAAGCACTGCCAGATAGAGTCCTGGTATGGAAAGTCCTGAACAACGTAGCGTCCAGTGAAAAGTGCCGAATGAAAATCCAAACAATAAACACAACGCTACAATTATCCAATTTTTTACTGACTGCAGACTTACAATAAAAGTGACTTAAATGACCCTAATGGCTTAAATTCAGATCGTAGGTATGACAGCTACTTTGGTCCATAACAGAAACCAGCATTACAATCATTAACCAGATCTAACGTGACAGGTTCCTTATGAGGGTAGGAATCTGCATCTTAAAACTCTTACAGCAAGGTCACGCTCACTGGCATAGACAAGCAGACAGATACAGGCATACCGCAAATACACACACACAACTATCTGGAACCCACTGGGAATCCGTGCACTGAAAATCTCACCTGGTCCACAAACACTGGGCTGTTCTGACTGATGTGGAAAGCTCTTACACCAATGGGGAGCCCAGACACTGAGGCGTACTCACACTGAGCCCGGCTGCCATGAATTGTGATGATAAATATATTGATTATGCAACACACTGCTTTTTGTCTTCTCTTGCTACACTTACAAGTACACTTTTACGGAAGCAGCTGACACTGTGCCACGCTCAGAAAACAGCCAGCGACGTCCAGTGAGCCGCGCATGATCCCATCTCTTCATGTGTGTCTGAGGCACGATACGATACCGGTCGCCCACACTAGTCAAACAAACCACGATTTGGGGGACTGCACCCAAGCACAGTACAGATCACCCTGAAACATCAAGATCTGGCCTTCAGGGCAGGGCTTGAGGATCACAAAAGGATGCATCAGGCACCATGAAAGCTGAAAACATATTCTTAAAAACAAAATAGTTCTCACCGCTGCTTTGGAACTTCATGAAATGTCAGGAAATTGCAAAACTCTGTAGAGGGCTATTTAAACGAAGAGCGAAATGGAAGATGAATAGGAGAGAAGAAAGATGGGAGATTTATTTTCACAATATACTATAACAATTCTCCTATAGATGTCACAATACAGTGTTTTGACTCTGTGCGACTGATGTATTAAGAGGACTAAGTTTATAGTTTCAGTAAACTATGTAGAAGATCACAATATATTGCAATACGCATCGTATCGTGACAGTATTGTATCGTGAAGTCCTTTCCACCCCTACTTGTAAGTATGAGAACCAAGCAGTATGGAAAATCTGATGTTTTAAGTCTCATTTATGGAGAAACATTCAAACACCGCTGTACCTAAACGCTAATATTTAATTTACAAGTAAATCCTTACCATTACTGGGTTATATTCACTTGTATAAAACCATTTTCATAATGTGCATTTATGGACTGGTACTGGCCTCTGGTAGATATAAAAACAAAACAAATAAGTCCAGCTGGTCCACACTGCAAAAAAGCCATCTATAAGTGACTACTGGCAGACCAGTGGTTCCTACTGACAGTAGTACATAATGATTGAGGTGTAATTGGCTGTGTAAAATGCATGATATTCCCTAAACTGTCACACATCTAAACATCAAACAGTTAGAAAACCCTTCTCTTGGCAATCAAAACAAAAGCAAGATATACCTGCTTGTCCTCGGCCCCACCCAAATCAAGACAGCTTCTTCAAGAATCGCATTTTCCTGTCCTAAAGCAAGGCTGGAGTAGCTTTCAGCCACACTGCTCTTCTCTTCTGCTGAAATGATCACGCCCACAAATGCAGCCTCAAAGCCCATGGCATGAGAGGAAGAAATGAGGTTCATCCAGAGCAGCATGGGAGAATGCAGACAGCAGAGGTGGACAAAAAGCCCTGCACCCCACAGAGCAGGCCCGTTAACCATCCCACATAGACTGAGCTGTTTTTCTGTTCCTCCAGACTACAACACCGAGAGCTGCAGTGGGTAGGAAGCAGAAGAAGACAGTAAGAAAGACAGAATTCCCCTCATGGGCCATTGAACAATTACATGGGACAGATTCCAGACTGGCCAAGCAAACGTCCCCAGGGTTACACAGCCAGACAGAAAGGCTTCAAAAATCCTGATAAAGAACCTTTAATCCAATTCTCTCTCAAACACATCCTTGGGCCTGCTGGGGTGATAAACTGACTGTATTCCCTGGCTACCATTGGAATCACCACACTTGGACGATGTTCAGCCAGGACTAAATACAGTTATGATGCCAAACAAGTTTTGTTTAATCATTCTGACTCTGTAAAGCGTACCTCAAACAAATGTAAAGTTTTGCCATATTATTCCAGGTCAAGTAGAGCGAAAAAGCTCGCTTCTTGGTGAGGGAAAATAAAATTATGGAACCACATTGAATTTGCATTTTTAAAACAAATACCAGCGCAAGTCTAAAAAAATGCAAATTACTCTGCAGGTAAAGGGGCGTGCCCACAAACCAACTGAAAGTAAACACGCCCCAACAGAGAGCTGTCTATTGATACAATGGAAAGGACCAAACTTCCTTCAAGAAGAAAATCACACACAGTGTGTTGGTTGGTCAGCTGTCTTTAAAATTCGGTACAAATATTTACAAAATGGGAAGCTTACAGAAGGAAAACATGGGGGTGTACCAACTAAGACATCAGCATAGAAAATGTAACAGTTACAGCATTTAGCAGACGCCCTTATCCAGAGCGACTTACAATTGGTACAGTCTTACAATCCAAGCAATTTTTCAATTGTGGGTTAAGGGTCTTGCTCAAGGACCCAACAGTGGCAGCTTGGCAGTGGTGGGATTTGAACCCTGGACCTACTGGTCCATAGTTCAGTGCCTTACTCGCTAGGCTACCCAAAAACTTGTAACCTTGACATAGAAAATGCTTAACCAGACAAAGGAAAAACAAATGGGTGGAAACAGGAGTCAGTGTGTGTGACAAAACCAAAACAGAGGCTAAATAAAATGGAAAAGTCAGGTCAAAACTAGCACTAACACCTAAACCCAAGAAAACAAGGTTACTGTGAGCTGAAAAGAAGCAATCACAGAACTGAAAGTGATATTCAACAGTGACACAACTCTGCATTGGCTGAAGAGATCATTGGTGGAACGTTTGACTGGTCCCATACTAATGAACCACAAAAAGCGTCACCTCAAGAAAATAAATCAGACTTCTCCATAACGTCAGGTAAATAATCACAGAGAATAACAATCATTACCTGAGGCAATGCAGAGGCGTGCACTGAAACTGTGGACACCTTTCTCATTCCATTGATAGAAAAATAGGTTTGGTGATGATGAAGTCATTTTATTCGGAATGATAATGCATTTGGCCACAGGCAAAATCTGTCCATCAAGGCTCCGTCATGCAAACCTGATCTGTCAACTGCTATTCAAGAAACTTGGAAGCAGCTTGATGTAGATTATTAGTGAAGTTCATGCCTCAAAAAATTCAGGCTGTCAAACTTCTGAGGAGGAGCATCAACGTACTAAATCTGATATTTTTCGGTTGATGATTCCATACATTTTCCTCAGCACGATCTGGGAAAACTTGGCACTGATTTGTTTATTCTCTACAATGTCTAAAGCTGGGTGAATATCCTCTAACTATCGTTCTTCCATCATTTCGCCGGTTAAACACACCTCAACATTTCTGGTGTGGATCTAATACATTAGATCTGAAGTTGCAGATTTTGTATTTCCTTTTTTGTTTTAACCCTTGGGCTGTGAGGTTCCACAACCTATCCCTGGAAAATACAAGATGCAGGTGTAAGCATGCCCTGGGTGGGGCACTTCGAGTACAGTCACAGCCAATTGTGCCTTCAAGTGGTGCCCAACCTGACTGAAGGCACCGGCTAGTGCATGAGACCACTGAACCTGCACGAGTGCTTCTGGTTATGCACAAAAGGAAAAGTGACTTCATTCAGAAAGCAGGCAGTGGCCCAAATCTCATTTAAGGTGTTCACATTAGGGCTCTGCTAAAAGAAAAAAATGAATACAGCAATATATTGCAATATTTATTTGTGCTTTCCCAATAAATATCTCGATTTTTGTGAAGGGAGAAAAAACACGTTTTAAATGGCGTGTAAACTACAGTCTCCGCTCCTGTAGATGGCGCACTACAGTGTTTTGACTCACTTTGTCGCTGAATAATCAACGTCATGTGATGTAGTAAGACGACTCAGATTGTACACCATACCTTGTCTTTCAGCGGTTTGTATATTTTCAATGAACTATGTGGAATATCGCAATATATCGTGATATAATTATATCGTGACCCCTGTATCATAAAACATCCCAAACTGAGGTGCATCGGCAGAAGAGCAGCACTTCACATGACCTGCTCGTCCAGAGATAAACCATCAAAATGGCGTCAACAGTAACAGGCACTTCTTTAATGGTCATGTTAAAGTTTATTCAGCCACAACCACTTATTTGGTTTGCGTCCTTGGTTTCTTTAAGCTTCACTTTTAAGCTTTCTTTTTTTCCTTTGACACTGCAGCCATGTCCTCCTGTGGCCATGTTTTTCAGAAATTTCCTCAAACCTGGTGCGCTTGCAATACGCGCCTTCGAACGAGAAAGATCAACGAGAAAAACCAACTTTGGGCCAGTTTTACCTGCTGGGTAAAACGTAGCCTTAGATCTTCATTCACTGTACTAGATCTGGTGATCCCTTTTAGACAACAAACCTTGATCCGATGCATTAGATCTCATTATCCTTTCCAGACTGAACTACAGGTGTGTGACTTTCCCATCATCATGTAGCCATTTAGAAGCTTTGCCCATAGTGTTTTATTTTAAACAATAATATTAACTACTCTTCATGAAGGGACTACAACAGTGCTTGAATTGTTGCAAGCAGAAATAAACGTGGGTTTGTGTCTCCATACTTTTGGCTGCTTTAAGGCTGCGTACAAAAAAGCATACTTAAACAGTACATACTAGAATCAAAGTACGCAGTGCTCGACTGTTAAAGCAGTATGCGAGCATGCACAGGAGGTCGGACGCACTATGCCCGCCACCTTACCGAAGTCATGTGACACATGACGTCAAACCACCACCATAAAAACCAGGGTTGTACGTAAGTATAATATGTGTAGTTATTATTTTTCTGGTTTTCTGGTTGCATCTTATTTACACTTGTAACCAGCTCCCTAAACGCTGTATGCCATTTTTCCTTCCTCAGCTTCGAACGCCTCTGCTGCTCCCATTGAATCATGGGATAGGACACTTGGCTTTATTTGCATAGTTAAAAATGGCTGCCGATGCAGTACGTCATCCAAAGACTTACATACTAAGTACTCGGACACTACCTCTTCTTGTGTACTGCTTTCGGGTACCGTTCAGTATGGAAGTGTGCGGTTTCAGACACAACCCCTGTGGAAATTTGTCAGCTGAAATCTGACTTTTCTCAGTTAGAATTTAAATCTGAACATAGTTAAAATTTGAATGTGAACATCAATGCATGTCTATGGAGTTTTCATTTTTAAACTTAAATCTATTAAAAAAAATTATCTGATCCACTCCAAAAATACAAACCACACAGTAGTACGTTAAGCGGTTTGGGCTCTACTAATTGCAGAAATGTGTGAAAGAATAAGAAAAGGAATAAAAAAGGCAGTCCCTGGGTTAAAACGCAGTTCCGTTCCTACAGCATGATGCAAGTCGACTTTCATCGTAACTCGATTCTTAACATTAAACAATTTATAAAAATGAAACACAAAGCGAAGAATTCCTTGCCATCCATGGGAGTTTCTCCCTTACTTGAACTCTTCGACGCTTCACAAGAGGTATAACTTCAGTTCTGCATTTTGTATTTATTAGGAATAGCATGGTAAGATCGCTATTTATATTTAGTACAGCAATTATTTTCTTTGTATCTTTTATAAAACTTGAAACACTCACTGACAACGGAAGAAAGCAGAACAACAGCATGCTTTTTTCTTTCTTTCAAGACTGTGATTCTCTTTTCTGTCAGCAGATATCGCAAGGATTACCTCGTACTAGTTTTCCATCATTCAGACAGGAATAAGATGTAGAGAAGACAGATTTTTAGGGTTTTCCCACTTGGATGTTTCAATCTAAAGTGGACTCAGGCTGCAGAGTCCTGGTTTCTGTGGCATATGTGAACATCACACGAGCTAAGACCCCTCTAAGCGACCCCCGGAACAAACCGAGCCGACCCTTCTCTGGCAGTGGGCTCAGTTCGGATTAGTTGTCGCTCTTGTTCATTTGTGGTTCGTTTTGTGCACTGTGAAAGCAAAACTGGACCCAAACCACTTCGCATATTGTTCACAGTATGGGGGCTGAGGTTTGCCATGTGGGACTGTGGTAGCCTAGCGGGTAAGGTACTGGACTCTGGACCAGAAGGTCTAGGGTTCAAATCCCACCTCTGCCAAGCTGCCACTGTTGGGTCCTTGAGCAAGACCCTTAACCCACAACTGCTTGGATTGTAAGATTGTACCAATTGTAAGTCGCTCTGGATAAGGGTGTCTGCTAAATGCTGTAAATGTTTTTTTATGGGACTATGGTAGCCTAGTGGTTAAGGTACTGGACTCTGGACCAGAAGGTCGAGGGTTCAAATCCCACCTCTGCCAAGCTGCCACTGTTGGGTCCTTGAGCAAGACCGTTAACCCACAATTGCTTGGATTGTAAGACTGTCAGGGCGTCTGCTATTTATTGGTATTTACATATTTCAGTTCTAACTTTTTCTGATTTGGCTTGTTTTGCATTGTCTCTGTGACTGTGGTAGCCTAGTGGTTAAGGTACTGGACTCTGGCCCAGAAGGTCCAGGGTTCAAATCCCACCTCTGCCAAGCTGCCGCTGTTGGGTCCTTGAGCAAGGCCCTTAACCCACAACTGCTTGGATTGTAAGACTGTACCAATTGTAAGTCACTCTGGATAAGGGCGTCTGCTAAATGCTGTAAATGTTTTTTTATGGGACTGTGGTAGCCTAGTGGTTAAGGTACTGGACTCTGGCCCAGAAGGTCCAGGGTTCAAATCCCAACTCTGCCAAGCTGCCACTGTTGGGACCTTGAGCAACACCCTTAACCCACAATTGCTTGGATTGTAAGACTGTACCAATTGTAAGTCGCTCTGGATAAGGGCATCTGCTAAATGCTGTAAATGTAAATGTGAAATGTGAATGATGTTAACACGAGGTTATACAGGTTAGGTTTTGGGTAGAATCCCCACTTCTAGGAGCCTAAATGAGTTGCGAATTGCTCTACATTGTTTACCCTGTATGTTCTTCATTTTGAACGCCTCTGCTCGATTTCGAAATAATAAAAGCAAGTTATTCCTCATCACCACTGCTGAGTCCTTGATACATTTACAGCATTTAGCAGATGACAACCCACGCAATTGTGGCTTAAGGGCCTTGCTCAAGAAGCCAACAGTGGCAGCTTGACAGAGGCAGGATTTGAACCCTGGACGTTCTGGTCCGTAGTCCTGTACCTTAACCGCTAGGCTACCACAGAAATGACAGAAATGACAGTTCTGTTAATAAAAGAAATAAGCTACAAACTACTATTTTCTAAACTGAAAAACCACCCCATTCTATTCGGTTCTATTCTAGATTTCGTATGCACTGTATTGATACAATCTTCCTTCTTCATGTTACATGTTTTGATCATGCAAATGACCATGATAAAGAAAATCATTCCCCCTCATGCTCGTCTCCGCTTTAGTTTGTTTTCAGTTCCGGTATTTCACATCATATTCTGCCTTCTCATTTGCTTTAAAACAGCAACATGAATGCACATGATTACTGTACACTGGAGTTGTGGTCCGAGATCTCATCAGTGCTAAAGAGGACCAGAAAGAGAAGCAAGTCCTCTTTAAGATCGCTTACAATGAGAACATGAGAAGAACTGAGATCACATGCAGCTGGCTCACTTTCAGGTTCACTTTAAAAGAACCGAGTTTGATTCATTTACGAACTATGTGACAGCGAACGGGTCGTTAAAGCGAAGTGGACGTTAAACGGCGAATACCTGTATTATGCAGTGAAAGAAAAAAGACTTGGATCTCAACTGTCTTGTGCACAAACCAGTCAACAGTTTGTTAAAGTTTCATTCAACACTACAGGCTTCAAGACAGTGCATTTGCAGAACTGCCCTGCGGTTTCACATCACAGTGTCCAAACCACAACCCTTCCTCGAAATGTCATCAGAAAATCTTGAGTCACACCTTTTACTTTTCTAGGCCACTGCAAGCGTGGACGAACCGTTCCAGGACGGACTCAAAGTGGTTTAATCTGCTCGTTTAACCCGTTGCTTGGAGGAATAACAGCTAAGGTCATGCATCGCTTAGCGAACGTTAGCTGCGGCACTACGGATTACTAGAATAAGCCTTAAACCCAGCCTGCTACTGCATGGGTTCCAACCATGTCCCCTCAAGTCCTGATTTCATTGTGATCATTTATACCTGATGGAGAGGCAGAGATCTGCACAATGAAGCTAGCTAGCAGATTGGGTAACTTAAGCTACTTAATCTGAGCCACACATTGCTCACACATTCATACTGCGCTTATTTATAATTCCATATCCATTTAATTTGGAAATATTAAAATCTGTCTGAACGTTTTAGCTCTAATGAACACAGACTTCTACACGCTTATATGTCCAAACCCTAACACCTGCACTAAAAAGCGTAACAGAAGGTTGTGTCCTATCCTGACATACTACCACAGTATGCTTAGGATTTAGCATCTTAACGCAAAGCGAGCAAACACTACGGCCGCGTCCCAATCCGCACACCACGTACTACATAGTACGGATCAATTCAGTCACTGCTTTACTACCTAGGCGCACCATGTAGTGTGGACGGAAGATGTTTGAGATACAGCAGAAGAGATTTTCTCCCCACAACGACGGTTGCCGAGGTGCTTTTCAGAAAAGGATAGAACTCTCACCTCATCGCTCATTCTCCATTTTCCTTCAGGCGTGTGTAGTAAAAGAGAAGAAACGGCGCCGAAGGAATCCGGATAATTGACACGATATTTCTCCTTAGATTTTTTTTCCTACTCCCCGTTCCTCCTCGCAGCCGCCGGATAGCTTCACTACGCAATGTTGGAATTTGCGAAGTATCGCGAGACAACGCGACAAAACAGAACGTCATTACACTGTTCGGCTGTGTCCGAAATGGCTTCCATTTACCTATCCTAGGCGTACAGCAAAGCTCGTGTTGGATGCCTGGCTTTCTCTTGTTTATTCTTTTGGACACTACCCTACGACAGTGAGTTGTGGGATTTTAAGAATGCGTCAACATTTTAGCTTTTAAGCTTTTAAGCACGATTAATAAAATGGTAGGACTCCCTAACTAGTGCACTACGTTGCTAATAAGGTGTGGTTTAGGACAAGAAGCAGATGGAATCACATGGGCTGGCTAGGTGGCTGACAAGTAGGTACTGTTTAACCGTGTTTTATAAAAGCGTATGTTGTGATTTTCTTTTTATGTGTAATATCATTAAGACCGCGTTTTACTCCGATTGCAGGCCTAGCCAGAAGGACCTAGTTAACTAGGATACTTTGCTCGTCAGTTTTCCATGCATCCATAGATAAATTATCAACGCAATTGGATGTATCCCAAAATAGCTCCCTGAATCACTTATAGTGCACTTGTTTTGGTTTACAAACCGTTATTTCTTATTGAACGTAGTACAGCGTATGTAGGAAGTAAGGAGAGATTTGGTATTCAGCCAAGACCGTTGCAACTCTAACACAGGGCACTAAAGCAGAGATAGCTAGTGTGTTATTTAGTGCAGGTGCAAGACTTTTGAGTGTGTTTATGTTTGGAAGTTAAACGAATAGTTTGGGGTTTACAACTCAAATATTAGCTACTGCATCATGTTTACCACGGACGGCAATCCCTGTACTGAGAAAGCCACTAACTTTGTACCTATCCCCCATCAACAGCCCCATACCCCATTTCCATTTCTTGTTCTTAGCAGAAGGGTGGAACTGTGGTCACCTCACAGCTCAAGAAACCTGGGTTTGAGTCCCTGACCGGCCACTGTCTTTGTGGAGTTTGCATGTTCTCCCCTTGTCTGTGTGGGTTTCCTTCCACATTCCAAAAGGCATCACTCTCTAAAGTGCCCCAGTGTTAGTTGGCATTGCCCTGTAGTGGACTGGCACCCTTTCCAGTCTTGTCTTGTGTTGCCAGTTAGGCTCCTGCCTCCTACAATCCTGAAAAGAGCAAGTGTGTGTATTCATCAGATGGCTGTTTACACCATGACTTACAAGTGATGTGTCCGTAGGAGATTTTTTTCTTTTTAGGAGGAGTTTTGTTGGCCCTTTTCTTTCCTATGTAATAACAATACATTTACAGCATTTAGGAGACGCCCTTATCCAGAGCGACTTACAATCTTACAATCCAAGCAATTGTGGGTTAAGGGCCTTGCTCAAGGACCCAACAGTGGCAGCTTGGCAGTGTTGGGATTTGAACCCTGGACCTTCTCATCCATAGTCCAGTACCTTAACCGCTAGGCTACCACAGTTCCACAAGAAAGGTGCTTCGTAGTCGGCAGGAGAGTCGGTAGCAGTGGCTATTATGTATTACTGTACATCTTTAATAAGCTATACTCAGTTCTAGTGGTGCTCTATTGGGTATACTGCTTATACCTGTGTATCATGTAGACTACACCACTGCTTTAGACATCAAGTACTAATGAGACTTTAGTTGAGTGTTTATTTACATGGAAAAAGAATGATGGCCAAGAAATGCAAGCTAGTTTTTGGGAAAAGACAGCATATATGTCATCCCATCTGGAATGCTCCTTGACAGCTTGTTGGCTGTCCATTTGTAAAAGTAACTTGGCGTAAAATATTTAACTTTAACTTGCCACTCAATTAACTTGGTTAATTATTTCACTTTAGTGGCATGTTCATTTACTTGTACTCTGTTTTCCTACAGGGTATTCAGAATCGTGCAAAAATGATTCATTGATGATGTATGATTTGCACCTAATGATAAGAAAAACTTTGTGGGGGAATTTTTAGTCAAATACATTTTTAATATTTTATGGAACATTATGTAGGGCAATTCAAAACAAATGCTTTTACTTCCAAAACTTGCTTTATTTGTCTGCCTTTATTATCAACATAAAGTGGTAGCTCGGTTCTCGTTGTTAATTCGTTCCAGAAAGCTTAAGTACCGAAAATGGCGAATACCGAGTTTTTTCCGTAAGCAATAATATAAATTGAATTAATCTGTTCCAGAGTATAAGGATAGTATAAGGCATTACAGTGATGTGAAAAATTGTTTACCCCCTTCCTGATGTCCTATTTTTGTGCATGTTTGTGACACTTAAGTGTTTCGGAACATCAAACCAATTTAAATATTAGTCAAAGACAACACAAGTAAACACAAAATGGTTTTTAAATGAAGGTGTTTATTATTAAGGGAGAAAAAAATCCAAACCTACATGGCTCTATGTGAAAAAGTGATTGCCCCTAAACCTAATGACTGGTTGGGCCACCCTTAGCAGCAACAACTGCAACCAAGCGCTTGTGATAACTTGCAATGAGTTTTTAACAGCATTGTGGAGGAATTTTGGCCACTCATCTTTGCAGAATTGTTGTAATTCAGCCACATTGGAGGGTTTTCCAGCATGAACGGCTCGAAAGGTTTTTAAGGTCATGCCACAGCATCTCAATAGAATTTAGGCCACTCCAAAGTCTTCATTTTGTTTTTCTTCAGCCATTCAGAGGTGGATTGAAAGTAAAATGTAAAAGCAAAACACTTACTCTATTGTGAACTCAGGGCGCTAGATGCTAATGATAACTGCTCAGCCAAAAGGATTCAAGAATCATGAATCGAGTTTTGGTCGAAATGAGTCACTCGGATCGACTCATACAAGTTTAAGCAAATGCACCGAGTACTGAGCGAACCACAGACAAATTTTTGTAGTCAAAATGCAACGAGAAAAGAATTCAGCGAGTTTCAAGGTGGTCGAGAACCGAGGTACCACTGTACCCTCCTGAGGGAAATGGGCCAAACCTAAAATTGTAAAATATGATTTTAATGGTCCTAACAACAAAAACTGGTTAGAAAGTTTGCAAGATCTACAAAAATGCACTCCTGAGGCATCATTTGTTGTCGCTGTTCTTTGCTGTTCTTTGCTTTTTTGCTTTTCTTAATTTTAATCATTAGTTGAATCTGTCACAGTTCATCAGGCTCATGTACAGATTGGAGCCCTACAGAATATATTTGATCTTGCATTAAACATAAACTAACTGGAAAATATTTTCCAACTACTTGTCAACTGTTTGAAGCCATTACCATTGAGTGGAACAACATTGATTTTGCAGTTTGGGGTTTGGGCCAATTATTTCCTGGCAGTGTGCAATTTTTTAAACCCAAAGCCTGTCCCAAAAATATACAATTTGTTTGTATTTGGTACGTATGTACAGTGGGACCTAAAGTCTGAGACCACCAGTGAAAATGCTTCTGTTAGCATCTAATCAGCATAACATCAAACCATGTTAAATAATTTCTGTGGGGTGCTTTGGGTCATTATCCACTTGCACTATGAATCTTTGTTGACGAAGATCTGAATAAGCATTTTCAGTAGGTCTCTCACACATCTGGCCCTCACTGTGGTTTATACACACTGCGCATGCATGCTACCTAAAAGCGCTTGAGGGAAGTTAAAAATGAGTGAACAGACTGCCTTAGGAGACAAAATACAGACACCGCCAGACTCACAAGCTGCATTGTTGCAGGTGGTTTAGCTTTGAAAATCCAGATGTTGCTCAAAAGATGGCACTCTGCAAACAATGTCGGAATTGCCATTAAAGACAGCTCAAAGCAAAATTATTTCTCCATCTGTGAAATGAACATTTTGGCAAAGGTCAGGAGTCAGCTGTCCAAAACAGGTTTAAACCAGCCAAAAACACACCCAGTGAAGTTTAGTGGAATCAATCTGCAAAAAAGTGCCTTACGACAAGAAAAGAAATGCTGTCCCCAGTTACATTGTGAAAGACATGGTGCCAATTCATGCGGTTGAGAGACATGGGTTCGAACAACTTTTGAATGTTTTGTTTAGACCCAAGATGCATTTGCCAGAATATGGTCTCATTATTATTATTGACAAAATCCAAGAAAATCTTTAGATACATTTCTTCTTCAATATCATACACCTCTATCTTTATAATGTTTTTCCACTCCACCATGTTTTAATTGTTGTACAAACACTAAAGAGGCAGTAGATGGAGAACTAATATGCAAATTGCTGGAATGTTCTTTCATATGATGCTTTCCTGAACACTGTCCATACTTGAATTATTGTAATAAACTTCATTCTCAAGCCTTATAAATGCAGAAAATCCACAAACTGTACAGAGGAATGTTGCTTACATGATTCAGAGGTGGTGGGGGGCACTGGTTTGGTTTGTGTCATAATTACTGTTTGTTAATTCATTTTACCAAACCTTAGCAGAAAGCCAACATGAAAGGACTGTACTGCAAGCTAGGTGAAGCCGGAGAGGTGAAGTTTATTATACAGGAAACGGTGAGTTAACAGACTGAGTGTTTGATTTGACTCCAGACCATTCCAGGACTTTATTATATACAGTCGTATGAAAAAAGTTTGGGCACCCCTGATAATTTACATGGTTTTTCTTTATAAATCATTGGTTGTCCAGCTCAGCAATTTCAGGTAAATATATCATATAGCAGATGAACACCGTGATATTTGAGAACTGAAATGAAGTTTATAGGTTTTACAGAAAGTGTGCAGTAATTATTCAAACAAAATTAGGCAGGTACATAAATTTGGGCACCCTTGTCATTTGAATACCTTTAGCACTAATTATTGGAACACAAAATTTGTTTTGTAAGCTCATTGACCCTTGATCTACATACACAAGTGAATCCAACTATGAGAAAGGGTTATGTTGGCCAATTGGAAGTTTTTCTCCTCTTTGCATCTTCTCTGAAGAGTGGCAACATGGGAGCCTCAAAACAACTCTCAAATGGCCTGAAAACAAAGGTTGTTCAACATCATGGTTCAGGGAAAGGGAAAAGCTCTCTCAGAGATTTCAGCTGTCAGTTTCCACTGTGAGGAACATAGTGAGCAATGGAAGACCACAGGCACAGTTCTAGTTAAGGAAACTCCCGAAGTGGCAGACCAAGAAAAAATCTCAGATAGGCAGAGGCGAAGGATTGGTGAGAACAGTCATAAGTCAAGCCACAAGACCACCTCCAAAGACCTACAACCTCATCTTGCTGCAGATGGTGTCACTGTTTTCATCGTTCAACTATACAGCGCACTTTGCACAAGGAGAGGCTGTATGGGAGAGTAATGCAGAAGAAGCCTTTTCTGCAGACACGCCACAAACAGAGTCACTTGGTTGTGTGCTACAGCACATTTGGACAATCCAGCTTCATTTTGGAATAAAGTGCTGTTGTACTGATGAAACTAAAAATTGAGTTATTTGGACATAAACAAGGAGCGGAAAAAGAACACAGCATCCCAAGACAAACACTTGCTACCCACAGTAAAATTTGGTGGCGGTTCCATCATGCTGTGGGACTGTGTGGCCAGTGCAGGTACTAGGAATCTTGTTAAAGTTGAGGGTCGCATGGATTCCAGTTAATATCTCCAGATTCTTGAGAACAATGTTCAAGAATCAGTGACAAAGTTGCACCGAGGCCAACGACCTTAAACCCTGCTTAAAATCTAGTAAGGCATTCATGCAGAGGAACCAGTACAACGTTGTGGAATGGAAATCTCAGTCCCCAGACATGAATATTACTGAAAATGTGGGCTGTCCATGCTCGGAAACCATCAAACCTGACTGAACTGGAGATGTTTCTAAAGAAGAATGGTCCAAAGCACCTTCAACCAGAATCCAGACTGGAAGCTGTAGGAAGCGTTTAGCGGCTGTAACTTCTACAAAAGGAGGATCTACTAAATATTGATGTAATTTTTCTGTTGGGGTGCCCAAATTTAGCACCTGCCTAATTTTGTTTGAATAATTACTGCACACTTTCTGTAAATCCTATAAACTTCATTTCACTTCTCAAATATCACTGTGTTCATCTGCTATATGATATATTTAACTCAAGTTGCTGATCTGAACAACCAATGATTTATAAACTAAAATCATGAAAATTATCAGGGGTGCCCAAACTTTTTCATACGACTGTAACTACTACCCGGTATATAATATTGTTTCATCATTCAAATAATACTTGTATAATTCTAATAATAATTTGTCATTTTTAGCTCTGCTTTTTTAAACCCCATGTTCTCATTCACAGTGTGTACCTACAGCTATTGGGGATCATCAAGTCAAAGTTCAAGTGAAAGCCTGCTCGCTTAGCACTGTTGACATGAAGGTGAGTGTTCACTCGGTCTGTTGCCTTTGCCATCAGCCGTGTAACGTGACTCTGTTTGTCCCAGATGACCGTGTTGATGCAAAAACACCAATCAAGCCCAGACAGATCTGCTTGTGTTTTTCAGTTATATGAGGATTTGAAGCTGCAGAGTGAACATGTCCCAGTTGGACGAGAGATAGCAGGAGTCGTGCTCCAAGGTCGTTATCTCTGACCTCTTTTCCTGCCTCTTCTTCTATTTCAGTCAGTGCAATGATGGTGCTTGTAACAATTGTATCCTCTTAACATTACAGTTGGGCCCCAAGTAACCTTTTTCCAGCCGGATGATGAAGTAGTAGGTAGGAACAGTAGAATTAGTCCACTTAAGTCTCTAATGACAGTGAGATCAGAATTGTTTTTGCCTCTGTTTTTCAGGAATTCTTCCCATGGATGCTGAGATGTCTGGTCTCTGTGATGTTGTCCTCACTGACGAATACAGTTTAGGTGATTTTATGAGCTGATCATCCTTTGTCAGTGGTTCCCAAACGTTTTCTGAGCGTCTTTGCTTATAAACTCAACTGGAATTTATTTTAAACATTGTAATTCATGCAAAACTACAACTACTTACTGAACAAAACAAAGTGACCAATTCTTTATAGTGGAATTATTAGAAGTGGCATGCCTCATTCTTTTTCCTCCCCTCCCATTGATTGGATGGTCCTTAAATGACACTTGCATGCTTTGGTTTCCCTAAATAAATAAAACATATACAACCTGTTTACATACAAATGGAATGATGTCTAAGTCTAGATTTTTGTCTAGAGTGGCATAAAGGTGTGTGAGATGCCAATAGGAGCAGGGCTGGTTAATGAATACAGTGGTACCTCGGTTTACCACTGTGGTACAAACAAATGTTTCCCATAAGGAATGATGTAAATTGAACACACAGACCTGACAGAGACCAACGCTGATTTTAGCATTCATGTTAAAAAGTATATAATGACTTTAATGTTAAATATTAGATGTAATGTTACAAATAAAGTTAAAAATTATGTCTGGGGTTATAGCCTACTCTGCGATTCGGGGCTTGAGTGCCGGAAAAAATACCTGGCGACAAATCTTTACAGAGGAGACACGTAATGAAATGGCTAAGTTATAAAATCTAAAAACATACCCATTTAAATTACATACTCTATTTGCAGAAAGGATACGCACAATTTCAGAGCTTTAGCTTTCTCCAGCACCTCTCTGTAAAGTTGGGTTTATAGCGTGTTCGTATTGTATGCATTTGGAAACATGGTTGCCACAAATAAATAAATAATCAAAACATCATGCTGAATGATGGAAGAGATAACAAGCTTTCTTACAGC
This sequence comes from Ancistrus triradiatus, assembly GCA_025084515.1. Taxonomy (NCBI): domain Eukaryota; kingdom Metazoa; phylum Chordata; class Actinopteri; order Siluriformes; family Loricariidae; genus Ancistrus; species Ancistrus triradiatus. The sequence continues at coordinate 293,807 of JAJAGP010000505.1, forward strand.
CTTACCAGACAGAAACAAATGAACAAATACTAAGCACTCTAGCGGCACTTTAGGTAGGTAAACCCAGCGTGGCGCTACTAGGAGGAGGTCCCAGTGGTCAAATGACCGGAGCTCGGCACTTCTAGGTATGTGTAGGTCCAACTGGCTCGGTGCTTCTAGTGTTAATCAATTCCAGACTCCCAGAAAATCCACACTGTATAAGGCATTATATGCGTTAATGGAGTTGTATTGTACAGGTGCTTCCTGATTACTGATGGGGATATGTTCCGACAAATCCATCATAAGTTACATGAACCGATGAGTTTAATATAGTCTATACTCTATCATAGCGGAGCCTACACATTAACACTTACATTCTCATGTAATTTAGTGAGTAATCGATTGAAAGTGAAAAGTAAAAGCAAACACTTACCATACTGGTGAACTCAGGGCGCTAGCTGCTAATGCTAACTGCTCAGCTTGAAAGCCAAAAGGATTCAGTTCCTGTTTTCCTTTCGACTGGCTGTCATTACTAACCTTTTAGGACCCATGGGAACTCTCAGTATTTTACACAGTACTGTAGATGTAAAACTAAAGTAAAACACGCTAAACACAGTGGTGGAGATTGAATCTGAATCACTGTGTACTGAATCGTCAATCAGGAATCAAGTTTGGCTTTGAACGTGTGCGTTTGAAGGTGTGCCGGTGCCCACTCATGGCTTGTAAGGGGTTGCTGTTGCAACATGAGAAGCCTCAACATTTCCACCCCCTATCTAGTCTCCCCTCCCTCAGACACAGCCAATTATGTCTGACCCTAATACGCAAACCCACGATTGAGCTGTGGTGGGCTAGTGAATTGTCATTCCCCCACCTGAGCAAAGTTTGACAAAATGCATAGAAAAAATATTTCATGACTTTCCCAACTGCTGCCCTTAGACTTCTAATAGAAGTGCGTTGAGGCATCAGGGTGTCTGTAACTGCACAATCCCATTGGTGCATTTGCCTTACAATGGAATTTTTGTGTGTTGACAGTTCAGAAGCCAGAGAAGGTAAGCTGGTTTGATGCTACAGGAGCAATTAAGGATGGCCTAAAGGCCTACACAGCTCTACACACTATGGCTCGGATGGCTGGTGGACACACACTGCTTGTGCTGGATGGGGCGAGTGTAAGTTGACACCTGTTTTTGTAGTAACTACAGGTATTGTTGGTATATACACCGATCAGCACAAAACATTAATACCAGCTGATCTGTGTGTCTGGCTATTTATTACACCCATCAATCTGATTACACTTATTAGGTTTCCTTCTTTGTTAAAGGACTAGCTTAATTAATGTAGTCAGTTAACATATGCCAGCCATTCTCCTCTGGCATCAACAAGGCATTTTTGCCCCAGAGAACTGCTCTCACTGGATATTTTTTCTTTTTTGGACCATTCTCTATGGACCCTAGAGATGACCTTGTGTGAAAATCCCAGTAGATCAGCAGTTTCTGAAATTTTCACACCAGCCCATCTAGCTCCAACAACCATGCCACATTCAAAGTCACTTAAATCACCTTTCTTACCCATTCTGATGCTCAGTTTGAGCCTGTCTTGATCATGTCTACATAGCTAAATGCATTGAGTTACTGCCGTGTGATTGGCTGTTTAGATATTTGCGTTAATGAGCAGGTAAACAGGTGTACCTAACAAAGCGGATGGTGAGTGTATGTCTAAACCATCAAACAAAAGACTTCTGAGAGATAAAAACACAGTTTATCTAATACAATTTGTTTGAAGAAATTGGCTCCTAGACTCAAGGGGGGTGGAAAGTCCTTGGCAATGCATATTACAGACATGGACAAGACAGATGGTATCTGAACTCTGGCCTACATCGGGACAGCACCATTGGGAGATAGCAACTGGGCACAGACAGAACCTGAACTCAACCCTCAATTGGCACCTTACCAGCAGGAAGTCTGTACCATTTGACAAAGAAAGACATGAACTAGTAACTTCTGACTGGTGGAACAGAGAAAAACTGGAAAATCCTATTCAGTGGAAGCTTGGGAAAATCTGACCGACAATCCTCCCCTCAACCAGAGTGGCTCAGTAGGTAGAATACTGGTTCCCAGTGCTTACCCTCTCTGGTTTGGTTTCCTTGTTTCATTTACAGCATTTAACAGACGCCCTTATCCAGAGCGACTTACAATTGGTACAATCTTACAATCCAAGCAATTGTGGGTCTTGCTCAAGGACCCAACAGTGGGAGCTTGGCAGAGGTGGGATTTGAACCCTGGGACCCTTTTGGTCCATAGTCCAGTACCTTAACCACTAGGGCACCACAGTCTCCACAGTTGTTTCAGCGTAAGTTCCGCTATGTCTGTATTATGCTTTGCTGGGGGTCCTGTTTTTCAGGACAGCTTTTCAGGATTTGGAAGTTTTTTCCAAGATGGTATAAGTACCAAATTAGTAGCCTAGTATTGAGGTTAACTTTTTTTATTTGATGTATTTTAGCCTTTTGGAGTTCTGGCCATCCAGCTTGCCCACTACCATGGGGTGAAGGTTCTCACTACTGCCATATCTCCTGATGATCAGAAGTTTCTGGAACAGCTCAGACCAAGTGTCGGTAAGAAGGTGAAACAATTACGAATGCAGATGTACAGCTGCATATTTTAGCATTTAAGGCTACACTAACACAGTCCTGAAGTCCTCCCTTGCTCTGACCATTTTACACCCACTTTTACTCAGTAACAGGCTTGTTAATGAGCTGAGTAGCTGGATCATTTACATTTACAGCATTTAGCAGACGCCCTTATCCAGAGCGACTTACAATTGGTACAGTCTTACAATCCAACAGTGGCAGCTTGGCAGAGGTGGGAGGGATTTGAACCCTGGACCCAACAGTGGCAGCTTGGCAGAGGTGGGATTTGAACCCTGGACCTTCTGGACCTTCTGGACCATAGTCCAGTACCTTACCCACTAGGCTACCCACAGTCCCAGGATCAGATGTGTTGGGGCAGGAAAAGCAGCGGACCAGTTGAAGCAGTTGAAGCAGCGGACCAGGAGCGAGGAGGAGTGCCCTAAACCTTACCCAATGATTTATGCTCAGATTGGTCTGTTTCGATGAGCCTGATATTTCACTGGGAAATCAGAGTTGCCGATGAACAAATGACATGATTCTGTCATAAAAGCGAAAAAGCCTATTATGTTCCAGTATGCCATGCATTTCAAGTTTATCAGAAGAAGGCAATCTGCACAGACTTTCCAGTTCAGCTTTTTTTTTCATAACAGTTTCAAACAGTATAAACCCAAGATATTTTATGCTTTGTCTGGTTACCATAATTTCATTTGTTAATAAACAGCTATTCCTGCATTTCAGGCCTGCAACACATTCCAACAAATTTGGTACAGGGGCAATTTGGGGCTACTATTGAGGTAAAAACAAACTAAATAATGGTATGATTTTAAACAGGTAATGTCAACAGGTGATTATAATCATGATTTGTATACAAATTAGTATTCACAAAGGCTGAAACTTTGAAGAGCAAAGGAAAATTATTGAAATGTTTAAAACAAACTTCCTTAAAGAAAGATTTCATTGGATTTGCATATTTCTCCCTCTACAGTTCATAATCTCATTAATCAATTCAAGGAATCTTTTAATTTAAGTTTCAGTGCCTATTCTGAACTCCGGTGATCTCCGATTCCTCAGACTGCACTGCATCAAGAACTGTCCATCAATAACTGATAGAACCACATGGGCAAGGGATTTGGCAAACCTTTGTAAAGCACTACAACACGGAGTCACATTCACAAATGGGGCTGCACTGTCGTCTCGCAGCTCCGAGATCCCCGGTTCGATCCCGACCCCGGAAAGTGTATTCTGTCCTCCCCGTGTCCGGGTTGGTTTACATTTACATTTACAGCATTTAGCAGACGCCCTTATCCAGAGCGACTTACAGAAGTGCTTTGTAATCTTCCTAGGAGATAGAACCTCATATTAGTACAAGTAAACAATAGCTCAAGTACACAATCCAATTACAACCTGCTCGTATCTGGTGTAGAGATTATTATTTTTTTTTTTTTAATGGAGGATATGCAGTTTTATTCACTCAAGTGCTGGGTGAAGACGTGAGTCTTTAGTAGCCTCTTGAAGACAGCAAGAGACTCAGCCATTTGGACATCCAGTGGAAGTTCATTCCACCACCTGGGTGCCAGGACGGAGAAGAGTCTTGAAGCTTGTCTTCCTTTAATCTTACGTGGAGGATCCAGTCAGGCCAAGCTCGTATCTCGGAGGGTGCGAGGTACAGAACGTGATTTGATCAGAGCTTTTAGTTAAGATGGTTCTGTTCCATTCTTGGCTTTGTAGGTGAACGTCAAGGTTTTGTATCTGATGCGGGCAGCTACAGGGAGCCAGTGAAGTGAACGCAGCAGTGGGGTGACATGAGAAAACTTGGGAAGATTGAAAACCAGACGAGCCGCCGCATTCTGAATCAGTTGCAGGGGACAGTGGTAGCCTAGCGGTTAAGGTACTGGACTCTGGACCAAAAGGTCCAGGGTTCAAATCCCACCTCTGCCAAGCTGCCACCGTTGGGTCCTTGAGCAAGGCCCTTAACCCACAACTGCTTGGACTGTAAGACTGTACCAATTGTAAGTCGCTCTGGATAAGGCCGTCTGCTAAATGCTGTTTGAATGCACGCATTGGAAGACCAGCCAGAAGAGCATTGCAGTAATCTAGTTTTGTTGTAACAAGAGACTGGACAAGCACTTGAGTGGCTTCTCTGGAAAGGAAGGGTCGGATTCTCCTGATATTGTAGAGAAGGTACTTGCATGACTGGGTCAGTTTGGAAATATGAGCAGAGAAGCTCAGTTGGTTATCAAAGATCACTCCAAGGTTTCTTGCGTTCTCAGAAGGTGTGATGGAGGAGTTCATCTGGGAGATGGCAAGATCTTGATAAGGGGACCCCTCTGCAGGAATGAAAAGCAGTTATGTTTTGCTGTGGTTTACCTAGGTTTACTTTGGGTGGTCTGGTTTCCTTCCACACTCCAAGACATGCATTAGGTTGATTGGTCACTCTAAATTGGCCCATGATTTGTGTGTTGAAATAACTTTGTGTCTGTTGTGTAGGTAAATGCTTTACTGTCCCAACTTTTTTGGAATGTTTTGTTGGCCTGAAATGCTGGAATGGATATTTATTAACAAATGACAAAACATGAAATATCTTGGGTTCATATTGTCTGCAATGAAATAGAAGTGAAATGTAAGAAACACTGCATTTTTTGTTGTTTGTTTTTCATTTTCCATAATGTCCCAAGGTTTTCTGATTTGGGGTTATATAATTAGACAACCTTAATAGAATTGAGCAAGTGACAGTATCCAGCACCAGGGCCCTGTGACAGTCTGGAATCCCATTCAGACAACACTTTTGACCACTTTGTCTTCCTGCATTCTAAAAACATGGCACTAGATGTACCGGCTCATCTACATGTGAGTGTTTGAATGAGTGATGGACTGGAACACCGTACAGAGGATTTGTTTTTCGAGGCCATTGTTTCTGGGATAGGCTCCACACCCACTATGACCCTCACCAGGGACGCCATCAAGGTGTTTGTTTTGTTTTCACATGAAAGTACCACTGTTAACATAATGAACATTCATAAAGGAGTGTACTGATGAGAAGTTGATCTGCCAGAGCAAGTTCATGGTTTGTTTGTAAGATTTAAAAGTGCCGCTCCGCTCTCTTGCAGCTTTGATTCTAGTACCTGACAATTGTTAGTGCATCCTCACTTTGTCTGTACCTTTTCATATTTTCCTACACTTCGATCTCTCTTCTTTCTTTTACTCTGACTCCTGGCACAAGGTGTGTTGGAATCGCTTGTAGGTGAGTGCTATGTGGTTAATAACCATAAGCTGATTAGATACAACATTTAATTTTTATAAGATGCGTGAAGACTAAAATGTTGAAACCGTACCGCACTAACTCTGAATATATTAGATAGTTATCCACCAAATAGGCCTGATGTACTTCCGTGTGAAAAGGCTTCCATTGGATAGATGTCCAGTGCCTCAGAGAGGAAATCTCATAGCTTGAAGAAATTATGGATAAGAAACCTAAATAAAACCTATATAAAAAGAAATTGTTTCCAGAGATTTCTAGTGTAGTATAGAGAGTTCAGAATGGATCGGAACTAGCTTTTGTGAGCTTACAAGGATTAATCTCAGGAGTGACCTCCTGTTTATACGTATAATATAGGGGGGTGTAACTGTGCACTCTGCTCACGATTTGATTTGATTTACAATTTGATTTTCTCCCCATTACAGATGTTACATTCAATAAAAAACATTCTTTTTTTCTGAAGTGTAAACACAACAAAACAATGCACATTTTCTGGTTTAATTTATTGAATAAAAACATTTTAGTCCCTTGTAATTGGAAGAAATTACTAGAAGGTTAAAATTTGTAAACAAAATGCTCTTTTGTAGCTTGTAGCTTTTCATCACAGGTACACTTCAACTGTGAGAGAAAAAATCCAGGAAAATCACATTGTAGGATTTTTAAAGAATTTAATTCTAAATTATGGGTGGAAAAAAAGTATTTGGTCAATAAATTTGGTTCAACTCAATACTTTGTAACATAACCTTTGTTGGCATTGACAGAGGTCAAACGTTTCCTGTAAGTCTTCACCAGGTTGGCACACACTGTAGATGGTATTTTGGCCCATTCCTCCATGCAGATCTCCTCTAGAGCAGTGATGTTTTGGGGCAAACACGGACTTTCAACTCCCTCCACACATTTTCTATGGGGCTGAGGTCTGGAGACTGGCTAGGTCACTCCAGGACCTTGAAATGCTTTTACGGAGCCACTCCTTCGTTGCCTGAGTGGTGTGTTTGGGATCATTGTCATGCTGGAAGACCCAGCCACGTTCCATCTTCAGTGCTCTCACTGATGGAAGGAAGTTTTGGCTTAAAATCTCACGATACATGGCCCTGTTCATTCTTCCCTTAACACGGATCAGTCGTCCTGTCCCCTTTGCAGAAAAACAGCTCCAAAGCATGACGTTTCCACCCCCATGCTTCACAGTAGGTATGGTGTTCTTGGGATGCAACTCCGCATTCTTCTTCCTCCAAACATGACGAGTTGAGTTTTTACCAAAAAGTTCTCTTTGGTTTCATCTGACCACATGATATTCTCCCAATCCTCTTCTGGATCATCCATATGCTATCTGGCAAACTTCAGACGGGCCTGGACATGTACTGGCTTAAGCAGGGGCGCACGCCTGGCACCGCAGGATCCACCGTGATTTACATTAAAAAAAATTTTAAATCCTACAATGTGATTTCCTGGATTTTTTTTTTTTCATTTTGTCTCTCATAGTTGAAATGTACCTATGATTAAAATTACAGACTTCTCTCGGAAAGCTAATTCTATGCTTTCTTGTGGTCTAAATGTATTTCTGAGGGTGGCACCTTTTCAAAAGTCCATCTACTTTTAATGATGTCAGCGTAAGATGGTCTTTTATCTGCACATTGGGTGGGGCTTCTAGCTATCTATTGCATTTTTCACTTCTATTGCTGTGTGTGTACATTTATTCCATTTATTGCTTAAATATGTTGCTGAAATAAATAAAATAATAAGGACCCCAGTTTCTCAGCGGAGATGCAGTGATTAGCGCACACACATCACAGCTCCAGGGACCAGGGTTTTGCCACCTCTAGCTGTTCTGATAAAGTATTCTTGGTTAATGAACCAAACTAAACTGGTTGCATCCAGTCAATATGGTGGATTTGCAACAAGTCACTGTAACGTCTCCGTAGTCTCAAGGCTTGATGCCCATTTAGTTTATGATTTTAAAGTACGAGTGTATAAGGTTGTATGAATACATGGTGGATTGAGTTAAGGCATGATGTTTTGTTTTTTAGCCAGGGTGATTGGAGTCTGGGACTCAAAGGTGGACCTGGTAGACTCCTGCCTGGAAGAGACTGGAGGACTTGGGGTGGACATAGTCATTGATGCAGGAGGTGAGGCTCTGGAGTTGCCGGACTTTAATTCAGTATCTACTGTATAAGGGCAATGTTATAGATGTTGTAATCCATAGTGACTCAAGTGTTTTCCTGCCTGAATGAACACACAAAGTAATTACTGAGGTAATTATGGTATTATTGATGTGACTGGCTAAAGGGTAGCTCTATTGATCCCTTTGTTGCAGTACGGCTGGATGAAACCTGTTGTTCCACACGTGATGTAATTTGTTGAAAAATTTGATTAGAGCAGATAAATTGAATTCATCGTGGGTAAATGGTTTTATCCGATACTCAGAATTGCTCAGACATTGCAGTCTTGCTGTCCTCTAAAGTGGGCACACCCCAGTCTGTACCCAGTCTGTGGCACAGACTCCGCTTCCACCCCGAGAGAAGGAACACATAACCTGCATGCATGTCGGGGTCACGACTTGGGATTATTCTGTTTATGTTATTAGGATTAGTCTGACATTCCTCCTACTTTTTCAGCATGTACCTAAGCACAGTCTGCCTGCAGTCATTTCAGTCTTGCTCTTTCAACCAGTACAACTTTATGAAGAAGAACCTGAGGTCAAGAAACGTCTCCCTCATAAACACGACATCATCTCTCTTCTTGGAGTCGGAGGTCATTGGGTGACCACAGAAGCCAACTTGCAGGTGAGTATGGAGGAATTGTAAGGAACCCTTCATGCAGTTCTACTTTTCTCTATCAGTCACTGTGTTCTTCTGTTCCCATGTACCCTCTTCAGCTGGATCCTCCAGACAGTCGAACTCTCTTCCTGAAATCAGCCTCTGTCTCCTTCCTAAATGAAGAGGTATGGGAAGCGTCCAGGGCTAGACAGGGCAGATATCTTCGTATCCTTCTTGAACCAGTCTGCGGTGCTTTTTTTATTCTATTTGTTCCGTCCAAGATGGTCAAAGATTCTAAAAGCTGTAATGAAATTAGTGTTCTTAATGATGTTTGCTTAGCTCTGCAGCATTATTTTAATGACTGGTTCATTTAATTTAAAATATTTATCCTTCTTTAGTAACAATTTATTCTGGAGCTTAATTTGTGCCGGAGCTAGGTGGAGCTGAGCTGACCACTAAGCTGAGCTCAGACTCCTCTACAGTAACCAAAAGATAAAGTAGAATAGGGCTGAGTGTACACCAACTGTCTACTTCCTAAACAGAGCGCTATATGCAGCTTGCAATAGTAATGTTTACATTTAGTCATTTAGCAGACGCCTTTACAGTTGAAGCAATTGTGGGTTAAGGACTTTGCTCAGGGACCCAACAGTGGCAGCTTGGCAGAGGTGGGATTTGAACCCTGGACCTTGTGGTCCAGAATCCAGTACCCAAACCAGCACCATTCCAACATTAATCAGGATAAACCAACCTGGACCCACATGGAACTCAAACGGTCTTGCTTTTTGACCAGTATAGGGGTGTCAAAAACACTTTTTAAGTAAATTTTTTAAGTGGCATTGTCAGCTAGCTAGAAAGTCCAAAATGAAGGCTAAATAATTACACAATATTTTACAATTTATTTACAATATTCAAACTTACAAAAATAACCCTATTCTTGCTTGTCCTGGAGGAAATACTGGCTGACTTTTAAGAAAGGTCTAAGTTTTTGGCCAAAAAGTCCAAACTAAAAGGTCTGCCAGAGAGGCTACTCTCAACTGGTGTCAGCACCATTTACATTTACAGCATTTAGCAGACGCCCTTATCCAGAGTGACTTACAATTGGTACAGTCTTACAATCCAAGCAATTGTGGGTTAAGGGCCTTGCTCAAGGACCCAACGGTGGCAGCTTGGCAGAGGTGGGATTTGAACCCTGGATCTTCTGTTCCAGAGACCAGTAACTTAACCACTAGGCTACCACAGTCCTGGAGGTAGCTAAACCACAGCAAAACAGAACTGCTTTTTATTTCTGCAGAGGGGTCCCCTTATCAAGATCTTGCCATCTCCCAGATGAACTCCTCCAGCACACCTTCTGAGAACGCAAGAAACCTTGGAGTGATCTTTGATAACCAACTGAGCTTCTCTGCTCATATTTCCAAACTGACCCAGTCATGCAGGTACCTTCTCTACAATATCAGGAGAATCCGACCCTTCCTTTCCAGAGAAGCCACCCAAGTGCTTGTCCAGTCTCTTGATTACTGCAATGCTCTTCTGGCTGGTCTCACAATTCGTGCATTCAGACCCATTTACATTTACAGCATTTAGCAGACGCCCTTATCCAGAGTGACTTACAATTGGTACAGTCTTACAATCCAAGCAATTGTGGGTTAAGGGCCTTGCTCAAGGACCCAACAGTGGATCTTCTGTTCCAGAGACCAGTAACTTAACCACTAGGCTACCACAGTCCTGGAGGTACACAATTCTGGAGGACAGGGAATGGCTGTGCGTTTTTCAGATCTTCTTGAGGAAGACAGACACTGACCAGCCACTTTATTATGTACACTTTGCTAGTACACTCTTCAGAACCACCTTAACAGCCCACCTCTGCCAAGCCGCCACCGTTGTGACCTTGAGCTAGACCCTTACACTACAGCTGCTTGGATTGTAAGATTGTACCTGTTGTAAGACAAGAGTGTCTGCTATATGACTAAATGTAATGCAAACCCCACACAGGTTGCACCCTGGTCTCTGGAGATGTGAGGTGACAGCACTAACCACTGCATGTTGACCAACTGGGATAAGTGACATTTAAAATCACCAGTTAGGAGATGTAAATATGCAGTATTACTGTAATTTGACAAAACGACTTCATTTATGAAGAACATGACAAGCACCCTACAGGAACTATGGTCAGGATCAACGAGCGCCAACAATACCCTCAACGCCATTGTGTAGTTCGAGTGATGTTAGGTAGCTTTGTGTAACTTGACATGTGTGGATATCTACCTAGCTAGACTATGTAGAGAAACGTTACACCTAAATAACTGCATCCAAAACATGGGTATTAATATGGAGTTGTCTTCTCCCCCCAATTTGCTGCTATTTTGGAATTGTGGAACATGACTGTGGGGTCGGTTTCTGATGTTAAACAATAAGCCATAGCTTTCTTTTGGAATTCCAGGGCATTTTCAAGGGGTCTGATGGAGTTGGGGTTCTGTGCAAGCCAGCTAAGTTCTCAATCAAAGTTGGGGAACCAATTCACCATGGACTTTAAGGACAGCAGGGCAGAAAGTGGATGGGGAAACCTATAAATGTGTCATATTGAGAGTCACTGGGGTATTTAGTACGACCCATTCTACTGCCACTGTTTGTCTGTGGAGAAGCCAGAAATGGATGCTTTATATAATGAATGCGTTACAAGTGAGTGTTGCTAAAATAGCAGAGCTCAGTAATTAGAAGGGGTGTCCACAAACTTTTGTCTATATAGTGTATGTTAGCTGCCAAAGGTTTTGGCAGATGGTCTTCATTTGGGTTGCAAATTGTCACATTGAATATTCTTATACGTTTAACATATATCCTTTAAAATCTCATTAAAACTAATGTGTTCATTCTAAGCTGTATCAGTAATGGATATGTTCTCGTCTAACTAGTCACAGATTTATGATGCTTACTCTTAACGCTGGTACGGAGACTAAAGTATGAACTGAGCCATTCCAGTTAGTGGTGGTCATGGGCCAATGAGCCTGCAGTAGGCATATGGCTAGAATGCAATAACCGAATGTCTTTAAAGCCTGAGGCCATTTTTCGTTCTGTTCTGAGGCTTCTACAGTGACCTGTTTACAGTCCATGTGTCATGCTGAATATAACTGGGTTATATTCCTTTAGCGTTCACTCTCAAGACATAATGAATGACGTGGTGGAGAAACTTTCAACTGGAACTTTCAGGTAATACATGGAACAAATGCATGTGCCTTTCTGAAAGGTGAACCTCAAATCTTTGAAGGACCGTGTTGGCACTCCTTTTGAGCATCCTTGTATTGCATTTTTGAATGAACTTGAAATTTTGGAGTGTGAAAAGGTTCTGCAATATTTCCAGATGATCTACTAGTCATCATGAACTCAGAAGTCAAGTAACTTGAACAAGTAACAAGAAAACTAATATGCAAATGATACGTAAATGTGTCTGAGATACTGCTGAAAAATCAAATCCACCATCAGACTCTTCAAATCTATGACAACATTAACAATCACACACACACTGTAGAAACCAAATATAAACGGTAAAATACACAAACCATTTTTAATTTGAACAGCTGCAACGTCCAGACTAATAAGACAAATTTTATTGCCTATAATAATTTATACAGGTAGTCCTCGACTTACGACGCAGATCCGTTCCTATGTGGCGTCATAAACCGAATTTCGGTGCAAGTCGGAACATACATACATACTGTACGTAAATAACATACTGTAAGCACTTATCCTATCCTAACACAGTAATTATCAGAAAACGAGCCGCGTTATGATGTTTACGACGCAAAACCACTTAAGTGCGAAACAAGGCTTTATACAGTAAATGCGAGATGTGTCGTAACCACGAAACGTCGTAACTCGAGACCGGCGTAACCCGAGGACTTCCTGTAATTTTTAAGACTAGCAGTTTTAAGGTTGTTAAAGCACACAAACGTTGATCGGATGGTTGTTAAATCCAGCACACCTGTTTATAAGAGGAAAACATTTGTGAAATTTTGTATTTTACATACAAGTCTTGTCTACGTTTTCAGACCATTGGTGGAAAATCCTGTGCCAATGTATGAAGCCACAGTTGCAATGGAGATGGTGCAGAAGAAACAAGTAAGAAAGAGGGTTGTTGTGAAGCTTTAATTGTTCCAGAACTACAAACTCCAGCATTCCATGCTTGCTGTTCTAGTGATGTCTGCGTTATTTCCCTCTTGCGAAGTGAGTGTGTGGTGTACATAAAGTACCTCTCACTTACACATGTACGCCATTGTTTGTGGCCTAATCGTAACTTCTGAGCACCAAAACTTTTTCTCTGGCATGCTGAAGATGTAAAGGTCACAACCAACCTGGTATCAAGACCGATTCAAAACTACCCACTTGAAATCCACTTATAGTTGTGAAGGATATGAGAGTGTTTACATGCCCTTAATAATCCGATCATAGTCTGATTTCTGCAGTTATCGGATTACTCAAGTGGTCAAGTAAACAGCATACTCCGATTAAGAAATCCGTTTACTAGTGTTTACTAATGTTAGTACCCGATTATAATTGGTGTATTCAATCTGCACACGTGCGTGAGCCTTCCCCAAGGTTGCCAGGTCTGCGTATTCAGAAGACTTGGCTTTATTTGGCCTCGTTTTCCATTGACTTAACCTTTCTTTGTCGCTGGATCTGGCAACCCCGGAATTAAACACGCCACGAAATTAAAAGCCGCGAAACAGCTATGGAACACTTTGTGGAGACTCTGAAACACAGTATGTACTTGAGAAATTGAATAATTTGACTATTTAATATTAAAGTTTGATGTGTATGTCATATATTTTTGTAAGATTATTGGCTGGTGGCAAAGTAGAAATCCAATTCATGCCGGAGGTTTCCCATTATCTGATTACAAGTGCATGTATACTCGGTCATTGTTTCAATTTTTGTACAACACTGTTTGAATTGTATCTTTCATTAAACTAATCTGTACGTTTTCTATTACCATACGATATCCATGACACTGAAATTATTTGTGCCTCCGTAGTGTAGTTGTGGAAGGCTCTACGTAGAAGCTATACTACACTATCTAGAACCAGTTTTCCCTAACAGCTAGTTTGTGGCCCTATAAAATCTGGGGTTTTTTTGTTTGTTTTTTAGCTTTTCTGATGGGTCTGGAGCATAACCCAGAATTCACTGGTACAGACAGAGGTACATATTGAAATGGTATCAGTTCATTGCAGGTTTCCAAAAATGTACCACCGCCCCACTAGTGATTTGAACCCAGGCCCTCAGGAACTGCCATTTTGAGCAGATGGCTCTTACTACCAAGCCACTTCTGACTCTATAATAATGTTTCTTATCCTTACATCTGTTGTAAATGTGCATTGCATTTACTCTAACAGCTTTTTACAGCTCCTGTAGAATGCTAGCCTATAATTCATATGGTTGTATTAATAAAACACTCCATCACAATTGTTTTTTAGTGGAAGTAGAATCATATATTAGAATGAAATGAAAACTAAAAGAAAAATACATACATCCTCCAAAAACTAACTGAACGGAAATAAAACAAAGCTACAAATTAATCAATTTTTGTTTTTCTAGATTAAAAAAGAGGCCTTCCGTAATATAGCATATATTAAGACACGTATAGACTGACTTGACACTTTAAACTTGCGTTGCATTTTCTGTAGAAATTATGCAGAAAGTAACCCTAAATGTGTCTGTACACCAAAATAGCACCACAAATTTTGGCACAGTACTACAATTACTATGATAAATGTATTATACATTCTGATCAAATGTCTGAGACCACTAGTGGAAATGCTTTTATTGAAGATTTTACAGATTACATGTTTTTCATCATAAATGATATAATCAGCATAACAATGTGAGTGAAAAGGTGAATCTGTGGGAAAAAAATCAATTACAAAAATGTAATTATTGTAAGTGTTTATTCGTTTTTGATATGTTCTCCTTGAGCTGTAATGACAGCGTGCACTTGAGCTGGCATGGACTCCACAAGTTTGTGCAAAATCTGATGATCCGTGTTACATAAGATTTCACAGTATTCCAAACAACATCATGTTACGTTACTAAATGCCTGGCTTTCTCTGCCTTCTTACATTTACAGCATTTAGCAGACGCCCTTATCCAGAGCGACTTACAATTGATACAGTCTTACAATCCAAGCAATTGTGGGTTAAGGGTCTTGCTCAAGGACCCAACAGTGGCAGCTTGGCAGAGGTGGGATTTGAACCCTGGACCTTCTGGTCCAGAGTCCAGTACCTTAGCAGCTAGGCTACCACAGTCCCAAAAAGAAGCCAGAAAAAGAAGGCTGGGAATCAAACCCTGGTCGGCTGCATCGGTGATAAGTGGTTTAACCGAACGCACCACCAGACCACTAGAAAATCCATTGAGCCAGCCAGGAGTTGAACCTAGAATCTTCTGATCCATAGTCAGACGCGTTATGCATTGCGCCACTGGCCCCCTTCTTAAGACTGTGAAGGCACCTTGATCTTTTGTTTTCAAGATGTTACAAAGCCTTGAGGTGTTTAGGGTCATTATCCTGCTGCAGTATAAATTCTTCTACAATTCTCCAATCAAGCATTCTTACTTGTTTGGAGACCTCTCCGCCCTCACTGTACTTAAAGTCATTAAAACACCTCGTATATAAATTAGAATTAACAATGAGAACAGAGGTACCACTATATACAGTAAAAGCAAAACACTTAATCTATTGCTGAACTCAGGGCACTAGCATAGCTGCTAATGCTAACTGCAGGCTGCGTTCTGGAGGACTCGCTTCCTTTCAGCTGACTTGTATAACAAAAGGACTCATGGGGACTCATTTGTACTAAGAATTCAGTACTGTAGAAGTACAAATAGAGCAAAGCACGATGTTCTTCTCTTAGCAAGGGCAATTGTAAACCTGAATCACTGTGAACTGAATCATGTACTGAATTCGCATCATGTGTGATGTGTGTGTGTGTGTGTACCTGTGTGTGTAAAAACAGAGACCAAAAACAGATTGGAATTTAATATAAGAAATACCTCTTTAGGTACATTTACATTTACAGCAGACACCCTTATCCAGAGCGACTTACAATTGGTACAATCTTACAATCCAAGCAATTGTGGGTTAAGGGCCTTGCTCAAGGACCCAACAATGGAAGACCTTCTGATCCAGAGTTCAGTACCTTAACCACTAGGCTACCAAAGGTACATATTATCATGGTCACCAAAGCTTTTATTCCACTGCAGACGGGCCTGGATCTTCAAAATAAGAAGTTTCAAGTGTCCATTGCAAGCTTTGGCAGGAACACAAGCAGTGACAGTATCCTCTGGCTCTGTTAGGGTTCCATGTACCAAATGCATTCTGTTGTCATGGCAGTGATTGGGGCAGAAGGCTTTGGAGAACTTCTTTGGAGCGTTCTAGAATCACCCTCTCTTCTCGTCTTAGGCTCTCTACCACGTAGAGCTGTTCCAGTCGAGTCTCGTCTGCACCCTCTTTGAGCCGGGCTATCTAAAATGTAAATATAGAGTACAAGGATTATTCAAATTGTCAGCAAGATATTTACAGTTACTTGCTGGTTATTTATTACTCTAGAGCCTAATTAGGTATTTAGAAATGAATTGCCAGACAGCCCCTTGGGTGGCAGAGTGGCAATATGCTAGCCCACAACTACGGAGCTCCAGGTTTAAGTCTGAGTCGTGCCTTCCAGGCGGGTCAGGTTTCATACAGGCACGACTGGCCATTCCTAAATTAGGGGAGGCTG
Organism: Ancistrus triradiatus; assembly: GCA_025084515.1. Taxonomy (NCBI): domain Eukaryota; kingdom Metazoa; phylum Chordata; class Actinopteri; order Siluriformes; family Loricariidae; genus Ancistrus; species Ancistrus triradiatus. The sequence goes on from JAJAGP010000505.1 coordinate 310,175, forward strand.
GAAGGAGTGTAGGTTAACCGTATAGCGGTTAAGGTACTGGGCTATGGACCAAAAGTTCCAGGGTTCAAATCCCACCTCTGCCCAGCTGCCACTGTTGGGTCCTTGAGCAAGACCCTTAACCCACAACTGCTTGGATTGTAAGACTGTGTCAATTGTAAGTCGCTCTGGATAAGGGTGTCTGCTAAATGCTGTAAATGTATAAAAAGAAGGACGACTACACTGAAAAGAACCTGATGCCCACTGTTAAGTATGGTGTAGGGTCTGTGATCACAGCACTTACTCTTTCTAATGCATTACTATTGTCATCACTGAGGTGCTGGCACAGCATTTGGGCTATCAGAGTGCACCACCCTTCTCGGTCCTGGCTCACCGGCGCCCCCAAGAGTATATTTTTCCAGGAGGCGCTGCAAGGAAATAATAACAATAAGACGGGGACTAATCTATAACAGAGTGAATATGGTAAAACCACTTATACAGTAATGCATCTTACTACTGTTCAGGATTCAGCGAGAGTAATTTAAGTGCTGTCATCAGCCGCCAGGATGGACCATCTATCCCAAATGTCAGGTTTCTACATGGGAGAGACAGAGCAGACACAAAACGATCGTAGGATCAAGTCTAGTGCATATTTTAGATCTTCCGATTGGTTGCTGCTAGTTCATGGACAATAATCTGACTATCTTTTTGAACACATCTTAAGAACACATTCTTACTTGTCCTGCAAAATGTGAAAATAACTAATTATAATTGACCAGACTTTGAAGCTTCCCAAGCTCACACACTATCTGACTCTCATGAAAACACTTAGGATGTTCACCCATTACATATTTTAAGCAAACAGCAAAGAAACAAATCACAGCATACCTCAAACAAATTCAATTACCGTATTTTTCGGACCATAAGGCGCACTTAAAATCCTTTAACTTTCTCAAAAATCGACAGTGCGCCTTAAAATGCGGTGCGCCTAATGTATGAATTAATTCTGGTTGTGCTCTCTGACCTAGAACCGATTGTAGATGGTACACGGCGCTCATAAATCTGTCAAAATGTTTTAGCACGGCCTTGGTAAGTTACGAAGCTTACGGCCACCGTAGTGCGCAGCATCACGGAGTAATACGGTATGTGCTTCAGCATTAGGGTACGTGCATTCATTCATTTATTTTCGAAGCGGATTTCAAACACAACACTATCAGTCACGCAGTACAACATGGTCATAGAGCAGCTGTGAGAGAATTCAACATTAACGAATCAATGGTACGGAAGTGGAGGAAGCAAAGAAGAAGACGCCCTGCGCCAGATTAAAGACCAAACTGAGCTTCCGACGGAACTTAAGAGTTTTGTTTCATTTCATGCGCCTTATAACCCGGTGCGCTTTATGTATGAAAATATACCCGTTAGCAGTCGGTCATTGATATTGCGTCTTATAACCCGGTGCGCTTTATGGTCGCACATTCTTTCCAGATTAGGGACCACAGGGGTGTCCAAACTCGTTTCAAAGGGGGCCGGACGGGAGCATATTAAAATACCAAGGGACTTATCTCTTTTTCCAAAATATTATTCGGTAATTCTTCAAAACACTGTATTCAAAACATGAAAAAACTCAAACGTACAGAACAGTTAAATATATACTTAACTACTGAATTAATTTTAGCGCAATAGCTGCAGCAGGATATCAAAAATGTGAAAAACACCACAGCTTACTGCAGATTATTTACCGTGAATAGTTTCTTTAAAACATTTACTGCGTCTTTAAATCATGTCATGTATCTTCTGTCAGTAGTTCTCATGTTGATTGTGTCCAGACCTTTGGAAGTCAGTAACAAAGCAACTCTCATATTCATAAGTCACATAACCAGTTTTGTTTGTTTATTTATTTCATTTAACATCATTTTTGGCATCAATGGCTTTATGTACTACTGCCACCATCAGGCCAAAGGAAAACTGCAACGTGCTGACGAGCCACTAGCAATGTATTCTTGAGTGATGCCGCGGGCCAATTAAAATCTACCCATGGGCCACACTTGGCCCTAGAGCCGGACTTTGGACGCCACTGAAGTAGAGGAGAAAAAGTCTGGAATCAGCAGCTAAATAAATCACAAGTAGTACTTTTTTGCTCCTGCTTGGGCTTGAACACTGAGGCATGGACTTCACTAAAGAGAATCTATATTCTACAACAAGCTGGTTCCAACTCTCTTAATCAGTGTTGGACCGATCAGCTTTGTCAATCTGTTTAATCTCCACCATAAAAGTTGAATCAGTTTGTGTTCCCTAATGTTTGCTAGCCGTGTCATTGATTTCACAGAAAATAAGGCTTCCTTACAGTGGGTTTATAGGAACGGAACCCCATTGTAAATCGTGCAGCATCTGCATAGCAAATTGTGGCTTCTGTTGATAGATTTAATGATCTGTGCTTGAACCTACCTTAAAAAATCATTTTCCTTTAGGAAAAGGAGCTTCTGCGGTAGTTGTTTGTCTCCTTCATTAAGACACGACTTTAGAAGACCTACAGAGAACAATAAAATGTGACATCTATCTTTACCACCACTGTCACATTTGGTTAAAGATCAAAGTCTCACCTAGATCAACATAGACCACGCTGTGTAGATTATCAGAGGCGATGAAACCATATTCCAGAAGAAGTCGCTGGTTGTCATGGGGACCATAACAGATGAAGGCTTCCTGGAACTTTTTGCACCCTTGAACACTTCTGATCTCATAGTAACGAGTTATCTTATTGAATCCTGCTAGAACCTGACCAGAAGAGCAGACATCAAATCAACTGCTTGCTAATAAAGTAGAGAACAGTATCATATGTGCTTTAGTGGAATACCAAGGACACCACTCCTTAATTGTAAGCGATTGTGTCCTGAAAAGCTCAGACTAGCAATTAGTAACTGGTAATCCAAATATTGGCAATAGCATTGCTGTGGCCTGAAGACATCTCATTCCACAAACAGTCAACGAATTAGACAACGTACCAGCTTAGTTACAGGTTACACTTCCACCATCACTCATCACACCATTATTAGATGAGGGTGAGGCTCACCCTCTTAAAAGTATTGGGACACACCTCTTAATCACTGAATTCAGGTGTTTCATTCAGTCCCATTGCCACAGGTGTATAAAATCAAGCACCTAGCCATGTGGAAGCGTTTAGGAACCACAGCTACTCAACTTCATGGCATGGGGTCCATGGCGGAGCAGCTGCATGCAAGCCTTACAGAACCAAGCACAATGCCAAGTGTCGGATGGAGTGGTGTAAAACATGTAGCCAGTGGAAATATGTTCTGTGGAGTGACAAATCACGCTTCTTTATCTAGCAGTCTGATGGACGAGTCTGGGTTTAGTGGTTGCCAGGGGAACGTGACCTGCTTGACTGCATTGTGCCAACTGTAAAGTGTGGTGGGGGAGGGATAATGCTATGGAGTTATTTTTCAGGTGGTGGCCTGGGCCCCTTAGTTCCAGTGAAGAGAAATCTTAATGCTTCAGCATACCAAGACCTGTTGTTCAATTGTATGCTTCCAACTTTGTGGGAACAGTTTGGGGAAGGCCCTTTTCTGTTCCAGCATGACTGTGCCCCAGTGCACAAACCCACATCCATAAAGGCATAATTGGGTTCCTTTGGTTTCCCACACAGAGCCCTGACCTCAACCTCACCGAACATCTTTGGGATGAACTAACTAACTTGGGATGAACAGAGACTGTCAGCCAGGGCCTCTTGTCCAACATCAGTGTCTGATCTCACAAATGCTCTTCTGGATGAACGGGCAATATTTCCCACAGCCACAGTCCAAAATCATGTAGAAAGCCTTCCCAGAACAGTGGAAGCTGTTATAACTGCAAAGGAGGGAACCAACTCCATATTAATGCCTATGGATTTAGAATGGGATGTCAGAAACGCTCCTGTACGCTTAATGTGTGGGTGTCCCAACACCTTTGTCCATGTAGTGCATATGGACAAAAGTATTCATACATACAGTGGTGTGAAAAAGTGTTTGCCCCCTTCCTGATTTCCTATTTTTTTGCATGTTTGTCACACTTAAGTGTTTTGGAACATCAAACCAATTTAAATATTAGCCAAAGACAACACAAGTAAACACAATGCAGTTTTTAAATGAAGGTGTTTATTATTAAAGGAGAAAAAAATCCAAACCTACATGGCCCTGTGTGAAAAAGTGATTGCCCCCTAAACCTAATGACTGGTTGGGCCACCCTTAGCAGCAACAACTGCAACCAAGCGTTTGTGATAACTTGCAATGAGTCTTTTACAGCGTTGTGGAGGAATTTTGGCCACTCATCTTTGCAGAATTGTTGTAATTCAGCCACATTGGAGGGTTTTCCAGCATGAACGGCCTTTTTAAGGTCATGCCACAGCATCTCAATAGGATTCAGGTCAGGACTTTGACTAGGCCACTCCAAAAGTCTTCATTTTGTTTTTCTTCAGCCATTCAGAGGTGGACTTGCTGATGTGCTGCAGAACCCAAGTTCGTTTCAGCTTGAGGTCACCAACAGATGGCCGGACATTCTCCTTCAGGACTTTTTGGTAAACAGCAGAATTCATAGTTCCATTTATCACAGCAAGTCTTCCAGGTCCTGAAGCAGCAAAACAGCCCCAGACCATCACACTACCACCACCATATCTTACTGTTGCTATAATGTTCTTTTTCTGAAATGCTGTGTTACATTTACACCAGATGTAATGGCACACACACCTTCCAAAGAGTTCATCTTTTGTCTCATCAGTCCACAGAATGTTTTCCCAAAAGTCTTGGGGATCATCAAGATGTGTTCTGGAAAAATTGAGATGAGCTTTAATGTTCTTTTGCTCAGCAGTGGTATTTCGTCTTGGAACTCTTCCATGCAGGCCATTTTTGCCCAGTCTCTTTCTTATGGTGGAGGCATGAACACTGACCTTAACTGAGGCAAGCGAGGAATGCAGTTCTTTGGATGTTGTTGTGGGGTGTTTTGTGACCTCTTGGATGAGTTGTCGCTGCGCTCTTGGGGTAATTTTGATTGGACAGCCACTCCTGGGAATGTTCACCACTGTTCCATGTCTTCACCATTTGTGGATAACGGCTCTGACTGTGGTTCGCTGGAGTCCCAAAGCTTTAGAAATGGCTTTATGACCCTTTCTAGACTGATAGATCTCAATGACTTTCATTTTCAATTGTTCCTGAATTTCTTTGTATCTCAGCATGATGTGTAGCTTTTAAGGACCTTTTGGTGAACTTCACTTTGTCAGGCAGGTCCTATGTAAGTGATGTCCTGATTGAGAACAGGTGTGGCAATAATCAGGCCTGGGTGTGGCTAAAGACAGTGAGCTCAGGTGTGATAAACCACAGTTAAGTTATGTTTTAACAAGGGGAGGGGCAATCACTTTTTCACACAGGGCCATGTAGGTTTGGATTTTTCCTCCCTTAAAAACTGCATTTTGTGTTTACTTGTGTTGTCTTTGACTAATATTTAAATTGGTTTGATGTGCCAAATTGCTTAAGTGTGACAAACAAGCAAAAAAATAGGAAATCATATAATAAAAACAAATAAAAGCCTTAACTGTCATCAAAGACAGCACTTTCAACAGCAGTTAGCCGTGTCGCTTAACATGTCATAATTTGTTTTGCCACAATTTGATCCATTAAAGCAATCCATGAACTTTCTCTCAAGGGAAGTAAGACCTTCATGTACCTGTACTTTGGGAGAGTGGTTCAGCAGGTCTAGATACGGCGCCAATGCAAATACATCCTTCTCTCTTGAAAGAAAGTCACTTGGAGCATGCTCCATGTATACGGTGCGAGTATTGACACTGCACCATGCCCACCGAAATGCATCCGGGGTAAACAGTTCTTCCACGGGCTGGCTGAAAATGGGCTGAAGAGACAAGAAGAATGGCATCGAAGAAGAGTACAGTTCCTCGAACTGTTCTCTTTGCGTTTCTGCCCTTTTCCTAACATCAAGAGGCAACAGGTCCATGACGTTGACCGAGAAGTAAACCGGACAAGTATAAGACTTCGGTAGGACTTTAACGTAAGGGCTCCATTCTGCAGCATCTCCATAATGTCTTTCAGCAATAAGGAAAGAACAGAGTGCCACAAGAGGAGATACTGGGGGCTTCCACCTGTAGGGAAACATGAAGATAGAGGAATTCAATGAATCCTGCTTTTTTGTCATCAAACCTTAATATACAGGATAAAGGTATGCGCCACTTGCATCCAATCCTCGTCCATTTGCTTTAAGGTCTGATGTCTTAAGAATTATAATACGAAACAAAATTCTTTCTTATATAGATCTAATGCTCAAATTTGGGTGCAAAAAAATTTCAAATGGACCATTTGTTGTCCGAATTGTTTGAATAATTCCAGCACCAAATCATGATAAAAGATATTGATCAAAAAAACAACTGAGCAAGGGTCAATGTACAACCAGATATCAGTACCTCTTTATATATTCCCCCAGGTAACTCTTCAGAACTGTGCTTGTAGTCAGCAAACACCTCTCAGGTAAGGAAATGACCAACTCATTGGCCTGTAACGATGAAGATTTACAGCATTTAGCAGACGCCCTTATCCAGAGCGACTTACAATTGATACAGTTTTACAATCCAAGAAATTGTGGGTTAAGGGTCTTGCTCAAGGGCCCAACAGTGGCAGCTTGGCAGAGGCGGGATTTGAACCCTGGACCTTGTGGTCCAGAGTCCAGTAACTTAACCGCTAGGCTACCACAGTCCCATGATTAAAGTAGTTGCTGATCCAACAATAAAATCTACCAGTTACAGCTCGGCCAACATATTTTTTCCCCAAAATCTGACGGGACGCTAAAGCTAAAGAAGCTAACTGGTTAGGGAACCATGCAGCCACAGGCAAATGCTTGCCTTAAACAGTTTTGATGAATGGTTTCTCACACTCCATGACATTAATAAATGCTAAATGTGGTGGAACCGAATGTGAAAGTGTGATTACACGATAGATACAGCTTGAGCAGTGCCTGTTTGGACTTGTCACCATGCTAAAGCGGTTCCTTGACTTATCATTATTAGCATTGGAACTTCATGGCGAAAGAATCAAACTGTAGCCTCAGACAACTGACTGTACTCGACATACTGGTGTAAATTTGATATGTTTAAGCTTGTATATCTGTACAAGTCAAGTCAGATTTATTTATATAGCGCTTTTTACAATGGAGCATTGTCTCAAAGCATCTTTACAAGTTTAGATTATCTCCTAATATCTACGTCCAATCCCAAATTGAGCAAGGCCAGGGCGAAGTGTTATGAGGAAGAAACCTTAGGAGGACCAAGACTCAAAAAAAAAAAGTTTCTACAAGAAAAAGGGAGTGTCTAACCTTAACAGGTTTTGTAGCTATTAGTCCTCTTCCTGTATCTAGATAAAACACACCATAAGATAATTAAAATTAGAACATTGCATCAATAAACATCTGCTAGTTAGTTAGTGTGCTACCTGAGAAGTTGGCTGGAATTAAACTTGTGGAACTGAAGCCTTTCTGTTTAAGCCATCTTCTAAGGTCCACAAAAGGTGCTTCATGTGACAATGTGACTAAAAAGAACAAGATGCAGAGTTCTCTGGTGAATTTCTGTCATAAAATTTAAGAAATCCTGCAGTGTTTCTGAACTCAATGTACATGTGGCACAGATGGGACTGCTATAAACAACAAATACGTTACATTATCACTCGTACTTATCATACGTTTTATACATCTGGAAAATGAAAAGGGATATCCAGTAATAGGGCAAGTCTAAACTAATTAGGGCTGGATCTCAAATCACACTAAAAGGTCATTCATATGTACCTGTGTTTACTACCATTCATACTACGGCTGCACAACGTATTGTTTCAGCATCGCCATCGCAACGTACGCATGCGCAATAGCCACATTACAGAATGTGCCATTTATTTTTTTTAAGTATGTGCAGTGTCACTTAAGGTAAATTAAATCAAACGTCTATAACTTTTTTGCTGCTATTTTCCATGACATATTACATGACATGATATGGAAGTGTATCATGGCATGAACAAAAGACATTTCTGAGGATCTTAGAAAAAGAGATGTTGATGCTCATCAGGCTTGAAAAGGTTACAAAACCATCTCTAAAGAGTTTGGACCCTGGAATCCATTGTGTACAAATGGATGAACACATCTGTTGGCCTCCCAGCATCAATTTCTCCTTCAATCCTGACCAATTACACAGTTTTCTCTGAAGAAAAACGCCCCCACAACATAATGTTGGCACCACCATGCTTCTCAATAGGCATTGCTGGGCAAATATTCACCATCTAAAGTGTGCAAGGCTGGCAAGGACATATCCATTGAAGCAAATAATATATGACAGATGCTGTAGATGAGGATTTTATTAAATAGCATAATAATATTGTAGCTGTAACATTCCTTAAAGAAAAAATACCGCAGTAAAATCTACCATTTCGATTCTCTTCACTTTTCTTCCTTCTCTTTTTCCTCGCTCTTCTTCCACTACTGTTCCTCATAGCTTGTTGATTTCGATATTACCTGGTTACCTTGATACTAAATCATGGATCATCTTAACATTATTAACACTGCACGGTTTTAATAAACACTATTAACGGACTATCAATACTGTGCTTTCCTCTGTACACTTTTCAACAACGTGCCTCGGTCTGGTGACGTAATCACGTACGGTACGTCAGCGCTGATTTCAAAATAATTCATACGGAGTCTTTTCATGAGGACATGATTTACTGATTACTGCTACTCGTGCGCTCTTTAAGTGCTTTAAAAACGATCGTGAATGTGAGTTTTCGAGTGAACGGGGTTACGTCTAAACAAGTGGTAATTACAAGAAAGAAACCGTTTTCACTCTGGAGTTTTTACCAAATTTTATATTTTAACGACGGCAGAAAGGCGTTTACTTTGTAATAAACCTTTATTAGTCTGCCATGATGCTATAGAGAGGAACGCAAGTCCTTATTTAGAGAATTATGTAGTATATTAATTTAGCATTTATTATTTGGTTTTAAATGTTATTCATTAGTAAGACCCAGTATACAAAGGGTTTGTTTGCTTGAAACTGGCGTTAAGTTTGAATGCAAAGTATTCGCATTTACAATTTCTTCAAAACGCGACCACGTGAAGGAAGCATAAGCGCATTTATCGCGCATTTATCTGCATGTCCTCAACCCCACCAAGCTTGCTATGTAGTGCACTAATTTAGGTAAGGTCGTCAATTTGTAAGTCATGTCTGAAATCCTAATTCATACACAACACAGTCAGGAAATCTCACAAGCACATACTTGTGCAAATGACGCAGGCTATGAGATTGGATGCAGTACAATACGCTTTGTAGTTACTAGGGAATAGGGCGTAAGGTAGCATTTCGGACACGACCCATGTCATTGCTGCTCTGCATTCCGACTCGTAGTATCGGCTGGTGCAGGTGTGATCTACTGTACAGTTTGGAGTAAGACGCTTACTGAAGGTATATTGCCTACGAGTTCTGTTTTGATGTTGTGTTATGTGCATGGTTTTTACTTTTATCTGTGCTGATAATAAGCATGTGATTTAATGCAGCTTCGGTTCAGGAAATAGGCATTGAACGTTGCGTATCTCCTTAGACCGGTTTGTTTACTTGTTGTAGACATGTCTGGGCAGAGAGTTGCGCTCGTTACAGGCTCGAATAAAGGCATCGGGCTGGCCGTGGTGCGCGCGCTGTGTGAGCGGTATGATGGAGACGTGTTCCTGACTGCTCGGGATGTGGATCGTGGACATGCAGCTGTGGATGGACTGAAAGCTGAAGGTCTTTTTCCACTCTTCCACCAGCTCGACATCTTGGACCCGAGCAGCGTGCGGGCAGCGCGAGACTTCTTTAAAACTCGGTATGGAGGAGTCGATGTGCTGATCAACAATGCAGGCATTGCCTTCAAAGGTACATCAAACACACTGTACAGTGTAGTACTGTGGTAAGGTCCAGGGTTCAAATCCCACCTCTGTCAAGCTTTCACTGTTGGGTCCTTGAGCAAGACCCACAACTGCTTGGATTGTAAGATTGTACCTTTAAGGGTGTCTGCTAAATGCTGTTGTGGGTTAAGGACCAAGTGACAGTTTGGCAGAGGTGGGATTTGAACCCTGGACCTTCTGGGCCAGAGTCCAGTACCTTAACCGCTAGGCTACCACACTGGACTTACAAGAGTAGCTGCATTGGCCGGGAATTGAACATGGGCCTCCCGCATGGCAGGCAAGAATTCTACCACTGCACCAAATGCTTAACACACATCTGCCGCTGACACTCGAACCCGGACGTCTCTAGACATGCCCCAAGAAGTGTTTTTTTTAACAACTTTTAAATCATTTGTAGTTCGTTTTCTTCATTAATTACTCACCCACTGTGCTCCCTAATGACTCCAAGTTATGATGTCAAACCAACTGTTAGGGAAAGCTATTAAACAGGGGTGTCTCCAGACCCACTTTTCAGGGCACTTGGCCCCAATAAAATGTTGCTGTGTCCCAGTAAAATCACGGCAGTAAAAATACAATTTTATCCTTCATTGCTGAGAAGCACGTCGTGCAATTTACTCTACTGGCACTACATTTCCCACAATGCCCAGCCAGTTTCTTTCGGTTTTTCGCATAGATTGACAGACAACAGTGAACATTTAAAAGAAAGTCTACCAAGCTGCAGGCAAGGTAATGATAGCTCATAGTGTTTTGGCTAACCACTTACCAAAAATAAGTGATAGCATAAACAAAAGTAATGCAGTAGTGTTCATTTGTTGTTCATTTCTCATCCATGGCAGAGTAACGCCCACTTTAGTGATAAATCATATCCCCCAAATGTCACAGCTTGGTTTCCTTTATACTGGTTTGAAGTCATTTTTGAATAAAGGTTCCAGTCTGTTATGTTCTGTATTGCACTCTTGCATTTCGTTATTTTCCTATGGGTGCTCATATTTATTTGGTCAGGAACATAACATACAAGAGACGAACAAGCTGAGAAGTTTTTCAATGTGTTGATGAGTTCCTGTTTTTTATAATCTAGCTTTTGAAACACAACATGGATTCCACTCCCTGACTTATACAGAATTTACCAATGTCTTAGTAAAGTTGTGCGTAAACATTTTTGTATATTAAAAGCTATTTTAAAGAAAAGCCCTTTGTTATATTGGGAATTTTATTACCTGTCTACCATAGTTAAAACATTTAAGGAGTGTGATAGATTTTGTCTGGTAAACCTATGAATTTAATTAGAAGTATTGTGCAATGTTTCAAGGGCACAATATTTATTTATTTATTTATTTATTTATTTATAAAATTTTTTCTACTTTTTTTTCTACTTCTATTTTAATTTTTTTCTACTATCCGCAGGGGAATACAATAGCCATCCAAGCGATAGAGTTCACATTCATTTATTCATTTTCATAGTTGTGTAATACAATTCAGAGCCTAACCGGCAACACAGGACGCAAGGTGTGAACCAACTCTAGACAGGGCGCCAGTCCTTCGCAGGGTACGCACTCATACAAATAACCTAATACATGTCTTTGGGATGTGGCAGAACTCCTCACTGGCGCTAACCACTGCACAACTATGCTGCCCTAAAGACTCACATACATAACCAAATTATAAGTATATCTGACTTTTTCCAAAGATTACTTTCACTGTGGAAACGCAACTTGTAATAAAGTTCTCAATGTAATTATCAGTAAATGTGTGTATACCCTAATATGAATATTTTAGGCCTACCTCCAGCACTGTCTCTTTATGACTGGTGCATGGACGTTCAGAACATGCCTGATCCTGGTCTGTAAAGGTGCGCTAACTAGACCAATTTTGTCCTTGCATGTGACAGTGGCTGATACGGCACCATTTGGGATCCAAGCTGAAGTGACACTGAAGACCAATTTCTTTGCCACCAGAGATATGTGCAATGAGTTTCTGCCCATCATCAAGCCAGGAGGTAAGTCAGATATGGTCAGGGTTGCCAGGTCTTCATGTCATGTTTATGATTGGTCTATTCGTGGGTCTTGTATCTGGATAAGATTTTAACCACCTGAATTATCACACCATTTACACTTACTAGTCTGATAGTGTGTTCTCGTGAATGACGTCACGGCTGGATTGATCTACAACACAGACCAAATCATAGCTGTGATGTTATTTGCGATAACACATTCCCTCTTGTGTTCTATTGCTCAAAATTACAGTAGTTCCTCGGTACTGTTAATTCGTTCCAGAGGTCAGGCCGAGTGCCGAAAGGGACCAGTACTGAGATCATGTTTTCCCATGAAGAATAATGTAAACTGAATAAATCCATTCCAGACCCGCAGAAAATCCACACTATATAAAGCATTATGTGCATTAATGGAGTTGTATTGTACACTTGAACACTATACAGGGTGTTTGTAAAGTAAGTCCCACTCTAACATTGTTAATATGTGCATTGATGTTTGTTGCGTCACCCACGGGGCTCACATTGAATCCATTTAAAGCAATGTTTCTCAATGGGAAGACCCAGCCACGTTCCATCTTCAATGCTCTCACTGATGGAAGGAGGTTTTGGCTTAAAATCTCACGATACATGGCCCCGTTCATTCTTCCCTTAACACGGATCAGTCGTCCTGTCCCCTTTGCAGAAAAACAGCCCCAAAGCATGATGTTTCCACCCCCATGCTTCACAGTAGGTATGGTGTTCTTGGGATGCAACTCAGCATTCTTCTTCCTCCAAACACGACGAGTTGAGTTTTTTTAAGAAAAAGTTCTATTTTGGTTTCATCTGACCACATGATATTCTCTCAATCCTCTTCTGGATCATCCATATGCTCTCTGGCAAACTTCAGACGGGCCTGGACACATGTACTGGCTTAAGCAGGGGGACACGCCTGGCATTGCAGGATCTGAGTCCCTCTCGGCGTAGTGTGTTTACTGATGGTAGCCTTTGTTACTTTGGTCCCAGCTCTCTGCAGGTCATTCATCAGGTCCCTCCGTGTAGTTCTGGGATTTTTGCTCACCATTGTCATGATTATTTTGGCCCCACGGGATGAGATCTTGTGTGGGGCCTCAGATCGAGGGAGATTATCAATGGTCTTGTATGTCTTCCATTTTCTTATAATTGCTCCCACAGTTGATTGATTGACAGTTGACTGTATGAGGCTGTGGACAGGTGTCTTTTATACAGATAACGAGGTCAAACAGGCCATTAATACAGGTAACGAGTGGAGGGCAGAAGTTACAGTTACAGGAGAGCCAGAAATTCCTTGTTTGTGGGTGACCAAATACTTCTTTTCCACCATAATTTACAATTAAATTCCTTAAAAATCCTACAATGTGATTTCCTGGATTTTTTTTCCTCATTTTGTCTCTCATAGTTGAAGTGTAGCTATGATGAAAATTACAGACCTCTCTCATCTTTCTAAGTAGGAGAACTTGCACAATCAGTGGCTGACTAAATACTTTTTTGCCCCACTGTAAGCGGGACTTATTTTATAGACACCCTATATACATAGACAAAATTAAAACCAATGATGAAATGCAATGCTGTTTATTATAAATGCATTAAGCGCTATCGAGGTTCTCGCTGTTTTTCCATTTGTTTTTCTGTTACTAACCTGTTAGGACCCATGGTGACTTATTATTACTGTAGATTTAAAAATAAATAAAATCATGATAAACACAGTGGAGATCTTCACTGAGCAAGGGCTAGTGTGACTCTAAATCATGAGGTATTGAAATGAGTCACGCAACTTGACTCATAGAAGTTAAAGCAGGTGCGCTGAGTACCGAGGAAACGACAGGAGCCGAGACCAATTTTTTTCTTCAATATGCTTCGAGAACCGAATTAAAAGAAATTCGAAGTAGTTGATTTAAAGCGTAGGGGAGCGTGATGTATGATTGCACCCTCTGGTGTTCAAAAATGCAATTGCATTACATGTCATAAAGAGAACGTAAATGACATCGTCAGTCTCTATGATGCACATCTATTTAGAATTTTTATCAATATGCATTTTTAGTCTGGAAATGTCAGTTGAGTTGGCTTTGAATAATATAAAGTTTCTCACTCTTGCTCTCCCTCCCCCTCTATAGGACGGCTTGTGAACGTTTCCAGTGTGATGGGCTCCATCGCCTTGAGCCGCTGCGGCTCGGACCTCCAGGCCCGTTTCCGCAGTGACGACATCACAGAGGAGGAGTTGGTGCAGCTGATGGAACGTTTCGTGGAAGAAGCTCAGGAGGGTGCTCATGTCCAAAGAGGCTGGCCCGATACTGCGTACGGTGTGTCCAAGACTGGTCTTACCACCCTGACCAGAATCCAAGCCCGGAAACTGACCCAGGACAGGGCCGGAGATGGGATCCTGTGCAATGCCTGCTGCCCCGGCTGGGTTAGGACCGATATGGCAGGCCCAAAGGCCGCAAAGTCACCAGATGAGGGCGCCATCACTCCAGTTTATCTGGCCCTGTTGCCTCCTGGGGCTAAGGAACCTCATGGGCAGTTTGTGTCGGAGAAAAAAGTGCAGCCTTGGTGAAGCTAATATTAACCCTGTCAGTCCTGTTAATGTCAAGTTACAAAATCTTTCGTCACAAAAACCTGTTACGGGATTTCAATATTTTTCATATCATTAAAGATTACTATAGATCATTAAAGATTACTATATAATAAGACTATTACCATTTGTAATATTGAAAGCTGCACTTAAATGTTTGTCTGATGAAAATTAAGTACTGAAATATTCTCATCCTCCAAACCAAACTATCGCACGGAAATAATTTTTGCTTCCTAAAAATTGGGACTGAATGGGTTAAGTCCATATCTACACACACAGCACTGTGCAATTGTTTTAGCAAAGCTATAATGACCATACATAATTATTTCTCAGTCTTTATTTCTCAGTTTATTAGAATACAACCAGATAATACAGGACATGTGTATGCGGAACTACAAAACTAAAAAGATAATAAGAAAAAACACCGTATATATGCTACAGTGGCAAGTTTTTAGTGTGATTTCCCCTTACACTAGAGCAATAGCGGCATCTGGCAGCTTCGTTGGGATCCTTCTGCAGTTTTTGTAAGGGCAGCAGCCAAGAAACCACTTTTTTTTTCCATACTGCCCCAGTTTCTTCTGATTTGGGGTTGTAATACCCAGGTTTTGGATGTAATATTTTGGGTGTCCACAAACTTCTATACTTTACTCTGTCTATATAGTGTATATCTGGAGGACTATAAACGGTACGTTTGGAATAAGTGCCTCTTTGTTGATGGATTACTGATATGTTACCATTTAGAATTTCACTGACTCTGATCTAAATATAAGTAACCGACATGTGACTCAAATTAATTCATGCAAACACAAAACAACAATCAAGAATGTTATAATCATTGTTTGTAATTTCTGATAATTAAAATGTAACAATTGCACCAAATATTGTTCTGTTTGGTCATTTATCTCCACTTCCATTTATATCACCCAGCTCTAAGTTGACAGTAAGTCCCTTTCCTCCCATAAAGACCTGTAATAAATGCCATGGCACAAGGAACCATGGGCATCTTGGGTTCAGTTAATACCAGTAATGGGCATAAGTAATCCACAAACTGAGAACTCGTTCTGTAAGTACATAATCGGTTAGTAAAAAAACCTCCGTGTGTGCAGTTTGTCTTTAACCTGACACGAAATATAAACCAGACGTAATTTATTTCCCCATTGCAAAGGAAATCCACAGCGTGGTGCTGTTGCATGAATGTTTCATATATCTACCTCTATGGAGCACGAAGGAAGCCAAGTGTGGCAGTATTTGAATCTTACTGAAAACAGAAAGTGCCGAGTGTAAACTTTGTCAGGTTTTGTTCAAATAAAGCAAAAATACCAACATAATGAGGAATTACCTAAAACGTAGCACTAGTCCACATATAAAACTATAGCTTTTTCGGTTTGGCCTTTCATCCACACACAAAGTGGGGTTTTTGGCCACCGAAAATGGACCTTTTGGCAAAACATCAGGGTTCCAGAGGTAGGACGTTCAGCTCTGCATTTCAGTAGTCTTTCTGACATGTCTTCTCCCACTTCCCCTGACAACTAAGCAGAGAAGAAAATGAATGAATGAATGAATATGTAAGGACTACAGTGCAATTTCATACTGAACCAATCTTCAAAATGGCTGCTAAGATTCTATAAGATGAGATCACACCATACTCATTGTACTTAGGAAAATTATACCCATCTACAGACCATTATTGGTATTACCACTTAAACATACTAAAACCTGTCGCATATATATACATATAAGACTAGAGTATTTTGGTAGCACCTTTGGCGTCCCCCTCAGGATTTGCTCTTGAGAAATTGTACTGTTCATTCTCGCCCTCCCCCAACATAAATGAAATGTATACCCTTGTACGTGGTAAGAGGAATAGTTGGGCAAGACTGTTTTTTGATTAGTAACTATGGTTTTGATCCAGTATGCTTAAAGAAAAAGAGTAGGTACTTACCTAGTAACTAAGTAAGTAAGACACCAGCAAATAACTTGCTTAGCATCTTAGTAAGAACATAATTGTTCTCTACTTATTATGTGATTCAGAGCTGCAACAAGGAAAAAACCTCTCCCACTGAAAGGCAGACTTCTGCTTCTGGCTTGCATCCTGCATGCTTGTTGACTAATGTATTCAAGTCTGTCTCTGTTGATCATGAAGACTTTCCACTTTCCATTAGACAAATACTTTTGTCTAGAAGCAAGTGAAAGTGCTCGGGTCAATGATGCAGACTGTATACTGTATACACAGTATATACAGGGAAGGCCAAAACTCTGAGACCACTAGTGAAAATGGTTATATATTGCATGTATTTCATTACAAATCATATAATCAGCATAACAATTTGAGTGAATCTGACTGTCATAGACTTTCCATGGTCACCTGACATTCACTGACTTTCAATCACTTATTTGAAGGCAAAGGAAGTCAAGTGTTTGGTAACATCACAAGATGAATATTGCGAAATCATGTTGGAATACAGAGGCTCCAGTGTCTTCCCCCAGCACACTTTGCTGGAAGACAACACCCTACAGAGATACCTGAAGAACCAGCCATTTGCAGACTCAAACAAAAAAATTAACATTATACAGTAAAGCATGATAAAGTCATTGTGTCTGTATTCTTTGGCCTTACTGATGAAATGAATCATCTGAAGAGGTCACTGTGGTTAAACCATGGTGAAATGTTAACTTTCAGATGACAGCATTAGCTGGAACAGAATCCTGACTATGTCATCAGCCATCCTGCTTAGCAAAGGGTGCCTACTAACAAACTAGTCATCTTATTTAAGCAAATCAAAAAACCTCAGAGACACGATGATGCAGGACACAATAGCCTTCAACATGTGTGAACCTGCCTGACTTTGGTTCCACAGTGGTTCCTAAATGAAGTCATTGTGGGCTTTGAACATGCCAAATAGGTCCATCCAGCAAAAAATGGGCCATCTTCAGTCAAACGTATTTGTAATTTAATTGCCATATCTGTATAAAATATTCTTACAGATAGGGGATTCATCTTTCACTAGGGTTATAATTTGTGTGGAACATGGCTACTAAAAAAACTCCTTAAGTTTTCATTGACCTGCACCAGCAACCGGTTATTGGACATTCCTTCTATGTACCTTCATTTTATATAAACAGAAAAGAGAAATTATTGTCTGTGATAATATGCTATACACATGCTATAGATGGAAACTGGGTACAAAAACACTAGAGTTCCCCTCTCAGTGATGGCAGCGTCTCCCTCATGTCTCCCCTATGAAAGCTGTCAAGACTACACTCAGTGTCAACAAATGACTTAAGCATCACTGTAAATGTATCATTGCAATTAAGTATGAGTCAGAGCTCACCTGCATCTGGTCCTAAAAACAAGGAGACTATGTTTATCCCTTTTACCTACCTGGTACTGCACTGCATTGGCAAGCCGTGCAATGGTAATGCCAGTTACATGTAAGATTCTGGAAAGCTGAACAAATATGTGGTGTTTAATAAGTTTATTGCTACTGTTACTAAGAAAGTAGACTGGGCTCTGGAACGACTGCCAACCGTGTCCGCCAAGAATCAAACAGGGTAATTGTTGTCTCGCTTCCAAATGTGTAGGAGTTTGAATGACTAAATCATATGAATAGTTACAAAGGTTAAACATGGGGTTTAATGCAGGAGTTAGTAGTTGTACCTTTTCTCATGATCTCATTGTTAGGAAATCCAATGACATCTGTTTGAACTGGTTTGAACTCAAGTTTTGCATGAGCTCAGATTTTCATACATATGACTACCAAGACCTGATATACGACACAGCTTTGGGTTTACTTCTAAAATAATACATTTTGAGATTGTCTTAGAATAAACTTGAGCATTGTATATTATTTTAAAGAAAATACTACTCTGGGTGGCAACCAGAAAAACAAAAACAAAAAAACAAACAAACACAAAATGGCAACCTATTCTTTTCCAACAAATTATTCAAAGGTTATAAAAATCTCCGTGCCTTAACCAACTCATGAGCTTATTACAACATAATTCAGGAACTGAATAAATGGATCAATGGAAGAATTTAAATAAGCTCCTGTATCCTGTAAGTCCTGTATCTCAGGAATGGAGTTGACAACCCATGATAATCAAGATTGTATCAGTTATCGAGACCTGGCCTATATGTACACACAGCTGCTAATTCTTAGGTACCTCCATTTTCTACACCTAGTTGGTCATTTTACCAAGAACATGTATCATAGAGGTATCTTCCAAGGAGTACAGTTACTGGCTGTAGCTCATCTGTTGTGATGTACTCATTAACCACCTCTACCATGTCCATCCATAGACAAAGACAGCCATACACTCATACCACTAGAGCATACAAGCAAGTCACAGCTGTGCTGTAACTTGTAAATCTATAAACAGACAGACAGACAGACAGTTGAGCAGTGCAATACAGAAAAATGTTAACATAATGTGTAGATCATACTGAAGAACCAACATAATGTAATAGCAGCCATTGCTGCACGAGTGCATTCATAGCAGCTGCTATTGGAGCAAGACAGTGGACATTTAGGTAGAAAGTACTGTAACTGGCACCACCACATTCAAATAACCAAGCATAATGACAGAAGTTTCAATTCTCAAACGGTCAAGGGAAAGCAGAAATATATGTGAATAAATAAATGAAGAGACGTTTACATGCGGTTAAGTATATGTGTCCATACCCTCAATGCCTTGTATGGCTTAGAGACAGTGGCACTGACAAAGAGACAGGAAGCAGAGCTGGAGGTGGCAGAACTTAAGATGTTGAGGTTCTCTTTAGTAGGAGTGTCTAGGGTGGACAGGATTAGGAATGAGATCATCAGAGGGACAGCACAGGTTGGAAAACTGGGAGACAAAATTCGAGAGGGAAGACTGAGATGGTTTGGACATGTGCAGAGGAGGGATAGTGGATATATTGGTAGGAGGATGTTGGAGATGGAGCTGCCAGGCAAGAGACGGAGAGGAAGACCAAAGAGGAGATGTATGGTTGTGGTAAATGAAGATATGCAGGGAGTTGGGGTGAGAGTAGAGGAGTTTGAGGACAGGGTGAGGTGGAAACGTTTAACTCGCTGTGGTGACCCCTGATAAAGGGAGAAGCCGAAAGAAGAAAAAGAAGAAGAAGACCCTCAGTGATGTTCACCTGCGTGTACACCTGCTACTTATTAAACTGAATTACTAACAGTTTTCTTGTGCGTAGGTCATAAAAGGAATAATAGTGATCATGATAGGTTGTTTAAAGGGATATAGTAAGATAAGCTTTCCCTAAAGTGGCCACATGATGGCTCTGAGTCGATACAAACAACTTACTGGAATCTAATCGAGGCAGAGATAAAACAGGTACGCTGGCATTAAAATGGCACCTTGGCTGATGTTTGTTGAATGAATGAACATTGTAAATGTAATCCCACAGAGCTGTGACCTTGCTTCTGCCTTCTCACAGACCGCCCTGTTTAACAAATACGTACAGTGGATACCTACAAATTCCACAAGCTAACGAACTAAGGTATGCTAGAATAATATTGTCAGTTCACCCACAACAACGAACACCATAACAGATTACCAGTACTAAAAACTAGTAAAAGCACCGATATTGGCCTAAACCAATACATTGGTACATTTTAGACCATGTACTCTTGACATAACACGTCACGTACATGAACACAATACACAAAGTCTTATAACGAATGCCACAGTCACACCTTCGATTTTGCATACTCGTTTGGCGTCACTTGACATTTTGCATAACTTGCTTGCAAAGTGTCGGCTCAGTTATGGAGCGAATGTCAGTGTGGGATCAGTAAAAGTTGTACTTAGTGTGTCAAGAATGAGAAAAATGTAATCCTTACTGAATAGTATGACAGTCACTGTACGTACTTCTTTGACATGCTATACTACTTTAAGGTTATGGTATTGATTGTCTACGTGACATTGTCAGTAACTTTGTTGGCAATGTGAGATGAGTTCAGTGAAACGAGCACATGGATGCAATAAGGACACAATGGAACACATTTTTTGTGTACACTGTTTCTCCACAGAGAGAGAGAGAGAGAGAGAGAGAAGGATTTATATGTCATACAGCAGCTCTCCTACAAATTCTGTACACCAAAGGCTGAACGTGGGGGCAAAAGCCTATGGTAACAACGTGTTTTTTAGCTTGTTTTTATGCCTTTAGTCAAATAACTACTTCAGCAGTTTACACTAATTTCTGTTCAGCACATCTGTAAAGTATGTGAGATTACCAAGGACAAGAATTGACATGTTTAACTGCACTGAGGAAAAAAAAAAACAGGTTGCTTTCAATTCATTTGTCATGGAAACCTAAGAGTAAATTATTCAGTTCCATGACTAAATGTTTACAATTTGAGTCAATCTAATACTAATTAGTTCCTAATTAGCCTAGTAATCCAAGAACTAACTTCAACAGTTACATATCAGTAGGTGGAAATGTACTCAATGTTCACAGGGCAGGCTTCACAACCTTTATATCCTTTGTAAGGTTAAAGTGGTTACTGAATGGATGAACCTCTAAAACTGAGTTGCAGTTGTACCCCACAATCTGATTTCCCACGATATGGCATGAAGAACTGTAACACCCTAACAAGTTCTTCAAACCACTGAAGATTTGCACCAACAAGGGTGTTCCAGACAGTTTTATTCTCTGCCTACATCTTTGGTTCACGCACTCACTTACACTGAGTAACATTTGTTCTGCGGTAGTCTGAGGACATAGGCTAGAGGCTAGAACTTGCTTCAGCCCCACCCAGTACACAGGAGGGCCTGTCAAAGTCCTTAGTGCAACAATATTATGCTGACCTCATTGAAGGTAGATAATTTGAATGTTGGAATGAGCCAGAGATTTTACATAAGAAATCAAATGGAAATCGGGTTTCAGCTATATGAATATTCACCACCAAATTGGTTTTTGGAGTGAGGTGCTTGTGGAGAGTAGGGTCTCTGGTCCAGAGACTAGTACCTTAACCGCTAGGCCACCACAGTCCCATTAGATGATGTAGACAGCTCAGTATGTGTGTGAAGTTGCCCTGGGGAAGTGGTGGCACTAGGAATCACTGTGGGAGGAAGCCTGTGTATGTTCTCCGGGTGATGTTCTGCTGGGAAACCCAGACCTTAATGGATGTGTGGACCATGTGGACGTTAATTTGACATTTGCTTGGGCTAGGTACACCCCTTCATGGTAGTGGTATTTCCTGATGACAATGGCATCTTTCAGCAAGACACTGCTGCCTGCCATATGGAAAACATTGTTCAGGAATTTTTGAGGAACGTGACAAAGAATTCAAAGTCATGCACTGGCCTCCAAACTCCCCACATCTCAATCCAGCCAAACATCTGTGGGATATAGTGGAACAACAAGTCAGCTCTGACCTAGCCCCATCTCACAGCTTAGAAGAGTTAAAGTGTCTGTGTGCTAATATCTTTTTGATATATACCACTGGGTATTTTCAGAGGTCTTGTAGGGTTCCTGCCTCAGTGGGGTGGAAATGTTTTGCTGGCCAACAGCATATTAAGCAGATGTTCATAATGTTTTGGCTCTTTGGCGTACATGTCAGCATTTCCTGTCCATATTCCAATAGTCCAGTCTTTTTAAATAAGGAAAAGCTTTTCTCATCCTCGTTTCTGGGCTCTGTAAATGGTGGAGTGTGAGTAAAAGGCTATAAATGGTGTATTTTAATAGAATCCTACAGTCCATTCTCACATGGAAATCAGAATCCATTATATGCTTATAATGGAAAAATGGGCTGTGGGTAGTATTTAACTTTACACACCGAACAGAGGAGCGTGTTCTTGAACAGTGAGTGAAATCACTTACACAATTTAGGTCACAAGTTAAAAACATATTTAATAGAATTAAGAAAGGGATCTGAAACTGGACAGCAAGATATGGTCAGTCTGTATTGGAATAGTTTGTATATATGCTTCATCCAAATATACATGCTCATTCTTCCTGATCAGGAACACACAATGGATTGAGCACTGAATATGAACTCTAATATGTAATAACTGGTGGAAACTCCTTAAGCAGCAATACAGTTTCCTGGAGCTGCTGATAAATCCTGTGCTGAGAGCTTATTACAAAACTGACCAGGTGATATTTTAATTCACAATGTTTATGAACTCTTATAGTTCCATTCAGATGATTGTTTGTTGCATAGATTAGACCACAGTGAGCACTCTCTACAATATCTCTGTAACGAATGCCTCCGCCAATGGAAAATTCAGACTGGCATTGCAGTTTCTTGGATGATAGCCAAGGGATGGATTTAAGTAAATGAACCTAGTTCTCTGCAAAGTCCAAATGCTTCTAATATACACCAGAATATCAAGTCAAATATTGGAAGTGTAAAACGTGGCTCACGTTTGGAGACTGTTCTAGCTCAGTTGATGTGTGCAAGTTACTTGTGTTTGTGTCAATGACTTTGTGCTACTTATTTGTAGCAAACTGTAAATGGCATTCGTAAGTGTATGTGGCTATCCTGTTGTAAGTAGTACCTGTGTTTGTCCTCCCACTACCTGTATATTCTCTCTAACCTCTCTAACTATAAAGCGTCCTTCATTAGTACATCTTTCGTATTCTTCGTAATATTGCCTATCAGTGCATTATCAATGCATGTCAATGCATTTTATGTATCATTTGCACACAGTTATCATTTGAAAATAGCCTTTATATTTATATTACAGCAGCATAAAAAGACTGTGACTATGGTAATGTCTGGTCAACGACCATTTCAGTCAATGTCCTGTTTCACAGAATGTAATGTGGTCCATAAGCATTGCATACATGTACTTGTTAGATACAGTGGGGCCAAAAAGTATTTAGTCAGCCACTGATTGTGCAAGTTCTCCTACTTAGAAAAATGAGAGAGGTCTGTAATTTTCATCATAGCTACACGTCAACTATGAGAGACTAAATGAGAAAAAAAATCCAGGAAATCAAATTGTAGGATTTTTAAAGAACTTAATTGTACATTATGGTGGAAAATAAGTATTTGGTCAATAAATTTGGTCCAACTCAATACTTTGTAACATAACCTTTGTTGGCAATGACAGAGGTCAAACGTTTCCTGTAAGTCTTCACCAGGTTTGCACAAACTGTAGCTGGTATTTTGGCCCATTCCTCCATGCAGATCTCCTCTAGAGCAGTGATGTTTTGGGGCAACACGGACTTTCAACTCCCTCCACAAATTTTCTATAGGGCTGAGGTCTGGAGACTGGCTAGGCCACTCCAGGACCTTGAAATGCTTTTTACAGAGCCTCTCCTCCGTTGCCCGAGCAGTGTGTTTGGGATCATTGTCATGCTGGAAGACCCAGCCACGTTCCATCTTATGCTTTCACGATGGAAGGAGGTTTTGGCTTAAAATCTCACGATACATGGCCCCGTTCATTCTTTCTTTAACACGGATCAGTCATCCTGTCCCCTCTGCAGAAAAACAGCCAAAAGCATGATGTTTCCACCCCATGCTTCACAGTAGGTATGGTGTTCTTGGGATGCGACTCAGCATCCTTTTTCCTCCAGTTGAGTTTTTACTAAAAAGTTCTA
This sequence comes from Ancistrus triradiatus, assembly GCA_025084515.1. NCBI lineage: Eukaryota > Metazoa > Chordata > Actinopteri > Siluriformes > Loricariidae > Ancistrus > Ancistrus triradiatus. The sequence continues at coordinate 334,250 of JAJAGP010000505.1, forward strand.
TTTGGTTTCATCTGACAACATGATGTTCTCCCAATCCTCTTCTGGATCATCCATATGCTCTCTGGCAAACTTCAGACGGACCTGGACATGTACTGGCTTAAGCAGGGGGACACGCCTGGCACTGCAGGATCTGAGTCCCTCTCGGCGTAGTGTGTTACTGATGGTACCCTTGTTACTTTGGTCCTAGCTCTCTGCAGGTCATTCAATCAGGTCCCTCCGTGTAGCTCTGGGATTTTTGCTCACCGTTCTCATGATCATTTTGACCCCACGGATGAGATCTTGTGTGGAGCTTCAGATCAAGGGAGATTATCAATGGTCTTGTATGTCGTACAATTGCTCCCACAGTTGAATTATTCACACCAATCTGCTTTCCTATTGTAGATTCACTCTTCCCAGCCTGGTGCAGGTCTACAATTTTCTTCCTGGTGTCCTTCGACAGCTCTTTGGTCTTGAGTTTGGAGTCTGACTGTTTGAGGCTGTGGACAGGTGTCTTTTATACAGATAACGAGGTAAAACAGGTTCCATTAATACAGGTAACAAGTGGAGGACAGAAGAGCTTCTTAAAGAAGAAGTTACAGGTCTGTGAGAGCCAGAAATCTTGCTTTTTTAAGTATTGAGTTGGACCAAATTTATTGACCAAATACTTGTTTTCCACCATGATTTACAATTAAATATTTTAAAAATCCTACAATGTGATTTACTGGATTTTTTTTCTCATTTTGTCTCTCATAGTTGAAGTGTACCTCTGATGAAAATTACAGACCTCTCTCATCTTTCTAAGTAGGAGAACTTGCACAATCAGTGGCTGACTAAATACTTTTTGGCCCCACTGTATGATGTTATACTACTGTTTTACTTATAGAGTGGTGTAAGAGGTTACTTCGTACTGTCACCTCACAGCTCCAGAGATTCCCAATCCAGTCTCTGTCTTTGTGGAATTTGGATGTTTTCAGCATGGGTTTCTTTCGAATACTCCGGTTTCCTCCCACATTCCAAAGACATGGAAGGGCAACTGGTGTATGTGTGCATGAGCAATTTGATGGATTGGTGCCCTGTCAAGGGTTGGTTTCCACCTTGTGCCCTGTGCTACAGGATAGGCCCCAGCCACCCCATGAGAGTCCCCCTTTGCATAGAGAGTGAGTGAGTGTTATACTTAGCAAACTTTACATTCATTTAACAATCCTCCATTTGAAGAAAGCTGACATGGCTGTCACTTTTGAAGATATTTATAGGACATCACAACCCACACCATCTGTAGCTCTTCTCAGAGGTGTCACAGGGTTGAAATATTTTTCTTTAACCTTACAGTGAAACTCATCTTTCAAGAGTTCAGTATGGTTCTGCTGTTCTTCTGCCATCCAACTGTTCCAATTTTAGCCATTTCTTTTTATTTGGCAGTTTGAAATACTTTTTTCTTGGAAATGTTAGCATGCCTTATATATTTTCTGTTTTAAGCACTGGAATTTGGAGTTGCTTGAGAGGCAGTGCAGAAAATCGCTAGCCCACCACCCTGGCCAAGTTGGTGCCATATAGTCAGTACAGTGGTGTCTGATGGAGGGGACCATCTAAAGCATGCTTACATCTGTGCTGGTAACCCTCTCCATCTCCACCAACACCCCCTGACAAGAAAATGTGTTGGTATCGAATATTCTATACTTTGGTGTATAAAGCATATGACCTAAAACCTCATCAGATTTTCACACAAGTCCTAAAATAGGTACAGAGAACCACATGAACCAAATGAGACAAAATTACTGCATTATGGCTATTTTTTTATTGAGGAAAATGTTGTAGTTGCAGACCTATGAATGGCAGAAGTATGTGAATCCCTAGGATCAGAAGTTAATTTGAAGGTGAATTTACAGCCATGTGTTTCAATCAATGAAATGCCAGTCAGGCATGACTGGGCACCCTGTTTTATTTTGAAAAGAAGGGTATATCAAAGTCTGATCTCCACAACACATATGTTGAAATAAATCATGGAAAAAATAAAGGAGTTTATGGGGACCTCGGGAAAGGAGTTGTTGATGCTCATCAGGCTGGAAAAGTTTACAAAACTACCTCTAACGTTTTTGGACCACACCAATAGAAGACTTTTGCTACGTCAACCAAAAAAGATCATGCCAAGGCCAAGGCTTGTAATGGTCTGCGAGGTCACAAAGGAAACCAGAGTAACTTCTGAGTAACTAAAGGCCACTCTCACATTAGCTAATGTTGATGTTCATGAGTCCACCATCAGGAGAACACTGAACAACAATGGCGTGCTTGGCAGGGTTGCAAGGAGAAAGCCACTGTTGTCCAGAAAGTACATTGTTGCCCAACATGTCCAACAATATTGGATCAACACTTTGTAGGCAGATGAGTCTGAGTTTAACTTTTTGATTTAAATGAGAAGTATGTCTAGAGAAAGAAACTCACTACTTTCCAGAACATTATGGTTGTAGTATCATGGTTTAGGCCAGTTTTGCTGCATCTGGGTCAGGACAGCTTGTCATCATTGCTCATATAATAAATTAGACCAGCAAGTTCAGACCGGCAAATGTCAGGATATCTGCCCCTGCACTGAATATAAAGAGAATATGGGTCATACAGCAAGACAGTGACTCAAATCACAAAAGTTGTTCCACAAAAAATGGTTAAAGAAGAATAAAATTAATGTTTTGGAATGGCCAAGTCAAAGCCCTAACCTTAATCCAACTGAAATGCTTTCATAGCAGTTCATGTGAGAACAACCATCACTATCTCAGAGTTGAAGCTGCTCTGTATGGAGGGATTCTTCCTAAAATCAAGTTACCCCAAATGTTTAGTTGCAGTTATTGCAACACAAGGGGGTCATACCAGAGACTGAAAGTAGAGGTTCATAACAGAGGTTCACTTACCACTCACAGAGTTGTCATATTAGATTATTTTTCTGAACAACTAAATGACCATGAATAATATGTTTGTTTTATTTGTGTAACTGGGTTCTCTTCATTTGGTTTCAGAACTTTTGTGAAAATCTGATGATGTTGTCATATATTTTGCATAAATATAGAAAATTGTAAAGGGCTAACAAACTGTCAAGCACCACTGTACTCTATGTTCCATGCCCTATTTCCATTACTCTTATGGGGAAACTCATATCTAGTTGCAGCATATTCAAATCACCCTACCTAGAAACCCAAATAAGAAAAAGTTGGGAATGTATGTAAAATGAAATAAAAAAAATCAGTGTTTCTTACTTTGACTTTATTTCATTGCAGACAGTATGAACCCAAGATATTTCATGTTTTGTCTGGTCAGCATAATTTCATATGAATATACATCCATTTCTGCGTTTTAAGCCTGCAGCACATAAAAAAAAAAGCTGGGATGGGGCAATTAAAAAACCTAAATAATAATTTCAAACAGATGATCCACAAACAGCTGAGTCTTTGAGAAACAAAAGTGGGCAGAGGATCTCTAGTTTGTCAACAAATGCATGAGAAAATTAGTGAAATGTTTACGAACAGCGTGTAAAGGGCAAGTGCACGAGCTTAAGCTGAATGCCCATAATTTCCGATTCCTCAGACGGCACTGCATCAAGAACTATCATTCATCTATAGGTGATATCCCTTCATGTTCAAGGGATTGCTTTGATAAACCTTGTGAAGTACTACAATACGGAATTACTGTCACAAATGCCGCTTAAATCTTTACTGTGCAAACAAGAAACTAAATGTTAACCATGTCCATTTTCTCTGTGCTCTGAGGTATCTGGGATTACACCATCAATGCGATTTTCAACAAGACAATGCAAAACCACATGCTGCACACATTACAAAGACATGACTGTGGAAAAAGAGGCTTGCAGTTCTCACTTGTCCCCAATAGAGAATGTGTGGAGAATTTTGAAGGACCCTGTATTGTTGCACATCTTAAGATGTGTTTGCAGGAAGAATGTGACAAAATAACACCTGAAACACTAAATCACTTGGTGTGCTCTGTGCTGTACCGTCCAAACTTTTTTGGAATGTGCTGCAGGCCTGAAATACAGGAATGGATGTTTATTGACTAATGAAATGAAGTTGGCTAGATAAAACATGAAATATCTCAGGTTCATACTGTCTGCAATGAAATAAATGTAAAAGTAAATGTAAGAAACCCTCTGTGTTTTTATATGCATTTTCCATAGTGTCCAAACTTCTGATTTGGGGTTGTATATCTATCAATCAATAATGCCAATTTTATATAAACAACAATTACCTGCACTCACTCGGCATGAAATTGGGTTTCTCAGGTCAGATTTTCAGGGATACCATTTGGATTGACATTCACTAAAGCTGGAGCTAGTGGTTAAATGCGGGTTAGGGTGTTTAAAAAACATACTTGTAGCAGGTAATTAAAAAGTGGGCCCTTCCCTTAGACTTCTATTTTAAATAAGTTTCCTGTAAATGGTTTTTTCCACTCTTTTTATAGTACAGCAAAACCTAAAATGATTGTTCTAATAATCAGACATAGGTTACACATGAAGTAGAGGGAGACTGGGTTAAAATATTGTAGTATTTCTTTAAGACATTCACCCACGCTACAGAAGGAGGCGAAGAGATTAGACTACAGTCTGGTTGCATCTCAGGTATTGACTGGAAAGGAACACGCACACACAAACTATTGATTGGTAGATTACACGGCTACTCGGAGCAGCTGAGAGAGCTGAAATTGCAGGCTTCGTTAAATCAAACCCCGCTGGTCTCCTTAAATAGCTCAGTCTGAGAGAAGCGTGTATGATTCATCCCACATACTCCTCCTAGCTCAGGAGACCGTGTCTCACATTCATCATGTTAAACATGCTGTTTGAGACAGCTCGGATGAATTATGGAGAGGGAAATGTGTAATCACGCTCTCCCCTGTTGAGGAATACCGCATGGTTGTATACTAAATACTCTACCATAGTATTTAGTACAGCAATATGCACTTCTGGACGTAGGATGGCCTCCTGTAGAAGCATTTTACACATTTGGCGAGGTTTGTGGTTCACAAAGCAGTCTTATACTGATATTAGGAGTTGAATTTAAACAGAAGCGAGGCTGAATTGTTTCTCAAAGATGGCAGTGCTACTGATTCTCAATGGAAAAGAACCTCTCACATTACTGGTGCTAATCTGTTAACTCTTTCCTTACAGCACCAGTTCCTTCACCTGAACTAAACATGACTACTGGAAGCTACTCAAATTCCTTATGTCCATCTGGTCAAAGCAACTCTGTTTAATAATATTTATTAACAGTACTGCACAAAAGTCTTAGGCCACCATTAGATGTGTTGTTTCAGCAATGGTATAGCTACTATATTCTAATTTTCCTGACCTTCATTCTGATATTTGAGAGCTTTAGCATATCTTAGGCTTTTCACCCTGTTCCAATTCCAAAAAAGTGGTTTCTACCATTCAAGCTTCTTTAGAAGGGTCAACTTGGCATACCAATGACACTGCCAGATATTGTTGCTGAAGTGTAAGGAGAGGCCATGCTAAATACTTTCCACTGTAACTTATAGAGGCTGTTCTTTTTTTCTTCTTTGACTTTTTTTTTCCATTTTTTTTAATACTGCATACAAATGTCCTGTATTTTCTGGTTGTATTCTATTAAAGAGATATGATAGTTTAACCCAAACTAAAGCTGTGTGGACACATGGGGATTTCTGAAATGGCTAATTTGTGCTGGAGGTCTTTTCTTTGCTCAAGTGATGTTTTGCTCAATCTCTGCCTGGACCATTTCGCTTTGCTAGGTTTACACATCACGGTTTAGTCCTTACTTGGACTAAAAAAACGGACCCATTTCCAGGTACCAGGTACCAGGTACCAAATTTGCCTAGTGGAGAAGCAAAAAAGCTGTGTTGAGTTGAGTAGGTACCATGTAGTGGAAAAGCGGCAATAGAGTGGCCTTTATAGAAATGCCAGAGTCCTGTCAAGAGTATACTAACTGTCATAAGAGGCTCTCCTGGTCAGACTACTGACCCAAACCCTTCAAATCGAGGAACTTTCAAGACTCGAAGAATTGGGGAATCCCCTGGCAAGGTAAACACAGACTCACAGAGACTGAAGATTTGGGACAGGATCCCAGATTCAAAGAAAGCCAGGCTGGAACCCAGATGAAAGGACAAAACCCCTAGAGAACAGGCTGAAAAGCTGATGGAAAACCAAGCATTGGGTTGAGCAGTGACTGAGTCACTCTGGTTTGTATCCCGCCTCTGGTTGGAGGTGCACTGCCTGACATGAATCACCTTTAGGTCTTGGTCCCTAATACAGACTCTCCTCGGCTTATGATGGATTGGTTTACAGTATTTCTGTTTTATGATGGGAGTCTGATAATACACAGAAATACACGTTCAGCAGAAACCATATTCTGAAGTTTGGATTTCGATTTTTCCCCAAGCAAGCCATATGCAGTACGATACCCTCTGGCAGCTGCTCAATGGCCAATGGCCAGTGGAGTAACCATATTTATTAACCAAATTAGGTATGTTATTATAAAATATGCTTTATGTTAATGATTTTGCAAGACTGTAGGTTAATGTAAGCATCTTAAATATGTTTAAGGTAGGCTATGATATACAGTATATATAAAACATCAAAGTTTGCGATATAATCACTTTACGATGGGTTTATTGGAACATAACCCCAGTGTAAATCGAGGAGCACCTGTAGAGTTATTGCAGCTACACACCAATGTGATGACACAGCAGCTAAACCAAGTCCTTTTTTTATTCTAACAAGTCAAATTTCAAATCAAATCCAAATGCAGTACCTGATACACTTTTAAAAGAGCCAAAGGTAAACAGTGAAGTTTCAAACCTTAACATTTCTCAATATCAACATTTAATCATAAAACCTTTTTGATAAATGCTATTTAAACTGCCTTGATTTGGATTACATGTACCAAGTTTGTTTAGGTGCAAGAAAAGATGAGGATACAAAACATACCATTTTTATTTTTAACTGCACTAGGCAGAATTACTACAAAACTAATTAAAAAAAAACAGCTCCATAAAAGACTGAGACGCTCAAAGATCTGAAGAAAATCAAATCTAATTAAATTCACTGGTGAAAGTTACATCACTACAAATGACCATTGTGCAGCTTTTTTGACGTATTTGTTTTAGTTATTATGACGTACAAATGTCAGCTTTCTGGTCATAAAACACCAAATGAGATGAAGAGGCAGATAGAAGAGGTTTCATCGAGTCTAGACCTGCTTTCATATTAAAACAAGGAGTGCACAAATAGTCATTTGCATAGCAAATTTAAGCTAATTTTTGTTCCTGTATCAGGCTGTCACAACCGGTTAAGTATTAAAGAGCTTTGTAAGAACAACTGAGGAACCACTATTATCATTGTGCCTATGACTAAGATGAAATCAGAGCTGGATTGCTTCCTAGCTAAATAAATTAGGAGCATGGTGAGATCAGAGCCATATGTTACTGGTGCCTCTGGACCTCCGTTTGTTTGCGTTTGGTTTCTACCAAGGGTGCAGGAACTGATAGTAAATTATAGAACCAGTCAATTGTTTCTCGTTTCATCTGATCTTCACCCTCTAAAAGTGATATTCCATATTTTTCTTATAAAAATAAGCTTGTGGTACTAACCAAACAAAAATGCTGTTTATTTCCAGGTAACGCTAGCTAAATATTAATAGTATAGACTTGTTGTTTGCAATGCTACGTCACTTTGAAGTGATTTATCTGTAAAGTGTTTATGTAACTATAGTACTGTGCAAAAGATAAAATTAATATTTTCAAGTTGGTTAGTTATGCATACAGTAATACTGTGCAAAAGTCTTAGGCCATAACATTAGATATACCATTGTTTTAGCAATAGTATAATGACCATATATGGTATAATGGTATAATGACTGTAAAGTAAGTTCCACTTTAACATTGTTCATACATGCACTGATATTTGTCGCATCACCCATGGGGCTCACAATGTAATTAGTGTAATACTAATTACTGTGGTAGCCTAGCGGTTAAGGTACTGGACTCTGGACCAGAAGGTCCAGGGTTCAAATCCCACCTCTGCCAAGCTGCCACTGTTGGGTTCTTGAGCAAGACCCTTAACCCACAACTGCTTGGATTGTAAGACTGTACCAATTATAAGTCGCTCTGGAAAAGGGCGTCTGCTAAATGCTGTAAATGTAAAACAAATATAACCTGGGCTCCTTGTTGTTCATACAAATCTGAAAACAGCCTCTCATGTACGTTGGTTGATGAGTAATAAATTGAGCAATAAATAGTATTTTTGGAAAGGTAGCAGCCAAGAAACCACTTTTTCAGAAGATGAACAGAGTGAAAAGGCTAAAATATGCTAAAGCTTTAAAGATTGAAATGAAAATCAGTGGGAAAGAGTATTATGGAGAGAAGCATCCAAGTTTGAAATATTTGGGTCCAGTTGTCGACGATATGTTATTTTTGGTCATTATACCATTGCTAAAACAGCAAATCTGATGGTGGTCTAAGACTACACTAACAGCATTGTTCACTTATTAGCTTGTGTATTTTTTATTTTTTTTTGCATGGAGGACTAAAAGGGGTGACCACTAGGGGGCAGATCAGGTCCAAATCATTCTTGACTGGCACTGTAGCATGCATATAACTGTATGGGAATTGTTTCCATTTAGGTTTGCAGGATTTTGTGTTAGCTGTTATAACGTTAGCTAATATTCATGCAAGCGTATTTGACCTGGTGGAGAAGCATGGCGAAGTCAACTTAATGCAGATAACTGCAAGTGAGGTCTTTGAAAATTTTGACTGTGATTGTGGTCATGTTTTTCAGTCTGCTCCCAGATTGCATTGCCTTGTACACTGCCTCTCCAAAAAAGGTCAGATATTTAAATAGTTAAAAAAGAGTCTCCCATTGGATAATGACTGCATTGGTGATTATGTTTCAGCTGGCAACAAGTTATTTAACCCTAACTGATGCAGTGAGTAGCTTCTCACTTGTTAAACAACCATGTGGAAAGACATCCCGTGGTCGTGGAAAAGATGTTGATCTGTTTCAGAAGGGTCAGATTGTGAAAGAGTGATTTAGGGAGCATGAGCCATCATTTTCACACATGGATTGGCCACCACAGAGTCCAGACCTGAACCACATTGAGAATCTTTGGGATGTGCTGGAGGAGACTGTGCAGTGGTCCAGATCTCCCGTCATCAATACAAGATCTTGGGGAAAATGAATGCAACGCTGGACAGAAATAAATGTTGTGACATTGCAGAAGCTTGTGGAGACTATGCTACTGCGAATGAGTGCTGTAATCAAAGCTAAAGGCGGCCCAACAAAATATTAGTGTGCATGACATTTCTTTGGCAAGGCAGTGTATATCACCCCACTGTTTGCAATAATGGATGTGTAGTATTACTTTCACAGCTAGCAGACATCCAAACACAGGGAACACTGCACAGTTCTGCTCTTGCATTGTTAAATCAAGTACACTCATTGAGAAAAACTATAAAGCACCCAGATACAAGTGTTGAATTGCTGCAAAACTTGGAATGCAGTTATGCCTCAGGCAGATATGTAATTAATTACAGGTGTGGTCTGATTAGACACTGGGTCTTGCCACAAAAGGTTGTAAAAGCGCTTCCTCCACGGCTATAAAAAGGTTCTCAGAGGCTACTTTTTGGTAGCATACCTCTTGGTGAGAGATCGTTGACTGCTAGACATGCCTCCCTGACACATTTGCCCACAGCTGGGCCTGAAGATCCTCCACACTCATAGTTTGCTGAAGCTGGCATCCCAGCTGGTCCTATAAATACTTGATTGGCGATAAATCCAGTGACCAGGCAGGCCAAGGAAGTGTTGTAATCTGGTGAAGACATTCCAGGGAAACCCTTGCAGTGTGTGGATAAGCATTATCCTGCTGAAAAATGTCAGTTGGAAGCCCTGCCATGAGAGGCAACACGTGGCCACAGGATGTTCTGTACATATCGCTGTTCTGTTAGTGTCCCTCGTATCACTACTAGAAGTGACCAATGTGATGTATGTGATGGCTCCACAGATCGTCATACCAGCAGTTGGGGCAGTGTGTCACTCCACAGCGAAGACATGATTGAAGCGCTAATCAGTTTTTGGAGAGCAGTGGCTTTCTCCTTGCAACCCTGCCATGCACACCATTGTTGTTCAGTGTTCTTCTGATGGTGGACTCATGAACATTAACATTAGCCAATGTGAGAGAGGCCTTCTGTTGCTTAGAAGTTACCCTGGAGTCCTTTGTGACCTCGCCAACTATTACACGCCTTGCTCTTGGAGTGATCTTTATTGTTCGACCACTCCTGGGGAGGGTAACAATGGTCTTGAATTTCCTCTATTTGTACACAATCTGTCTGACTGTGGATTGGTGGAGTCCAAACTCTTTAGAGATGGTTTTGTAACCTTTTCCAGCCTGAAGCATCAACAACTCTTTTTCTGAGGTCCTCAGAAATCTCCTTTGTTTGTACCATGATGCACTTCCACAAACATGTTATGAAGAGCAGACTTTGATAGATCCCTGTTCTTTAAATAAAACAGGGTGCCCACTCACACCTGATTGTCATCCCATTGATTGACAACACCTGACTCTAATTTCACCTTCAAATTAACTGCTAATCTCAGAGGTTCACAAAGTTTTGCCACTCACTAATATGTACTATTGGATCATTTTCCTCAATAAATAAATGACCAAGTATAATATGTTGTCTCGTTTGTTTAACTGGGTTCTCTTTATCTACTTTTAGGACTTGTGTGAAAATCTGATGATGTTTTAGGTCATATTTATGCAGAAATATAGGAAATTCTAAAGGGTTCACAAACTTTCAAGCACCACTGTATCTGCCTGTGACATAACCGAGTTTTGCAGCAATCCGGCATTTCTATCTGGGTCCTTTTTATTTTGTCAATGAGTGTATGTCACTCTTTTTATTAAATCAGATGTTTCCGGTTGACCCTCAACCTTTTTCGAGGCAAAGAACAAGGCAAAGCCTGCTTGTGGCGAGGTGAAAATCTGGCGACATCTGTTTGCCACTTCATCTGATTGACACGCATCTGTCTGCCTCTCAGCTGTCAATCCGTTCCTTCTGCGCTTTCTCACACGTTCGCCTGCTGAGCTCTCTGTTCACCCCTCTTATCTGCTTGTGGACAGCAGGGTGAACAAAGCGTTATGAATTAGCTAATAGGGTTATCTACTGTTCTTTCTGAATTTGATGTTTAAAAACTCAGTCAGGAAGGTTTTGGATGGGCCGAAACTTAAAAGTTAGGCCAGACGTTACACTTTCATCCCTCAGATTGGGGTCTGTGGTCCATTGTTCCTAAACTCACACCTCCCCCTACTCCTCTCTTGCCCCCTTTCTCTCATTTTGCAGCCCCTGCCCCCTTTATCTTCCCTCTGCCTCTCTCTTTCTCCGGGGTTTAGCTAGACTGGAGAACCCAGATGAGAGGACGGATACCGTCCCACCCAACCCCCCTCCTGTTCTCACTTTTGCTTCCCCCCCCCCCCCCCTCTCTTCGCAGCTTGTTTTCTCTCCCTGTTTGAGAAAACTGTGAGCTGAGAAAAAGACCAGGGGTCACCCTTAGGTATCCATAAATGTGTGTGTGTTAGCCTTTTAGGATATTGTACAGGGAAAGCGAGTGAGAGCGACAAGGACCGGAGCTTGAATGGTAGTGGTGGTTGAAGGGTGTAGAGCGGGTGTCCGGCGAGGGCTTTGGAGTGTGTGTGTGATATGGTGGGTATATGTCTGTGTGAGTGTGTGTGTGTGTGCTGGGAAAGGGGGGGCGGTTGGCCGCCTTGTTTGTAGCTTGTCAGCAATTGCCTGAGACAAGCCTCCCCCTGCATGTGTGAAAGCTACTTGGCGTGAAAGCCTGGACCGTACCAAGTGCAGGCAAACTAGGAGGGGGGGACAGCGACAAGAAAAACAGATCAGACCGGAGACAATAGGCCCCTCAAGTGTTCCCCCCAAGTTGCTTTGATGTTGTCCTAGCGTCTAGATGCTGAAGGAGACCGACGGGTTGCAGGGAAGAGAAGCCCTTTGTGCGGATGTGTGTGTGCACTTTTTTTCCTTGTGCTTCTTCTCATTCTTCTCCTCCGGGCCGGCGTGGACAAAGGGGAGGGGGACAAAAGCTCGGGGAGAAATAGCTGAGGAGACAAACGATGAAAACCCAACCGGTCCTGTTGGCATTTTTGTGTCGGCACTGCGTGTGAGAGAGGGGGCCCAAAAAGAAAAGGAACGAAGCGAGAGAACGAGGAGGAGAAGCTGCAGTAGTGCGAGAGAGGGTGAGTAGGCTGAGCTTCACAGCAAAGCCAGCTCTCTCTTTTTTCTTTTTTCTTTTGGGGCTGGGATTAAAAAGGAGGCAGAGGATCTCAAGTTGAAGTATGTGTATGCAATTGCTCACCTACTATTACACCGCAGCAGAACACCAGCTCTGAAGATTTCATTCTTAGTCCATGAGAATGCATGTGTGGGATGGACAGACCTGTGAGAGATAGTTAGGAAGGTGTCACCGGATAGTCTGGAATCGCTACTTCTCCTCTGCCATGGTGCCCCCATCTCCTGTATCATCTAGATCAGAAGTGCTGGTGTTAGTGAATGTATAGTGGAGGCTGTTTCTGGTACTTAAAGCTCGTAGGCAGACATGGTGGAGCTTCTTTCTCCTCCTGTGTGGCGGTCCTGTCACTCTTGGCAGCAGGTGAATTGCAGTGATTGTAGCTGTGTGTGTGTGTGTGTTTGGGTGGGGGTGGGTTCTGTGCTGCCTGGAGGGGGGCTCACTGTCTGTACCCAGAAAGGCAGTTGCAGTTTGCTTTCACTCCACCAGCTGTTCAGAAATCCTGCAGTGGTTCAGTGGTTCCCTCTGTCACACACACGCACCAACGAATAGGTCTCAAGGTTCACCAATCACCTTCAAGTCTCTCATTAGGGACCAGAAAGGGGCACAGTCATCTGAATATCCAGACTCCTCACGTAAGCGTATATGATGTGGGATAAAAATGAAGTATAGAGTTTTGTAATGTATTTGAGAAAACTTAACTGCTCAAACTCTTAGTTAGCATCACTGTGTTGCATGCAATAAATGCATGTTGAATCTAAATGACATTCTTGTCCTGACCATGATTGAAGACTACGGACTCCACCTGTGCGGAGTTTGTATGTCCTTCGCATGTCTGCATGGGTTTACTCCGGGTGCCGTCTTTCTTCGACATTCCAAAGACGTGCGTTAGGTTAATTGGCTGTTCTAAATTGGCCCATTGTGAATGTGTCTGACTAGTCGGCGTAACTTTGCTCCTATCATGAACAGCCATTGATGCTGACGTTAAATACACAGACAAGCAAATTGTGCGTGCCCAAAGTGAAAGTACATCTGTGATTTTGTTTTGCCAGAGGTTACAATATAAGACTCGCTTTGTCTAGAAAAACTTTAATACTGCAATTATTTTTGTCAGCTAACTAAATACTGGAATACTACAGTGCTGTTCTACTTACTGGGCTTTTAGCAAGTGACTGGTTTTCATAAACGATTTAAGAGAAGAACTGCAAAAACTAGAAACGTTAACATCCACCCGATCAACGTCCATTTGCATTAATGGCCGACGTCTACATTTATAATAAAGTATAATAGGAAATAAATCTCTGTCTTTTAGATCTGGACGTTGTGGATGTAAACAGCTGGTCACCTCAACAGCCAATAAATGCTGCAGATCCACGAGCAGAGGTGGGAGTTAGAGTTTAAGAGCAGAAGTCCTTATTCATTCGAAAGCTCACTAGCATACCAGGCATTAGCTCACTCGTTAGCTCACCTTTGAACTAGAGGCTGGTCTAAATCGGTTGATGTGTTTACTTTGTGCAAGTCTGTGACCTTCTGCTACTTATTCCTAATGAGCTTTAAATGGCAGTCATAAGTGTATATGCCTGTCTTATTGTTGCCTGTACTGCTTTGTTTGTTCCCCCAGTGCCTGTATGTTCTCTCTATAACTATGTCAGCTGTCAGTGTATAACCTATAACTGTATAAACTGGTTCACATTCACTCATTGAGCATCTTCATCATCTGGCTGATCTTCAGTGCATTTTTGGTTTCCATCAAACAAGAGTATCAGGTCCATCATACCATCCACTTATGTGTTATGACTTTCTCCTACACAGGGTCGTAACAGTACGTTACTGAATTTCCTATATTTATTGTGGATTTCTGTAAATTAAAAAAGCATGTGTATAACAGTTTAGGCTCGTGTTTTCAGCAGGATTTCAACCAAAACAGAACTAAAAAAACACACTTAATCATCTGCTGTGTACATATTCTAACTAATTCTGAAACCTGACTAATACCTGTCCGGCCATGAACATTACCAATGTGTAACCATGGTGTTCAATCCTCAAACAAACATACAGCAGTACCTCTGACGCATTAATGTATTGTTTGCACACAGTTTTCTTGTGAAAATGCCCTTTATATTACAGTAGCATAAAAATACTATGTGACACTATGGTAATGTCTGGTCAATGTCCATTTCGGTCAATGTCCTGTTTTATGGAAATAAATGCGGACATTAAATGATGTGTATCTGTAATCTACACTAGAAATAACACACATCTGTTACAGTCTAAACTGTCCCTATGTGTTCTATTCAACAGTAACCCCTAACGTATTTATAGTTTGAATTTATTGTGTAAACCTGTGAAGCCCCAGAGAGAGGTCTCCATACCTGTGTATGCTACTTATTTGTGCTACAGTGTCCTTTTACTACACTATAGTCAAACGTCTACTTCACTTTCTACTTTGTTATTGTTAACACTTTTGTTATTGACCAAATACTTATTTTCCACCATAATTTACAATTAAATTCTTTAAAAATCCTACAATGTGATTTCCTGGATTTTTTTTCTCATTTTGTCTCCTATACTTGAAGAGTATCTATGATAAAAATTACAGACCTCTCTCATCTTTCTAAGTAGGAGAACTTACACAATCAGTGGCTGAATAAATACTTTTTTGCCCCACTGTGTATATATATATATATATATATATATGTGTGTGTGTGTGTGTGTGTGTGTGTGTGTGTGTGTGTGTGTGTGTATATGTATGTATGTGTATGTATGTATGTATATATATATATATATATATATTATATATACATATACACACACACACCACACACACACATATATACATATATATATATATATATATATATATATATATATATATATATATATATATATATATACATACATACATACATATATACACACACATATATATATACATATGTGTGTATATACCTGTATGTATCAAAGGCGAGCCTGAATTTAAATACATCCCACACACTCTTTCTCTATGTATTCCCTGATTTATTTATGTATTTATAATTTATTTAAATTACTTGAATTACCTCCTGAATATATTATGACTGGTGTCATGTGACATGCTTTGTTTTCTAAATGAAAAAACTAGAGCTTTCTGCATGGTCTCAGAACCCAACTGACTTGCAGTAATATGCCATCATTAACTTTGTTTCCTGCAAATCTTTAATTTTGAAAATCAACAAAACCTAACTGGACTGTGCGTCATGTGCAGCAACTTTGCTGAACGTATGAAACTTGCAGCAGATATTGCTTTGCTGTGTTGACCACTGAACGGGTAGTCCATCAGTTTGCGACAAAGTAGATTCACAACCGAGGGGCCAGGAAAGATCTTTGATATAATACTTTCTGACTGGCAGTCTGGAGGCTGGTTTGTTTGGGCAGAAGCAGCCGGCTTGCTAGCTGCCAATGTGATTGTTAAACTCCTAAAGTACAAATATTTATGTACACGTAAGACTTTATAATGTTGGGATTTTCATGTATAAAACTTGCGAAAGCAGACTGTTGATTGTTTTACATTGTTTGCAGTTAAGATGCGGAAATATAATTATATTAGTAACTGCACTACAATGGAAAACATTTTCTTTTGCTATTGTCCTGGTCACACCAGTTTCTTAGTGAGCTCCAAACTGCCAGTTTCTGGCGTGATATTAAAATGTTAATATTGTATTTTTTCTCTCTTTTTTTTTTTTTGACAGAATTTAACAACTGCCCCAAATGTCCTTTTATTTCCTCTCTTTTCTCAGTCTAAGCTCATTATCCAGATGTACCACATTCTAGAAAATAGTTTGGATAATTAATATTTGGACAGTAGTAGCCCTATTTCTGCCATTTGTTATATGAGAAATTCGTCTCATTCTGGCATCTTCAAAAACTTTTAAAAAGCTCTTCAAAACTTTTAGAGATGTCAGCTTAATATTAATGATTGGCCCTCCTGCTCATTATCTGTGCCCTGGGCAGAACTTCGCCTTTGTACCTGCTCCTCACAGGTGTGGGTGTGTATATGGGTGTGTTTGTTGTGTACGTGCAATCTTCCACTCTTGTTATGGCCAACTTGCCAAAGAAACAAAAGATTCTTGCTGCAATTGTATGCAAGTATAAAGAAGAAAATGCTCTCTTCCATCTTGTATCATATTTCTTCTAGCACTTTTGCAGTATAATGAACAGCTGAATAAAATTAAAGTTTAGGTTTTCACTGGGCAGAGAGAAGAAGTTAGAAGTTAGTGGTAAGAAGCTGTTCAGAACGTCATGGACGTCCACTACACTACACTGATGCAGAGTCTGATTTAAAGTAAAATTTTAAGTGAAATTTTCAGATTGCCATTCATTACAGTGGGTTAGTGGCTCACATAGTGGATGATCATTAACATACCACAGATATTATATTGGGAATTCATATTCATATTAAGGGTCAACTATACTGGCTAATATATCAAAATAATTGACCACGATGATCACCCAGATGTGACTCAGATGTGCGTGATAGACCCCATTTACAGTAGTTCATTACATGCATCTTTATTTATATATATATATATATATATATATATATATATATATATATATATATTTAGCCATTTAGACAGGTACCACTCTCCAAAATAAACCACAAAATATTGTAACAAAACAGCTGGAGCTTGCTATCTCCAAAAGCAGGGTTACTGCATTATTAAACATTTTATTAAACATTATTGAACACCCATTGTCTTCTTAACATTAAGTCCCATTAGTCGATACGTTCATTTACCGTATTTTCCGGGCTATAAAGCGCACCGGGTTATAAGGCGCGATATCAACGATCGGCTGCTAACGGGTCTATTTTCATACATAAAGTGCACCGGGTTATAAGGCGCGTGAAATGAAACAAAACTCTTAAGTTCCGTCGGAAGCTCAGTTTGGTCTTTACCAGGCGCAGGGCGTCTTCTTGCTTCCTCCACTTCCGTACCATTGATTCGTTAATGTTGAATTCTCTCGCAGCTGCTCTATGACCATGTTGTACTGCGTGACTGATAGCGTTGTGTTTGTAATCCGCTTCGAAAATGAATGAATGAATGCACATACCCTAATGCTGAAGCACATACCGTATTACTCCACAATGCTGCGCACTACGGTGGCCGTAAGCTCCGTAACTTACCAAGGCCGTGCTAAAACATCTTGACAGATTTATGAGTGCCGTGTACCATCTACAATCGGTTCTAGGTCAGAAAGCACAACCAGAATTAATTCATCCATTAGGCGCACTGCATTTTAAGGCGCACTGTCGATTTTTGAGAAAGTTAAAGGATTTTAAGTGCGGCTTATGGTCCGAAAAATACGGTAAGCTTTAACTAATGTAATAAAAGAAAGACCTCTGATGCAGCAACCATCCTTTGCAAATAAAAACTATAAACAACGCAGCAAGTGGGTGGTCCAGTGTAATGAACTCATTCACATACAGTCCTGCCAGTGTAACATCCGCATTACATTCTGTGAAACCGGTCATAACCGAAATGGACGTTGACCAGATATTATCATAGTCACATTTTTATGCTACTGTATTGTAAATATAAAGGGTATTTTCAGAAGAAAACTGCATGCAAACAATACGTAAATGCATCAGAGATACCGCTGAACATTGATGAGTGATTGAAACGACGGATACTTTTGTTTGAGAGAAGCAAAAATGCATTGATGGACAGTATTACGAACAACACGGAATGTCATCCAGATGAAAGAGAGACTCAACGAGTGACTGTGAACCAGGTTATATAGTTATAGTGAGAGAGAATATACAGGTAGTGGGGTTACTAACAAAGGAGTACTATTTACAATAGGACAGGAACATACACTTAGGGGTTCCCTTTACAGCCTGTTACAAATAATTAGTGGAACTCATACACACAAACACGAGTAACTTGCTAAAAACAGTCTCTAATAACATTACCTGAGTACGAACAGTCTTTAGAGGGCAATGAAACAATATTAATGTGTTGGCAGTACATAAATATGCAATTAACAAAGGAGTCTCTAATAATTAAGTACAATATGATGATTACAGTTCAGTGCAGTACTGTACAGGAAGTGTCTTTACCATTTTGAATCTGTTTATGGTCGCAACGTCCAGAGTTAAAAGACAGATTATTATTTCTTATTATAATTTGTTATAATTTAGGACCTTGGCTGAGGTTAAAGTGAATGGACGTTGAACGGATGGATGCTAAACGGCACATACCTGTATTATGCAGGATATAAAGAATGGTTTTCAATCAATTGGGCTGGAGATGCATTTCGTAAATAAATGTGGTGAAAACCATATCAGGATATAATCATGCCACAAGATGCATAAAAAGACCCAGTGGGGCCATAGAGTTTAGGCTGAAAGATGCTTCACTGTCCCTTTAATAGTTGGAATTAGCTTAATGTGTTCTTTTGATGTTTGTGAAAAGCTCATAAATCCTTAATATCAGTTTAGAGAGTAGCATTAAATGACTCGCACATTGGCTAAAAAGCCTCTTGAGCCATCAACACACTGATGACTGGCAGCATGTTTCGGAGTGAAATGCTATGCGGCGAAAAAGAGGTAATCTAGTCCTAAATTTTCTCAAATCCCACACAGAGCAGAGAGATGACTACAAACGCTTTTAAGTATAAATGCTCTGTGACATCTGACGATTCCGGACTCCTTAATGGAATTTGTGGGTGTCTTGAATCCTTAACCTTTGACCTTGTGTCAAAACCAAAATATGTTTGAACATCAAGCGTAGGCACACTGCTAGCGGTGGTGGAAGTAACTCAGACAATATCTGCCTACACAACCTGAAGTTCCAGTCGAAGCGGTAAGCTTTTAGAAGGCTTTGATGTGCTGATGGATTAGCCAGTCATGTTAGGGTGGCTTTTGTTTACTTCCGTCTGATTTGAGTGTGTTTACTTAAAGGAAAGTTGTGGTCTGTCTAGAATTTGGCAGAGACACTCACCAAGGATTGAGGGGCCAGCTGAATGGGAAGAGCCCAAGGAGGCTGCCATTCCCAAATATGACTTTTAGTAACACAAGTTAAAGTGGGTCTCTGCTGAATTCACAAGTCGTTTTGATGAAACTAATGCTTAAACATACAGCGCTAATAAGACTTATCAGTGTTGGTTGCCGAACCATATTTGTAGCAGTAAAGCTATATTAGTGGAAAATTGTAAATCAACCATTAGATTTTGGAAAACACATTATACTCATAAAATATTAATTACTTTGTGTAGGGACTGATACTGGCCTGAATGCTAGGCTGTTTGGATTGGCTCGGACTGGATTTGGCATATTTTTCAAACTTGTAGAACACTTGTAGAATCGGATAAGACGTCAGATTAGGGAAAAATCTATTTTTTACTAATTGCCTACTTTTTCCATTCTTGTTCCCTGTTAAATACAATCAAACCCTGTTATCCAGTACTATAGAATGCCTCCAACAATATTCAGATAATGGAAACTAAGGGTGTGCGATACTGACAGAAAATGATATATCGATATTTTCTGGGATTTCATCTTTGCACCCTTCAAAAAAATTGTATACGTCTTACATTGTACTAGCTTGCTCTTGTTAATAGGATATTGATTGTTGCTTACTAATGGCATCAATGGAAATAACATTGAAGGAAATTTAAATGCAAGGAAAGCAGGTCTTATTTTTTTCCTTAAAACTGAAGCATTCAAGTAAAAACTTGAAGCTGCAGAAGGTTTCGCATTTTGCAACAACAACAGATTTATGGTCAAGCTGAACATCTGAGCCATACCTGTCCTTGACGGAGCTTTTGAACTACCAAGTTTCTCATAATCTTCCTATTCTGCATGGTGGTTGGTTCACAGATGGTGAAATAAGGTAGTGCTATCTTTAATCTTTTATCTATCTGTCTTTTCAAAGCCAAACAACCTCCATGCGAGTGAGCAATTAAATCTACTCCCATAGACTATGTTGCTGGTGGTGTCTGTATTTTGTCTCCTGGCGCAGTTTGTTCACTCATTTATAACTTCAGTCATGTGTTTTTAGATCGAACCCTAGCTTGGTTTATGCATGCTGCCTGGCTACATGACATGGTGAATATGTGAAGTCTTGTTTTCGACATACTCAGTGTCAGCTCACACATCATTAATACAACATTTAAGATATCATCGCAGACGATACATATCACACCCCTAATAGAAAACCAATTTCCCATTATTTACTATGGGAAATTCCCACCTAGGTCCTGTATATTCGAAACCCTGCCTATTTTCACTGATGTCAAGTCAAGTCAGATTTATTTATATAGCGCTTTTTACAATGGAGCATTGTCTCAAAGCAACTTTACAAGTTTAGATTATCTCCTAATAACTACGTCCAATCCCAAATTGAGCAAGCCTAAGGAGACAGTGGTAAGGGAAAAACTCCCTGAGTGTTATAGGAAGAAACCTTGGGAGGACCAAGACTCAAAAAGGGACCCAACCTCCTTGGGCGGCGTAGATGAAATAGACCATGATGTCACCGTAATATCGTAGTGTAGGTCACTTTCTGAATGGACTCTTATTTGTCTGTTATTCACGGATTGGGCATGGCTTCACCTCTGCAAGGAGCTGGGTGTATTTCATAACGTGACCGACACGCTTGTGTACAGTATGCGCAAGCACGTACGTCCTCCACTGTCGTACAAGGTTCCGATATGAAATATTACCCTGACTCTCAAGTCAAGGGTGTAAACAGAGGTAAGAAGCCGAACAGAACGCTACTTCTGTTACTTTCCCTCCATCCCCCATTGCAAGTTATGGAGTTAAAATACCATGTACATTATAGAAAGAATTCGGATAGTGGGATCCAACTCGGGAGGCCGATTGAATCTTCCCTCGGCATTGCAACAGCGACCCCTACCCAGCCCCGTGAAGGACTGGCATCCCATTATACATCCTGTGTTCTCTGGGGGACAATTGTTGGAGTGCCTGTGACCCTGACCAGGAAAAAAGAAGAGAAAAAGGAGAAAATACCATTCATGTTATGAATTACTATAGAAGTTATTACTAAGTCACAATTTACAGTTTACAGTTACAGTTGATTACAGTTCCAAATTATACACATAATTTGAATTTGTTATTAAATGCTTGTATATGCAGTGGGGGCCAAAAGTCTCAGACCACTATTCTACTGCATACTTCTATTTAGCTTTTTTAATTTGCGTTTTTTTTAGCAATTTGAATACATTTTTAATATTTGAAAATTTGCAATAATTATAGAAAGTACTGTAATGTACTGTTACGACCCTGTACAGAGGAAAGCACTTAAGAGGATGATATGAAGCACATCATAATTTTGTTTGACGGAAGCCAAAAATGCATTGACAGACAGTATTACAAACAACATAGATGATCAGCCCGATGAAAAAGAGACTCAACGAGTGAATGTGATCCAGTTAATACAGTTCTAGGTTTGATAGAATAACAGGTAGTAAGGGAACAAACAAAGGAGTACTGCTTACAATAGGACAGACGTACACTTACAAACACCATTAACAGCTTCTTACAAATAAGTAGTGGAAAGTCATCCAAACATGAGTAACTTGCACAAAAAAAGTCTCTAAACACATCAACTGAGTTAGAACAGTCTCCAGTCCAAACATGAGGTAACGAGCAAGCGAGCACGGTAAGGTAGTTACACACACACATATGAGTGATGGACTTCTGCTCTTTAACTCCTGTCTCTGCTTGTGGATCTGCAGCATTGATTGGCTGTTGGGGTGACCAGCTGTTTATGGATGCAATGTCTGGAGTTAAGAAAACATATTTTTAATTTCTATTATGATTTATTATAATTTTAGACCTCCGACATTAAAGTGAACGGACACTGATCAGATGGAAGGTACATTTATTAAACGATATTTTGAATGTCAGGTATGAGTAATGTTGGCTGAATGACATGACATAATCAAAGGTGGGGATTGTTTGGCACATGTCCCAACTTGCCCATTGTCACAAACATAAATATGTTATTATTAAATGAGTCTTATTGGGATGCACAGAGATGCACCAGTTTCTATTTATATGAATTTTTGATACATCCGTTTGACTTCCATCCGTTTGACGTCCAGTTAACGCACTGGACAGTGAACCGGAAGATCCAGAGTTCAAATCCCACCTCAGCTAAGCTGCCACTTTTGGTTCCTTGAGCGAGGCCCTTATCCCAGAATTGCTTGGCTTACAAGATTGCATCCAACTGTAAGTCGCTCTGGATAAGAGTGTCAGCTAAATGACTAAATGTAAATGTTATAACAAGGATTGTTCTTCTAAAAGTCAGTGATAAATTTGAGACAATTTCTAGCCTTTAAATGTTGTGACAGATCTATATCTGTGCCGAGCAAATCTAACTCTCTGGCGAAACGCCGTCTTTTATAGAATTTTTTGTATCTCAAATACTCAGACGTACTGTATATGCACACACATACTATCAGTATGGAGTATTTGTCCATGCTTACTGGGAGTTTCAGTAGTGTAAGCCAATATAGGTGACTAACATGGCTTCAGGCACGTATATCCAAGCTTCATGACACCCTCCCCCTAACCTTCCTTCTAATCACAGTTTGAGACAAACAGAACAAAATTAGAGACGGGGCGAGACAGAAGTAAATAATGGAGGATGAGACGCCCCAGAGATCTGCTGCTAAAAGGAGAAGGGGCAAGGGAGTGTGGGATTTGATCAACCAGGAAGGAGGAATGTTCCTCCAGAGGAAATAAACACGTTTATTCTTCACCCTTGTCAGAGATCCAATGCATAAATTATAGCCATTTTACAGAGATGCTTAATAACCCACAGCAAACATAAAAAGCATTTAGTTAGATGACAGTTTGGTTAATGCCAGGATATGCGGTGCATGGTCATAATTGTTTCATTATCTTGCAGAGGCTTAAGCAAATCTTGGTTGGTTGGCACAGATATTCAATCCACAAAATAATGAAGGGGGAGTGTGAGATACTGAACAGGGAGTGACACCAAGAGTAAATTTCTCTCTCTGAAAAAGTCTCCTGCTTTTGGAATGCGGCTAGTTGCATTAATCCAGCACATTTTCTGAGCACATAAGTTTTTGAATAGGCGAGGACCGCAGCGAGATGATTGTAAATTCGTTTAGAACTGCCTATCACACCAAGATGGAAGAGGGAAGGAAGGATAGGTGGAGAAAGGGAGGGCTGGAGAGGGAGAAAGAAGGGGTGGGGGACGATGATGTGTTGGGTTTTTAAAGCACATTTGTATTCATGGCATGATAAAGGAGACAGTGGAAGAGAGAGAAAGACAGACAGGAAGAGTGAGAGGCCATGAGAGAGACAGACAGGCAAGGGGAGAGAAAGTCTTGACTATCTGAATGCTATAAATCTACACATGATGACGGGTCTCACCAGCGTAGCCAGGGTGGCATAACAGGGGGTGCTGAGCAAAGTAAATGCAAGCACTGATGCTTCACATGATTTAAATACACCAGTTTGGCTTCATGGTTCCCCCTGGGCGACGTGTGTCCCATGATATATTTGTAACAAGACGTGATTTGATTTGTATCATGGTTTGAACAGTTAAGGTAAGGAGCGCCGGTTAACATTTACAGCATTTCGCAGACATCCTTATGCAGAGCGACAATTGAGAGGAGAGTAGAGGGTTAAGGGCTTTTCATATTTTCATGGCTACTGAACCATCCCCATTAGCATCTTATGGAAATTATATATGTGTTTTGCTATTTGGGTTTAATATTAAAGGTTTCAATCAGGAACAAATAAAACAACAGACGTGGTAGGTTCAATTCTTGCAGTCTGCTTGGGGTTGGGTATGTTATCCTCATGTTGGTGTGGGTTTTCAGTCACATAGAAAACATGCCAGTAAGGGGATTGGCTAAACAAAGGGTGTACTCGCACTAGGTGATCTGTACCGTGCCTGAGCATGTTTGACCTCCAAAGTGCAGTTTGTTTGACTAGTGTGATAACTCCGTACCACGCCATGCCAAACTGTGTTCAGGCACGAGTGATAAACTGATTAATTGGTGGGCCTATTTTTGAATATTGGCCTCGTGAGCTCAGATATCATCCAGTGCCGATTATCTCAAAATAACAATAATCGGCATCGGGCGATATCCAAGTTCACAAGGCCAGTATTCAAAAATAATGGAAAAAAATGCAGATAAACTTTGTATCACCACTTGCAGCTCATAAACTGGGACTACTGAGTGACTAAAAAACAAAGAGATGCTGAGATGTTGTTAAGTGCAACAAAACTTTTAATTTCTTTTTTATTTATTAAAAAAGATAGATGACAGTGTATTTAAAACCAAAATAAATATTCATTTAACTTCAGCAATTTTGTGTCTCATTTATTATTATTAGTTGAATCAGTTGCAAAAAAAAAATATTGCCATTATACAGTATATTGGGCATCGGTCACCCTGCTGTCTAAATATCGGCATCAGCCATTAAAAAACCCATATCGGCTGACCACTATCAGGCACACTTGAAGAGGTGGGCTCAGGCACGGTCTAGTTAGACTTGACTCATGACCGAGCACGGAACACCATGTAAGCTGCCTCTGTAAAAATCTACTTATACATGCACCAATAGTAGCCAAAACTTGCTGCGTTGCATAACCAATAAGTCTATCATGAGGCATAAGAGTGTCAGCGTGCCCAGGACGACTCCAGAAGAGCCAGAAAGTAAGCACAACCAAGTTTATTGTGTTGTGCAAGCACGTATTCCACCACGAAAAAGTAGTATCGTGATGACATAAGCGTGCTCAGGGCCTGAACATTTAAGCGCAATGTGAGCGCAGGCCAGCGGGGGAGAGAGAAGGGGAGACAATAGTGCTCTGGCATGGTAAAAGGCAACTATAGTATAGAGTACTGCCTACATTTCCAAAAGGAGGTGAATGAGTGAGAATGCGTACTGTGATGGGCCACTATTCATTGGGCATTCCCATCATGCACCTAGTGTTTGTGGAACAGACGCCACAAACACTGCAACTGTCATCATGGTGATGTGACTTCGGAAAATGAATGAATGAATAAATTAAGGAAAGAAGAAAGAAAAGACTTTAGAAATAAGCTGAGGAAAGAATATGTATATTAGCTGCAAAGTTAGTTGCAAACTTGCTAGGTTTAAGACATTATGAACTTTGGGTTTTTGGGTTTACGTTAAACTCGGATTGGAGAGAATGCCTTCAGTCATCGTATTTATTCTCTGTAACACACAGTCACAGAAGTTTAGAACTCTGCCAGCCACACTCATCATTTCAGCAAAACAGGATTTCATTTAAACTGTTTAGCAACTTAACTGCTTCTGTTCTAAATTATGCCTTTGAGTTAATTAAATGCCACTAACTCTATACACATTTATACACATTGATTAGACAGATTAATGCATGAGGTGTGGTAAGCTTACTTATTGGCTGAGAATGTTCTAAACTCCCCTAGTCAACTAAATTTGCAATTAACAGATATTTGAATGATAAATAAAAAACCAACAACAAGACATAAACGTGTTAATGTTGTGTTAGTTTTATTTATTACCTTAAGACGACTGGATACAGTTTCTATTTTCTATAGCATTCTGAACAGTTATTTCTAATTAACAGCTAAATGTAATTTTCACCAAAAACATGGCTAGCATGGTTGCGCAAGTGGTTAGCGAGTTTGCCTCACAGTTCTCTGGTTCCAATCCCAACCTCGGACTCCGTGTATGTGGAGTTTGCATGGCTGCCTCATGTCTGCGTTGGTTTACTCCAGGTACTCCGGTTTCCTCCCACTGTCCAAAGGCATGCGTTAGTTTAACTGATCACTCTAAATTATGCCGGTGTGAATGTGTCTGACTAGTATCGATGTAACCTTGCTCCTGTAGTGAATAGCCATTGATGCTGATGTGAGATTAAATAAAACAAAGAAACCAACAAACTTAGGGTGAGACATCACTTGTGGCTTGTGGGAAGCACCCCACAATGGGGCTGTGTGATATGACGATATATATTGCATGATGATAAAATGTCTATCGTTTAATGTTACGCTCTATTGTCTATTTCGTTGTGTCGCAAAATGCAAGCTGTACAGAAATTTTGCTGTTTGGAGGACGCTTTGAGGTGACACAGACAAACATGGAAGAGAGTGAACACACAAAGAACAGGAGGGACCAGCAAGCAGAAAACAAGGCGCTCGTACCTTAAAAGAGAAGCTACTTCTGCATGGACATGGTTTCAGTATGAAAAGTCTGACACTGATCAGAAACACGTACTTTGCAGACTATTGCTACAGATCAGTTCCCACGATGAACTCAAACATAACTAATCTTTTTTACCATCACAAAAATCATGTTAAAGATGCACCATTCGATCGGCCGGTGATCGGATCAGTGTCATATAACATATTCTGTTCCGGTCACATTTAACTTGTGCAGCGCGTGATGCTGACGACGCCACAAACACAGCCACATACAAACAGCACAGCGCTTTTAGTAACTTTAATTCAGAATTCAGTTCATGTGTGTAGCCTACCGGTTTGTTTATGAGACCCTGCTGACACATGTTCATAATGAGGACGTGTTAGATTTCAGTTGTGATTTGAGTCCTATTTGGTCAACTAATTAGTCCGTCTCTCTTTATTTCGGACACAGCCATATCTTCAGTGTGGAAAAGTGAAAATAAGCCGTGGAGGAACAACTCCGAAAATGTTCAGAACAACAAATTTAATAAAATGTTTCAAACACCATCACCCTGCTGAATATGTGGAATTTGACAAAGCTAACCAGGGCAAAAAGGTTAGAGCTCAGGGCCAGGTACAAGCCAGCAGGGGCTGCTAATTTTCTTTAGCAATTAAGCAGTTAAACAAACAAACCAAAAAAAACCCCCCAGAAATTGTAAAATTCTAAGTAATGCTATATAATATATATGTATGCATGTATGTGTATGTGTGTGTGTGTGTGTGTGTGTGTGTGTGTGTGTGTGTGTGTGTGTGTGTGTGTGTATATATATATATATATATATATATATATATATATATATATATATATATATATATATATATATATATATATATATATAGAATGAGAAAAAAAATCCAGGAAATCACATTGTAGGATTTTAAAGAATTTAATT
This sequence comes from Ancistrus triradiatus, assembly GCA_025084515.1. Taxonomy (NCBI): domain Eukaryota; kingdom Metazoa; phylum Chordata; class Actinopteri; order Siluriformes; family Loricariidae; genus Ancistrus; species Ancistrus triradiatus. The sequence continues at coordinate 361,679 of JAJAGP010000505.1, forward strand.
GTAATCATGGTGGAAAATAAGTATTTGGTCACCCACAAACAAGCAAGATTTCTGGCTCTCACAGATGTGTAGCTTCTTCTTTAAGAAGATCTTCTGTCCTCCACTCGTTACCTGTATTAATGGCACCTGTTTGACCTCGTTATCTGTATAAAAGACACCTGTCCACAGCCTCAAACAGTCAGACTCCAAACTCAAACCACAGCCAAGACCAAAGAGCTGTTGAAGGACACCAGGAGGAAAATTGTAGACCTGTACCAGGCTGGGAAGAGTGAATCTACAATAGGCAAGCAGGTTGGTGTGAATAAATCAACTGTGGGAGCAATTGTAAGAAAATGGAAAACATACAAGACCATTGATAATCTCCCTCGATCTGGGGCTCCACACAAGATCTCATCCTGTGTGGAGTCAAAATGATCATGAGAACGGTGAGCAAAAAATCCCAGAACTACATGGAGGGACCTGATGAATGACCTGCAGAGAGCTGGGACCAAAGTAACAAAGGCTACCATCGTAACACACTACGCCGAGAGGGACTCAGATCCTGCAGTGCCAGGCGTGTCCCCCTGCTTAAGCCAGTACATGTCCAGGTCCGTCTGAAGTTTGCCAGAGAGCATATGGATGATCCAGAAGAGGATTGGGAGAACATCATGTGGTCAGATGAAACCAAAATAGAACTTTTTGGTAAAAACTCAATAAGAAATAGAATCTTTCGTTTGGTCATTTTATTAAAAGACTGCATTTTTATTTATTCACTGAATTTACAGTCCTGTATCGTGATATGTACTGTTATCAGGATATGAAATTACTTAGAAACTCTGGGCATATCGCACAGTCCTATCGCAGACAAATGAGTAGTCTAAAGATGCAGAAAGTTACTGCACCTAGTTAACTAGATTCAAAACACCGCATTGAGTATGCAAACTGCATGCTTCTGCTGCTTGGCTAAATGTAGAGTGCCTGCTGAGCAATTACTAGTCAGATTTTTCCACACCACAACATTATGCACCTACTTCTTTTGGATCTCTACTGAAAGCGATGTTATTTCAGACTTGTAACTAGATGTTCCATGAGGCCTGTCAGAATGAGTGTGTGCATATCTGACAAATATACAGTTCGTGGATTAAAGAAAAGAGATGTCATTACCAACGTAAGTGATCGTTGCTTGTTTCCATCTCTGTCGACATCTAGAGAAGCCATCTCAAACTGGAAGGGAATGAAGTGAAATCCCATAGGTTCTGTCTAAACAAAACGAAAACATGACGCTGTGTGATATCAGTCTGGTAGCTCTGGGCATTTGGGTAAATAAACAGAACATACTTGGTTTTAAAATTGGGATTGGTTACAACCTCTGTTCCTCTAAATGTTTAAGTGGAAGTGCTGCGAGTTCAGCTGCAAACCCGCCTGGGACTTGAACGTATTTGTGCTGTGATCAGACCGACATCGTGTGAGATCTGAGTTAAAACGGGGGTGTAATTTGCCTTGCCTTTGAAGCCTCAGCCTCAGCGTGTCACTCACACCCAGGCACTAGGAGATGGAGGAACCTCTCCCTGTCTTGCCTTAATCTTTCTTCTCTCCTTACCTTATTTTCTTCTTCATTCTTACCCGGTTTCTCGCTCCTGCAGCACATGTTTGGCTAGTCTGGATGGGTTTGTTTTATGTCATTCTCTCTCACTTTTACTCCTCCATTGCCTGCTGCAAATCACAGCTTTCCCCACGCTCCATCAGTGATTGAGAACACCTCTCTCACCCTCCAACGACCGATTTCACCAGTTTTCCATCACATACACACACACTTTCACACTCTAGTCTGAGCCTCATATTACCTCACTACGGACCCCAGCAAATAAGAGAAAGTTGTGCTACCAGTCTCTTTCTCACTCTCTCATTTTGGTCCAGCCTATACCGGGCAGATCATTGATGGACTTAGCAACGCTGCAGAGCCACAGACCCAGGGCATTGATCGGTCTCGTAATCGGCATGGATTTCTGCTCAAAGTGGTGAAAAATTTGCCATGGCGTATGGCTGAGCAATTCTTGGAGTGATTATACAGATAATTGATTTAAAAACTGATGTGTGATCTTCAGTACTTCACAGTTTTGAACGCCAGTCGTATTTCTGGCCTAAAGTGGAATGAGATGGGAAAGAGAAAGGACACACGCACACAAAACAGGAATGTCAGACTGACGTTGCATTCGCAAGGACATTTTTGACATGTGCACAAAAAAGGCATTCTAGAACACTGCGTTGATAGACAACAGGCACCAGTGCTTGGTGCTGTCATCTGTTACAAATGTTTCCCAGAAAAAAATCTGATGAAACGTACTCAGATGTGACCATGCATCAACCAATCAGATAGGCAATTAAGTCATGCAGATGTGTTAAAAAAAAAAAAGCTCTGTCATCTGATAATCTTTTTGAGAGTTGCAACAACAGTGTGTCAACCAAGCAGGGACTGTGCTGGCCAGACAGAATGTTTGTATTTTTGTAGGACAAGATGGAGGTTAATTTAAAGTGTTATTGTTATGTAGAACTCGGCACTATTCTCTAAACTACTTCTTAGACTTACTACATATACCACCTTAAGCCTATAAGTCAAGTCAGATCTATTTATATAGCGCTTTTTACAATGGAGCATTGTCTCAAAGCAACTTTACAAGTTTAGATTATCTCCTAATAACTACGTCCAATCCCAAATTGAGCAAGCCTAGGGTGACAGTGGCAAGGAAAAACTCCCTGAGTGTTATGAGGAAGAAACCTTGGGAGGACCAAGACTCAAAAAGGGACCCAACCTCCTTGGGCGGCGTAGATGATAAATCTAAGAGCGAAACTAAAGAGTCAAAGTTCGAATAAAATGTGAAGTATGCACATCGGCATTAAGTAGTCCTGGTATGATGGGGCTGGAGCTGATGACGGAAGCAGCTTGAGTGGAGCTACAGTGGATGAACATCATGTGTGGGGCTGGAACGGCCGGAACACAGCTCGGAGAGAAAACAGAAAATGTAATTAGTTATTGATTAAGAGCACAGTGTCTATTAACAATCACTGATGCCATGTGTAGCATGAGACCCCGGCAGCATTAGCTATAGCAGCATAGCTAGAAAGAGGAGTACTGGTAGGTAACAAAGCCAAGAGGGATCACATGAGACATTGGCAACCCCACGGGAGGCAGAAGACAGCAACCCAACGTCTCTGATCACCATAAGACTCTTTGACTATGAACCCCCAGCTCTGCCCTTATTCTAAGGCAAGGATGCACGAGTCAAGATCACGAGGACCGAAGCCCAGTTCAGCCAGACCGCCCACTCGACACTCCCGGCTAGCGGACAAGGCAGGCAGGCCAGACATGACTCCAGACTCCGGCCCCAGTGACCCAAGCCATGCATCCATTTCTAAATCTAGTCAAAAGCCTGTGGAAATAGGTATGTCTTTAGCCTAGACATAAAAATTTGGAGAGTGTCTGAGTCTCGAACGAAAGTGGGAAGTTTATTCCAGAGTTGGGGGGCCATGTATGAGAAAGCCTTTCCCCCTGCTGTGACTTTTTTAATTCTAGGAACTAAAAGAAGTCCTGTACCCTGTGAACGAAGTAGACGAGTTGGATTGTAAAACTCTAAGAGGTCACTCAGATAATGTGGGGCCAAGCAGGTCATGTGTACACACACGTACTGTAAGATTCCCACTCCCATGCTATAACATGGGGAAACTGATGGATGACAAAAATGTCATTGGGAACGCAACCTTAAAAAAGTAGCAGTGAAAGCCATATGCCGTCGGTCTAGATTAGAAAGTCTCTCACTTCAGACAAGCCACTTAAAAGAAAGCATTTGTTAAATAGGACTGTGAGCCACTTATCACACTAGCTGTCCTTGTGACATTTGATGCATTCACATGTCCTTTGGATATGATATACAATATTTGTACAAGAGTCAGAAACCACAAATTCAAATAGACTAGCAAGTTACTCATGTCTTAGTGTCAGGAAAATCAGAAACAACAGATATTTAACAAAAAATTACAAATAAGCTTCCACAACTACATATCATATCGAGTAATTCAGTATTCAGTGTGTCGACCTGTTGCATTTATTATGGCTGTCGTTATTTTCCCAGTAGACTTGCTTTCAGTTTTTCAAATAAACTCATTAATTATATACTTAATTAAGTAATAAACATTCTTGTTCTCACTTGTAAAGTTATACACAGTGAGTGCGTTTACAGGCACTCTAATCCAGTCATAGTCACATTTCTGCAGTTAGCTCATTATTCAAGTGGTCATATATACAGCATACTCCGATATAGAAATCAGATTAAAAAAAAAATCAGATACAGAGAGCTGGACTTGATCTCAGTAATCAGATATCTCAGAGAAGATATACCTTTACTGCAATTTCAATAGGTTTTTCATAACACGGCAGTGTAACATGACTGCCTTTGACTACTTTTGAAATGAGTTTCCATAGACTGGAACAGACAAGCCCAGAATTAAATTCAGCACCCGCGAAACGGCTATGGAACACTTTGGGGAGACTCAAACTCAAACTGAAAAAGTAAATGCTCAAGAAAATTAAGAATTTAATTGGTTAATATTAAAGTTTGAAGTTTACATCACATCTTTACCACATCTAGCACTGTGGTAGCCTAGTGGTTAAGGTACTGACCTCTGGACCTGAAGGTCCAGGGTTCAAATCCCACCTCTGCCAAGCTGCCACTGTTGGGTCCTTGAGCAAGACCCTTAACCCACAATTGCTTGGATTGTAAGACTGTATCAGTTGTGAGTCGCTCTGGATAAGGGCGTCTGCTAAATGCTGTAAATGTAAATCTTTTTGTGAGATTATTTGCTGGTTGCAAAGTAGAAATTGTTACCTATTGTTACCTGAGTCATGTAAACCAGAAATTTCCCAAAACTCTTTGTCTAATATGTACAGCTCGAGTTTCTCGGCAGTTGCTTGACTTATCAAAGCTCATCTTAGATACCCAGTGACTGATATTTTAGAGCATTTTTTGTATTTTCTCAGTAATGGTTTTTTGACAGTTATACATCTTTTCAGTCTGTAGAAGATTTGTTCAGAACTGAATCAATACTAGTTCCTGTTTCTGAAAGATTAAGGATTTAAGTGCCATTTATCTGATGACAATGGGTTTGCTGCTCTACCAGGTTTTCCTTGGGTTGTGGGAGTCTCAGTTCAAAATATATTTTGATAATCTTGTGAGTTTCAGTTTTGAAAATCTGTTTTTTTTTTGTTTGTTTTTTCTTATTTGTTCTTCCTTATGCAACTGGAATATCTTGTATTTCATGTCATCGCAAATGGCTTTGTTGGTTATTTTAGATGCAAATGTGAAAGACATCTAAAAAGCATATAAGGTGTGTCTGGATAATTGTTTGTGTTAGTGCTAGTGTCGCTTTGAATACAAACCAAAAATGGCTCTGGAATGAATGTAGTTCTCAGGGGAGCTCCGCGGGCAGGTGTAGTTCCTCCCAAATTAGTCCCTAAACCTGTTTGGATTCCACATAAAACCTATGAAGATACTTTTTAGGAAGCCTTTGCTATGGTTTTTGTAGGAATAGGTTTTTGGTTTTTGGTCTTCCCCAAACTGTAGCCAAAAAGCTGGAACCACAGACTTCTCTAGGATGTTATTGTATGCTGTATCACTGGGATTTCACTTCACTGTAAGTAATGATCTAGCCCAAGCCTTGAAAAACACCAGCAGACTGTTAGTCCCCATTGTATTTACAATTTACACTGTCTGTGTTTCAGCACTTTCTATTCTGCGAGCACTGTTATTGATGACATTTCCCCTTCACAATAACTCTGGACTGTAGACTGTGGTGCTCCAGTGGTTAAGGTACTGGACTATGGACCAGAAGTTCCCAGGTTCAAATTCCATCTCTGTCAATCTGCCACTGTAGGGTCGCTGGGCAAGTTTAAATAGGTAAGAAGTCAACCAGTGACAGAATGATGAAAGTAAAATGTTTAACTATGAATATTAGATGGATGCATGTGAATGTATGTATCTGCTAGCAATGAATGGGACTGAAATGGCCAGCAATTAGAAAGGGTGCCCATATGCTTTTAGTCATGGGTTTGTCAAAATGGCCAGTGAGGTTAAATGGGTAAAGATCTTCTTAATGCCAGCTTTAAGTGCTGCTATAACATTTGAATGGCATGTTCAGATGTGATGTATCAAGGTATTTTTAAAGATTGTACTGGTTTCACAGTATATCCGTTAAAAAAGACAGCGGGAGCTGCTGGCTTGTGCCTGACTCTGCACTGTTGTTAGCTTAAAACTTTGCATATTCAGAGAGGTTATGCTGTTTTAAATGTCTTATTAAATAGATTATTCTGATTGTTTCGGATCCTTCACAGCTTATTTTTGCCATGTATGTAATCCAAACAGCACGCTATAAATGTTTCCATGCGGGAGACATGGTTGTGTTCAAATTGGATAACATAGCCCTTAGTAGTGTCCCTAGTCCATCATCAGTAATGCGGTATGTAGGAAGCCTATCTAGTTGACTCACTAAGTAGCACTCAAAACACAGGCGAAACATGTAATGCTTCCTTCTCATCATGTCAGAAAACAAGCCCTTAAACATGTCTTTTAAACAAACCCCCGAGTGCCTGAAAGGTTGAATTATTATCTGACCTGAACTGAATTGTGAATTAAAGGTAGTAAAAGCACTGTGCTGTTCATGTGGTTGGCCGGCACAGAATCGGTTATATGAGACCGGCTGAAGCCGATCACACTAAAACCGGCCGAATCCATTATATATGTGAATAATGAAGGCTTTAATTAATACAGGATTTACTTTACACCCCACAAAACTACACAAATCAGAATGCATGAAACAGTTGCCGAATGTAAACAGATTTTATTGTCTTATAGATAGAGCTTAAAAGAGAGAGGTGCCTATTTTTGGCTGAAGTATTTTCACTCCAGTAAGACATCCCCCGAATTCTGTGAGTTAATCATTACTCAGAATCAGTCTCCAGAGTTACTGCGTTCATAATGTGGTTCTTCTTTGTATCTTCGGTCACTTTATAATCCAGTTCTGTGTTCTGTTCTTTAATCTGACGGAGCTTTTCCCAGCTGTTAAAAGATTATTTCTAGGCTGTGGTGTATGTTATGCTACCTGGCTAGCGAGCTTTACCCAGCATGCCGTTTGGTGATGTAGTTCTATTCCGAGCTCAGCAGTGCTCATAGTGGCAAAAAATATATAATTTGCTGCCTATTTGTTAGAGCTGTGTTTCTGCTATGCACCGGTATGGAGGTATATAAAGAATGCATACCATACGGGAAATTAACACCGCTGTACCGGTTGAACCGGTACACCACCCAGCCCTAATGGCTACCGATTTCCACCTCAAGACATTTTGTCTGTTGTTAACCATGTTAGAATTCCTGGTTGAGTACGGGTTATGCGAGACTGTAGTCAGACCAGTGGGTAGGAGCAGCACATGGTTTGAATAATGCAAAGAGTAGACAGGTGTGTGACAGGTGTGTTTGGCCTTGGTCTACCACTCTCACTTGAAGCTGTGATTTTGGTTATTTTCTTGATAGTGCCAGCTCTTTTGTGGTGTCTATCCTTGACTCGAACTTGTTCTTCAGAAACAGCCTTGTCCAGACTGTCGGAATTATTAAGGCTGGAGGCTCATTATTTTGAGCCAGACGTGCTAAACTGGATCCTATTTTGGTTCAAGTTGTTGTTACTCCACCTGGAGCCATTTTGGCTCCAGTCAGTGCAATCAGAGCAAAAACGGCCAAGCTCAGGCACTCAAGAGTACTGCAGATTTTGATTCCTACCACCTACCACATGGCACACATTGGCTGCAAAGCGAACACACCTGTTTCTCACGTAGAAATTGGTTCATTAAGTACCAGTGACGACGGAGACTTGGAGCGATGGAGAACTCTAAGAGGGTCTCGCTGCAATCTTGGCTTCTGTCTGTATGCCTCATATGACTGCCATCTTGGATCCCGTTACCAAACACCTGTGACTTGTACACAACTCGGGTTGCTGAAAGCATAATGGTCTCAGCGCAGCTCTCAACTCCAGCAGTGATTTCATTTGACGCCAAGAATGGGACGCTGTTACAGATGAGGAAAGTGAGACACAGAGAGCAGGAGGGTGAGAGACAGAAGCAGATTAGCCAGAAACAGAAAGAATAATTTGAGAAATAAGAGATGTATAGTACATAACAGAAACAAGAGAGATTCAAGGTGTGATTGAGAGACGGAGTGAAACGGAGGGATCACTTAACTCTTAAGTGGATCACCTGCCTGGATTGGAGAGAGAGAAGTGTTGTTGCCATGGCATTGCTGGTTGCACGCTTCTGCGCCTGGTGTGTAATCATCACTGATGCTCACACTCCCCCTCCCCTCATCTACACCTCCTTTGCCCTGATCACTCCTCCACCCCTTTCCTCTTCTCTCAGCCGCTGTAGTCATCGAGAGTGAGACCGTTCTTCAGCTGATGATTTACAATCAACAAATTCTTGTACTCACTTCAGCATCGTGAAACTACAGTACAACATCTAAGACGCACTAGAGAAGAGAGGGATTGCCACTTCTCAGAGCGTCTGTGTAATGAATTTTGCATAATTAATAGCTTCTATGAGCTTATCCCAATTTCCGCCTATTTAGTCATGTCCAATTCCAACCCCATTATCCAGGCCTCCTTCTACTGTGTGGCAGTTTTCAATCAGGCAAGGTGACAACTAACACATTTCTCAGCAGTGTAGTCCTGTCTGAAGGCCCTGGGATAGGGATAGCACTGGACTGCCAATCAGAAACCGGTTTAAATTCCAGCACTGCTAGTTAGTTCACAGTTAGTTCATTGAGCCAGACCCTCTGTCCTTAACTGAAATGCTCATTTGTAAGTCATTCTGGATGAAGACGTCTGCTAAATGCTATAAATGTAAGTATTTTGGTTAACAAGTTTATCTCCATGTACTTGTAGGTTTTGTCTACACAACCAGCTTTGAGAATTATGGTTCGTAACACAACAGCTTTAGTAAACCAAACCGTAACGTTGGTCCTTTAGAAACGTCTTTTGGTTATTTGGGACTGTGGTGGCCTAGTGGGTAAGGTGCAGGACTATGAACCAGAAGGTCCAGGGTTCAAATCCCACCTCAGCCAAAGCTGCCACTGTTGGGTCCTTGAGCAAGACCCTTAACCCACAATTGCTTGGATTGTAAGACTGTATCAAAAAGTCGCTGGTTTGTTTGTCAGTTTAGTTATTTGTGTTTCAATTTGATTTTGAACACCACACAAACAAAATTATTACTGATACCTTACATGAACAGTGATTACAGATTGCTTGTCTAATGACTTCAGAGACGGGGAATTTATTCCACACAGCTGACATTTTCTCTGTTGATTTGCTGCTCCTCAAACAGATGCGTCTGTGCTGATTCACGAACAAGCGTAAATGAAATAAACAGCGTTTTTAAATTACTTTCTCATTTTTTTGTCATTATTAAATTTATATTATAAATTTTAGTGTTTATTTTTGACACTTACATCTATTTAACTCTCACAAGTACTGCTTCTGTTTCCAGCACTCTAAATACAGTCCCATACTTTCTCGTACTCCCAGCCTGCATTTCTGTAATGACGGCCTCTGCTATTTAGTCTCCTTGATTGAAGCAGTCAAAACCATATGCTTTTAGAGTTTGTTTTTTGGTCATAAATGCAACCTTTGTCTGTGTTGACAGAAAATTGGCCAAAGTACTATGTCCATTGGTGCAGTGGTGCTTGTGGAGATGAACACTTGAGTGAAATGGAATGAATGAATGAAGTAATCAAAACTCCTCATTATTTAAGCAAAAGAACATAATGGGGAGTGTTTTATTTGCGAATAACACGATTGTGTTGTGGTCGCAAGCACAAGGCGAAGGCGAGTGCCAAAGATCATCACAGTTATGTTATTTGCGATAACACACAACCTCCAGTTACAACAAAATAAAGAAACAAAGTAAATCAAAGATGTCCATGGTACGCAATGGTAGCAATTCCCTACCCTAGGAATATAGTTTATATAATGCTACCAAGTAAAGTTAATTTGTAATACAGGGCAAATGAAGATGAAAGGAAAAATTGACAAAAATTACAAATAAAATTCATTAAGAGTTAAGTTTAGGCAACACATCATCAGAGTGATACCATTTAGGTGTGAAAAAGCCATGCTGTTATCATAAATATATAACCAATCACACTGTAGGGTCAGAAGTAACGGATGTATTAAAAAAATACCTGTTGACATTAAAAGAGTCACCAAAACAAGGTCAATGCAGAAATTGTAAATTGAAGAATGGAAAAGTTAATCCTGGCTACCATTCTGCCAACAGCTTGCCGATTATCATTGGGGGCAGATCAGGTAGGGAGATTTATTTATTGTTATTAATTATACACATTTACATTTACAGCATTTAGCAGACGCCCTTATCCAGAGCGACTTACAATTGATACAGTCTTACAATCCAAGCAATTGTGGGTTAAGGGTCTTGCTCAAGGACCCAACAGTGGTAGTTTGGCAGAGGTGGGATTTGAACCCTGGACCTTCTGGTTTATAGTCCAGTACCTTACCCACTAGGCTACCACAGTCCTTATAGACTTATTTGTTAAACACCTGATTTGGTTTGTCTTACTGTTTTATCACAGGTGCACGATGCACAACACAGGATTATTGTTTTAGAAGTTCAATAAGCATTCCAGAATCACTTTAAGCAAACAACAATAGGAATGATAGCTTCGCCATTTGCAACTTTTTGTCAAAGGTCTAAATAAATAGGCTAAAGGGAACCTAATGTTTGTGAGGTGCATTTGTGTGCAGATGAAAGGAAGTCGGATTGTTGCCAGGAATCACAATTCGACACAACGCTAGCTGTTTCTCTTGGCACTAATCTGTGATAGGCACCCTCAGTGACCTTTTTAAACTGACAGCAATGGTTGAAACAGTTATCTGTTTGCAGATTAATCCTCCAAATCAAGCGTGTTATGAAAATGCATGATCCTCCATGCGTTAAATGATTAATCTGGTCAAGAATCACTGTATAAAGACGGTGTTGATGCTTGTTGGCTAAAGGACTTTACTTTTTTCATCAGCTCTTGCTGTGTGGCCATCAGTCTTCTCCTCCATTTTTAACCTGCTGTACTTTGCTGCTAGTCCTTCATGCCCCAGGTGACAGAAATCCAATTTCACTGTGTCTCTGGGAAAGAATCTCTCTGGTTGACGAGAGTTATTGGGCATGCAGGAGATGCAGCTTCCTTCTCCTCATTCTTTCACTGCCCTTTGGGGCTCGGGTCCTTCCAGAAAAGGATACGGCCAGGCTGGTGTCGCTGCCAGGGGTCAGAAAAGTTAGGGATAGGGATGTGTTGCCGACAGCTTATTGGAGGCAGAGGAATTATGTGGCATCATGCCAGTGTGGTCTATGTCTGCACTGCTTCCTTTCATTGTCCTTTTGAAAGTAGGAGATGCTAGTCTGGACAGCACAAGCCGGATGCTCTGTGTGTTTCTTCCAGACACAATGCAGAGGGCTTTGAGTTGAGGTTTTGTTCTGGAAACAAAATTTGTGTTATAGAAACTAGGAAGGCATCTGCTCCAGATCATTGCTTTTGTTTAATTGCAGGCCTAACTGCCCAATCACCCACGCACTTCCAGCTTTGTCACGTTAGAAGTATCAGGAAGAATCTGCTTGCTTTATATTTACACAAAAAGCATTGCAAATGAATGCACACACACACACACACACACACACACACGCTTGCAGATGATGGACTTCCGCTCTTTAACTCCTGCCACTACTCGTGAATCCGCAGTGTTTGTTGGCCTCTGCTGTTTTGGTCATACTGTTTATGGCCTCAACATCTGGAGTTGTGTGTGTGTGTGTGTGTGTGTGTGTGGTGACTGGTTGAAGACTGCGATGATTCCTGCCTTGCACCCAGTGTTTCTGGGATACTCTCTAGACCAACTGCAACTCACAGCAGGATACAGCACTTAGATTAAAGTTTGTTTAATAGAGCAGTTTGATGAAGTTAAAATTAATAAATGACTGAATTCTTTTAAATTAATGTCAAGTCAGATTTATTTACATAGCTCTTTTTACAGTGGAGCATTGTCTCGAAGCTACTTTACAAGTTTAGATTATCTTCTAATAACTACGTCTAATCCCAAACTGAGCAAGAATAGGGCGACAGTGGCCAGGCCTAAGTGTTATGAGGAAGAAACCTTGGGAGGACCAAGACTCAAAAAGGGACCCAACCTCCTTGGGTGGCGTAGATAAATGTAAGAATGAAACTAATTTATCTAAACTAATAAGTTTTATAGTGATAAATGTATAAATATGCACATCGGCATTATGTAGTCCGATAAACAGAGTCACTCTAGGATCTCCAGTCTAAGTAGGAAAGTCCTTGGCGGAACTTCGTCCCCAGCCAACCGGAGGAGGGAGAGAGTTACTGCCTTCTGGTGTGGCCGGGGTTTAGTGGGGCTGGAGCTGAAGTGGATGAACATCATGTGTGGGGCTGGAACTGGTACAGGAAAACAGCTTTGAGAGACCAACTTATTTTATAATAATAAAAAAGTAAGCTAATCAATGCCAGGTGCAGTCTTTTGACTAGATTTAGACCAGGATGCATGGCTTGGGTCACTGGGGCCGGAGTCTGGAGTCATGTCTGGCCTGCCTGCCTTGTCCGTTAGCCGGGAGTGTCGCCTGGGCGGTCTGGCTGAACTGGGCCGGTCCTCGTGATCTTGACTCGTACATCCTTGCCTTAGACTAAGGGCAGAGCTGGGGGTTCATAGTCAAAGAGTCTTATGGTGATCAGAGACGTTGGGTTGATGTCTTCTGCCTCCCGTGGGGTTGCCAATGTCTCATGTGATCCCTCTTGGCTGTGTTTCCTACCAGTTCTCCTCTTTCTAGCTATGCTGCTATAGCTAATGCTGCCGGGGTCTCATGCTACACTTGGCATCAGTGATTGTTAATAGACACTGTGCTCTTAATCAATAACTAATTACATTTTCTGTCTTCTCTCCGAGCTGTGTTCCGGTACCAGTTCCAGCCCCACACATGATGTTCATCTGCTGTAGCTCCACTCAAGCTGCTTCCGTCATCAGCTCCAGCCCCACCATACCCGGACCACTTAATGCCCATGTGCATATTTTACATTTTATTCGAACTTTGACTCCATGACTTTAGTTTCATTCTTATATTTATCATCTACGCCGCCCAAGGAGGTTGGGTCCCTTTTTGAGTCTTGGTCCTCCCAAGGTTTCTCCTTGCCACTGTCGCCCTAGGCTTGCTCAATTTGGGATTGGACGTAGTTATTAGGAGATAATCTAAACTTGTAAAGTTGCTTTGAGACAATGCTCCATTGGAAAAAGCGCTATATAAATAAATCTGACTTGACTTGACTTGGCCAAGCATGGCTTTAAAATCACTCTTGAAATCTATTACAGCTAGTGTAAATAGAATGTGTTCTTTTGCTTAAATAATATTCTTGGTAATATTGTACATTACCATAGTCACGTAGTCTTTTTGTGGCACTGTAAGTAGAAAGGATGTTTTCACAAGAAAACTGTGTGCAAATGATACATAAGTGCTTCAAAGATACCACTGAAAATACAAGTATAATGCTCCCAGCTACACAGCATCCCTAATGAAACCACATTTTTAATTTATGGAAATTCACAATAATTATAGAAAATACTGTATATGCATTTACAGCATTTAGCAGATGCCCTTATCCAGAGCGACTTACAATTGGTACAGTCTTACAATCCAAGCAATTGTGGGTTAAGGGTCTTGCTCAAGGACCCAACAGTGTAAGCTTGGCAGAGGTGGGATTTGAACCCTGGACCTTCTGGTCCAGAGTCCAGTACCTTATCCGCTATGCTACCACAGTCCCACATTAATAATAACAATAAATAATAATATATAATAATGTACTGTTATGAGTCTGTGTATGATCGCCATTTACAGCTTGTTACAAATAAGTCATCCACACACACACACACACACACACACACACACACACGAGTAAGTTACACTACAAAGACTCTAAACACATCAACCGAGTTAGAACCGGGTCTAGTCCGAACGTGAGCTAATGACGGGTAAGGTAGTTAAACACAGAGACGCACTCTATCTCTTGCCTTTGCTCGTGGGTGCCCAGCATTGATTGGCTGTCGAGGTGACCAGTTGTTTGCTTTCCTTTCATAATTTATTAGCATTTTTGAGTGGATGTTGATGGACATTAAACTGTGCAGTGTTTATATTGAAAAAGGCAAACAGAGAAATTCAGTGGTCATGTAACTGAGCAGGACTGGCCAAACCTGAGCATGTATGGGGTGATCCATAGTGGGGTGTATAGTATAGGACTGGAATTTCAACCTGAAGGTGGGAAATACATATTCATAAAAACATTTGCTACAGCAACACACAGGAAGGAGCACAACACTCAGCCATACTGATTAGTCACAGTGGTGTTGAAATGATACCAAGTGCGTTATTATTATTTATTTATCTATTTCCATAATTTAGTCGCTCCGCTGGAGGAGCTTGATTTCCATTTCGCTGGTATTTTAGACGACGCTGCCGCTTCCTTCCGCCCCTGTATGCACAAAGTAACATGGTGAATTTGATACGCTCAGGATCTTAGAAATTTGATTCTGAAAAAGCACACATGAGAGAGGGACAGGAGGGGCGAAAGAGAGGCACGGAGAGAGACGGAGAGGGTGTTGTGAGAGGATGTTGGAGCAAAATATGCTTTCTTTCTTCCTATTTCTCACTCCAGTCTTCTCACTCCCATACTCTCTCTCTCTCCTCTCTCTCTTTCTTTCTCTCTATCTCTGCAGCAGTGGCCCCTGTTCAGATGACAGAATGGTAGGTGACTCATCAGGGAACTGCTTGCAACTATGGACAGAGAGAAATGAAGCGGGGGAAGGGAGAGAGTGAGACAGAGCGAGAGAGAGAGAGATGAATTCAAATCAGTCTTGCTTGACTGCTGCTGTTTATTGGTTCACAGAAGCATCTGGAAAGACGCTAATGACTCCTCCCCCATGAATCACAAACAGAGTGTATGTGGTGTGGTTAGACTTCTAAGTGGTTCTGTCTCTTTATAGAAACTGGCTATATGGTAGGTATGACAATGGAACATCAGCTTGCTTTGTTGTCACCAAGTCCCCCCTATTATTAATGGTATAAATACACTACATAGCGAAATGTTTGCGTATAGATGAATATCACAACCATATGTACTCCATACGTATCCAAAACCATGGATGCTACTATGGATTTGTGCTTCTTTGCTTCTAGGACAATTCAACATTTTTTGGGATGGCTTGCCACTAGATTGATACATATACACACTATGGGTGTGCGATTTTGACAAAAAAATTATATCTTGATATTTTCTTGGATGTTGTCGATAACGATAATTAGACGAACTTCAGTAATGCACCTACATTACATGATGCTCTGAATACGTGAACTCTTAAGGCATGTTTTGGCCTGTGCTTTTGCAAATTGAGTGACCTACTTGTTTTTTACTGTGGGTAGCAAGTGTTTGTCTTGGGATGCTGTGTTCTTTTTCCACTCCTTGTTATGTCCAAATAACTCAATTTTAGTTTCATCAGTACACAGCACTTTATTCCAAAATGAAGCTGGATTGTCCACATGTGCTGTAGCACAACCTCAAGTGACTCTGTTTGTGGCGTGGTCTGCAGAAAAGGCTTCTTCTGCATTACCTCTCCCATACAGCCTCTCCTTGTGGCAAAGTTGCGCTGTATAGTTGAACGATGAACAAGTGACACCATCTGCAGGGCAAGATGAGGTTGGGTAGGTCTTTGGGAGTGGTCTGGTGGCTTGACTAACATGACCTGTTCTCACCATCCTTCGCCTCTGCCTATCTGAGATTTTTCTTGGTCTGCCACTTCGGGTAGTTCCTTAACTAGAACTGTGCCTGTGGTCTTCCATTGCCCTCACTATGTTCCCTCACAGTGGAACCTGACAGCTGAAATCTTGAGAGAGCCTTTTCCCTTTCCCTGAATCCATGATGTTGAACAACCTTTGTTTTCATGCCATTTTGAGAGTTGTTTTGAGGCTTCCCATGGTTGCCACTCTTCAGAGAGATTGCAAGAGGAGAAAAAAACTTCCAATTGGCCACCTTAACCCTTTCTCATAGTTGGATTCACTTGTGTATGTAGATCAAGGGTCAATGAGCTTACAAAACAAATTTTGTGTTCCAATAATTAGTGCTAAAGGTATTCAAATGACAAGGGTGCCCAAATTTATGCACCTGCCTAATTTTGTTTGAATAATTATTGCACACTTTCTGTAAAACCTATAAAATTAATTTCACTTCTCAAATATCACGGTGTTCATCTGCTATATGATATATTTACCTGACATTGCTGAGCTGGACAACCAATGATTTATAAAGAAAAATCATGAAAATTATCAGGGGTGCCCAAACTTTTTCATACGACTGTACACACTGGAAAAGTACTAATATTTTACTCATCTTTGCATTTACCACCTAAACAATTTGGCAACAAATCTCCACAGAAACACTGAAGAACCTATCAGCTGCACCTTGTTGGAGACAAGGATTGAAATATTCAGTCCATAGCCCAGGGCCCTAACCACTGTCACAAGATACCATGTAATGCCACAAGAGCAGTGAAGTTTGGCAGTAAGGTCGGCCTCACAGTCCCTATAGTACTTCATCGTAAATGTGTAGGATGGGATTGAAGTTTGGGCTTTGTGCAGATAAGTTCATTCACACCAAACACAGCCATTTCCAAATAATTTCATTATTGATTTAAGGGTAATTCTTATGCTGAAACAAAAAAGAAGAACATATCCAACTGGTTGCTATATAGCAACAAGTAGAAGCACATGGTTCTCAAGAAAATGATTTCAGGGAATCTAAGGGACCAGCACCAAAATATGAAAACACCTCTAGTCTTTTATTCTCATCCACCAACTTTTTTAGGCATTATTCAGTGCTGTGCAAAAGTCTTAAGCCAACATTATATTAGATATGGTATTGTATTAGCAATGGTAAATTTACATTTATAGCATTTAGCAGACGCCCTTATCCAGAGCGACTTACAACTGGTACAATCTTACAATCCAAGCAATTGTGGGTTAAGGGTCTTGCTCAAGGACCCAACAGTGGCAACTTGGCAGAGGTGGGATTTGAACCCTGGGTCTTCTGATCCATAGTCCATTACCTTAACCACTAGGCTACCACAGTCCACAGTCCAATTATACATGGTAAATGTATAATTGTTTGTCAAGCCTTGTTATCAGCATACAACTAAAAAATACATAAAATTTGTAGGAAGTATTAAAAAACTGGAAAAAAAATCTGAAAAACTGCTTCTATAGACTACAGTGACAAATATTTAGTGTGACCTCTAGCAGCTTCATCAGGATGCCCTGTTGACCCTTCTACATCCGAAGAAGCTTGATCAGGAATGTCTTTTTGAAGGGTAACAGCCAGTGAATCACTTTTGCAGAACGGGAGCAGGGTGAAAAGGATAAGATGTGCTAAAACTCACAAAGATTAGTATGAAGATCAGTGGAAAAGAGTAGTATGGAGTGACGAAACCAAGATTGACAGTTTTGGGTCCACAATATGTTATACATGGTCATTAAACCATTCAATCTAATGGTGGCCTAAGACTTTGGGACAGCAATGTATATTCATTGGGTGGCATTCTCTGACATTCACCAAGCCAGACTGTCACACCATGGTGTCCAGTGGCTTCGCATCTTTTAAGTTGAAGTACAACATTGCGCCTGAGGCTGCTTGGCCATGGAGACCCAAACACTGCAGATACTAACAGTGGAAATGTTGTTTCCCACACAAGTTTCAACTTATTAGTGAGTGTTGCATCCAAGATCTGACAATTTTTACACTTTAGTAGTCTCAGACTGTGGCTTCTGGCTTTGCCGCTAAGCTGTTGTTGCTCCTATATGTTTCAATTACAGTTGCAGTTACAATTATCCAGGGCAGCTCTGTCAGGGGACAGCACAGTGGTGCAGTAGTTAGTTCTTTCACCTTACAGCTTCAGAGTTTCCTGGTTGAATTCCAGACTCGGCCTGTGTGGAGTTTGTGTGTTCTCCCAGTGTCTGCATGGGTTTTCCATGGGGTGCTCCGGTTTCCTCCTACATTCTACCATGCATTAGGTCAATTGGTGTCTCTGTAGTGCCCCAGTGTGAGTGACTGCATGTATGGTTTTTGTGCCCTGCAATAGATTCTGGATTGGTTCTCACCTTGAGCCCTGTGCTGCTGGTTATGTCCAGGCTCCCTATGGATTTAAGTAGGTATGAAAATAAATGAATGAGCCAAATTCTTGACATACATTATAAAGTCAAAAAAATACCCACGATATTACAAGAATTAAAAACTAAGAATGAAGGTCTAGTCAAGTCAAGTAAGAATTATTTATACAGGTAAGTGCAATTTCAAGAGCATCCAATCAACATCGATTTGCTTTAACGACCAAGCTCTCCAGTCTTAAGAAATAACAATAAATTATAATAGGAAATAAAAATCTGTCTTTTAACTCCGGACGCCATTCAGTGCGGTCACCTCAACAGCCAATCAATGCCACGGATCCACAAGCAGAGACAAGTGGTACTCCTTTGTTTGTTTCCCCATTACCTTTATATTCTCTCGAACCTATAACTGGTTCACATTTCACTCGCTGAGTCTCTGTTTTATCTAGCTGATCTTCTGTGTTGTTTGTAATACTGTCTATCAATGCGTTATTAAATTGTTTCCGTCAAACAAAACTATCAGGTCCATCATACAATCCTCTTAAGTGTTATTGCTTTCACATTCACAGAGTCGTAACAGTACATTATTGTATTTATTATAGTTATTGTGAAGGTTTAGCATGTGTGTAACAGTTTAGGCTTCCACTCGGTATTTCTGACACATTTATCTATCGTGTGCAAGCAGATTTCTTGTGAAAATACCCTTTATATTTACATTACAGTAATATAAGACTATGTACCTATGGTAAAGTCTGATCAACAACCATTTCGGTCAACAACCTCATTCACAGAACGTAATGTGGACGTTAAACGTGCATACCTGTATAGAACTTTTTTACAATAAAGCACTGTCTCAGAGCAGCTTTACTGTAATCTAGGCCCCCAGAACCAATCATGACTAGCACGACAGTGGGAAGGAAAATCTCACTAAATGTGAAGAGTCTATAAACAGAACACAGCTGTGCCAAGTGTATCATGAGACTCCGGGAGCACTAACTATAACAGCATAGATAGAAAGGGGAGAACCCTAAGTAACACAGTCAAAAGGGATAACATGAGGCATTAGTATCCTGCCTCCCCAGGAACCAACAAAGCTGAGTGATTGTACACGACAGGCTAGAAGACAACAATCCAACATTCCAGATCACCACAAAACTCTTAGACGATGAACTACAATGATCCAGAGATTGGATTAAGGACTAGAAATCAGATTTAGAAATACAATAAAGAGAGCTGGATTTGAGCTCAGTAATCAGATTTCTCAGTGCATGTATACTCTTACTCTGATTTCAATAAGTTTTCTCAGTCAGTGCATGCATGCATATGCAATCGGGATGCTCTTTTCTTTCACGGGATCGGGCAACCCCCGGAATTAAATGTAACATCGTGAAATGGAAGACTCTGAAACACAGTATATGCTCAAGAAAGTTAGCTAATATTTAAAGTTTGACGTTAACGACACAGTAGAAATCTGATTATTGCCCGAGGCATGAAAACCCAGAGCTTTCCCATTATCTGATTACCTAAGTGCGTTTAAACTCATTGATCAGATTACGGACAAAATCTGATTTTCTGTAGGTATCAGATTATTAAGTGCATGTAAACACACTCATAGAACCCTTGAGTAAAGGCCCTTAGCCCCAAAACATTTAACATACAAACAAACTCGTAAAAGTTTATTGGCTGCTCTGACAAGTGCCCTTAGACTTCCATAATAAGTGAGTATGGCATAAACATGCTCCAGTTCTTCCTTCCAGTTGAGTAGAAAGTCCAAAATGTCTGTGGTAACTGTTGATACACTATCGAATCGGTAGATAGAGATCAAGATGAAAAGTGTTTGAATACTTCTTAGGTGTTCTGCTCATTTTAAAATTGATTTCCCATAAGATCAGTCGATACAGCTTTACCTTTGATGTGATTCATATATAACTGCATTAATGCAATTCTGGAGACAGCTGAATGTAGCATCCCGTTTCGAAACCCAAAATCAGACCTGCATTGGTGGAGTTTGCATGTTCTCCCCATGTCTGCTTGGGTTTAGTCCGAGTACTCTGGTTTGCGCTCACATTCCAGAGATATACTTTGGCTCTAAATTGTCTCAGTGCAAATGTGTATGATTAGTTTTGATGTACCCTTGCTCTTGTCAGGAATAGCCATTGATGCATAGAAACAGTGGTAGCGCAGAGGTTAAGGTACTGGACTATGGACTAGAAGGTGCAGGGTTCAAAACCCACCTCAGCCACTGTTGGGTTTTTGAGCAGCATTTAGCAGATGCCCTTATCCAGAGCGACTTACAATTGGTACAGTCTTACAATCCAAGCAATTGTGGGTTAAGGGCCTTGCTCAAGGACCCAACAGTGGCAGCTTGGCAGAGGTGGGATTTGAACCCTGGATCTTCTGGTCCATAGTCCAGTACCTTACCCATTAGGCTATCACAGTAACTGTAAATGCAAATGATGCTGCGTCTGTAGAAATGTTCTTATACCTACAGCATGAGTAGCCAAAAATCGGAGTGGCCAAAATTCTTTAAGGCATATCAGAGACTCCAAAACAATCCACAAAGTAAGTTACTCCACCACAAATAGTTGCATAATGAGGATGTAAGCATGCATTGATCATTGTGGAAGTACGTATGTGGAACTACGATCATCTGGATCTTTATGCATATCCTTTGGAGCATGATGATTCTCTCAGTCAGCCATTGAAACGATCTGGAAATCATCCTCAATCCGAACTGCCGACACATACCTTTGAGACGTGTCTCCCATAGCAGCGCAGCGTTAGCTGGTGCGCGGTGGCTACGCTGTTATACTCAGGCACTTGTGAAGGCCACCCGCTCTTTAGAGCTGACATTCACACTGGGATCTTTTCAGTAAATCAGGCATTTGACCAGCAAAACCTGTGGCGTCTGCTGTAAGCTGAATTGAGTCTCTGATGTTCATACGGGGTACTCCACATGCTCATTCAGAGGAATATGGTCTCGTACATACTGTACACTACAGATCAAGTAGAACGAGATTTAAAAAAATTAAAAAGCATTGAACAAAAAAACCTTCTTGGATCTATTCAGCATCACCATATTCATAATCTGTAGACAGTGTGTGTATAGATTTGCCGATGTGTGACTTATTAGTCTCATACAGCTCATTGTGTCCCCTTGGCCACTGGCGTGTGTGTGTGTGTGTGTGTGTGCTTTCTCAAGCATGGCAGTAAATGCTTCTGCTCAGCCTAGCACATCACACCAGCATCTGCGCAGCTGTGCTGGTGACTGCTCCACTGAGGGGGGCACACACACACACACACACACACACACACACACACACACACACACACACACACACACACACCAGCCTCAGTACTGTCAGGAGCTTCTTGCTACGACTTGATACATGAAAAGATGAAAAGAATTGCATTGTGTTTAATCAAGCGAGTTCAAAAATACAGATTGATTCAGATGTCAGTGTATGTATTCATTGGCATACTGATATACCAGATGTCCACATTACTCCTTTCTCTACTGTTCCTCTCCTCCTCCATTTATAGGTTCATGCAGACACTACACTGATATTGATCTTAGAGATCCCAATATGTAATGTGTTTAGCATTGCTAATGTTTGATGGAGTGGCTGCTTTAACTGCAGGTATTAAGAATTGAAATTGTTTTTCGACCCCAATGTTTTGGGGTCAGCCCAATTCCATGGTAATTTAATCTAGCCAGTGTAAGCTCTCTAAATGTATAGTTAACGTTCATTCATTCATTCCTTGGTCAGGGTGGTGGGAAAGACAGTACCCAACCGGTGCGCAAGGGAGGAACAACCCTAGACAGGGCACTAATCTATTTACAGTAAACATGGACATTTGAATTCATTCAAGACATTCAAGACGCTATCATTGGCGTTTGTATATGCCTGTCCTATTGTAGGTAGTACTCCTTTGTTTGTTCCCCCAATGTCTGTATATTTGTTCTAACCTATAACTATATAAACAGAATCCAACTATGAGAAAGTGTTAAGGTGGCCAATTGGAAGTTTTTCTCCTCTTTGCATCTTCTCTGAAGAGTGGCAACATGGGAGCCTCAAAACAACTCTCAAATGGCCTGAAAACAAAGGTTGTTTAACATCATGGTTCAGGGAAAGGGAAAAGCTCTCTCAGAGATTTCAGCTGTCAGTTTCCACTGTGAGGAACATAGTGAGGCAATGGAAGACCACAGGCACAGTTCTAGTTAAGGAACTCCCGAAGTGGCAGACCAAGAAAAATCTCAGATAGGCAGAGGCGAAGGATGGTGAGAACAGTCATAGTCAAGCCACA
>JAJAGP010000506.1:0-30000 GCA_025084515.1 Ancistrus triradiatus
CAGTTAGCTTCTGTAAGTAGCCGCTAGCTAAACCTAATTACTTAGGACATCAGTTAGCTTCTGTAAGTAGCCGCTAGCTAAACCTAATTATTTAGGATATCAGTTAGCTTCTGTAAGTAGCCCCTAGCTAAACCTAATTATTTAGGACATCACAGTTAGGTTCTGGAAGTAGCCACTAGCTAAGCTTAATTATTTAGGACATCACAGTTAGTTTCTGTAAGTAGCCACTAGCTAAACTTAATTAATTAGGACTTCACAGTTAGCTTCTGTAAGTAGCCACTAGCTAAACTTAATTAGTTAGGACATCAGTTAGTTTCTGTAAGTAGCCACTAGTTAAACGTAATTACTTAGGACATCACAGTTAGCTTCTGTACGTAGCTACTAGCTAATGCTAATTATATAGGACATCACAGTTAGCTTCTGTAAGTAGCCGCTAGCTAAACTTAATTATTTAGGACATCACAGTTAGCTTCTGTAAGTAGCCACTAGCTAAACCTAATTATTTAGGCCATCAGTTAGCTTCTGTAAGTAGCCACTAGATAAACATAATTACTTAGGACATCAGTTAGCTTCTGAAGGTAGCCGCTAGCTAAACCTAATTATTTAGGACATCACAGTTAGCTTCTGTAAGTAGCCGCTAGCTAAACCCAATTATTTAGGACATCACAGTTAGCTTCTGTAAGTAGCCGCTAGCTAAACTTAATTATTTAGGAAATCAGTTAGCTTCTGTAAGTAGCCACTAGCTAAACTTAATTACTTGAGACGTCACAGTTAGCTTCTGTAAGTAGCCACTAGCTAAACTTAATTAGTTAGGACATCAGTTCGTTTTTATAAGTAACCACTAGCTAAACATAATTAATTAGGACATCACTTACCTTCTGTAAGTAGCCACTAGCTAAACGTAATTAATTAGGACATCAGTTAGCTTCTGTAAGTAGCCACTAGCTAAACTTAATTATTTAGGACATCACTTACCTTCTGAAAGTAGCCACTGGCTCAACTTAATCATTTAGGACATCAGTTAGCTTCTGTAAGTAGCCGCTAGCTAAACCTAATTACTTAGGACATCAGTTAGCTTCTGTAAGTAGGCACTAGCTAAACTTAATTATTTAGGACATCAGTTAGCTTCTGTAAGTAGCCACTAGCTAAACTTAATTATTTAGGACATCAGTTAGCTTCTGTAAGTAGCCACTAGCTAAACCTAATAATTTAGGACATCAGTTAGCTTCTGTAAGTAGCCACTAGCGCACTGTTAGCCTCCAGCTTTATCACATATGGTTATTTCACGCATTAGTTTTGTCCTATAGGTTTATTTCATGCTAGTCGAAGCTCGTTTGAAGACAAATGACAGGAAGGCGATGCAGACAGCTGCTGGAGGTTTGTGGCCCGGGTTTGGGGGTAACTTCCACGTGTCTGTATGATCTATTGTCTCTATCTGTCTCTGTCCCTGAGCCTCTCCCTCCAAATCGTTCTAGATACAGAGACTGGAGCCAGCAGTGCTATTGTACAGCCTGGCAGAGGACCAAGGTCAGTCCTGCGACCGCCTGCCAAGAGCACAACAAACACACACATACACACACACACAGACACACACGGACACACACACACACAGTGTTTACAGACCCATACAGACTTTGGTATATACAGACTCATTGGTCTGCAGACTCAGCGCTAACACAGTGCTCAACCTGAACGATTCAGCAGAATAAAACTATTGCAAACTCAGTGTGAGTCTGAATTTATGAAGTTCTACAGATATTGATCACATCCTAAGAGTCCATTCCTCGACTCTGCAGTGCAAATTCTTACATTTATAGTTTAGCATTACTTTTTATATAATTAATACAAATTATGACAACACAATGAAGTTAACTGTATAAGAAAACAAGAAATACCTCCATACAGGACTCCCGAAGATCTCCTATTCTCTATATATAGAGCATTATTAGCCTGTGGCTTCAGTGTTTAAGGTATTGGACTCTGGACCAGAACATCCAGGGTTCAAATCCCACTTCTGCCAAGCTTCCACTGTTGGGTCCTTAAACCACAATTGCTTGGATTGTAAGACTGTATCAATTGTAAGTCGCTCTGGACAAGGGGGTCCGCTAAATGACATAAATGTAACTGTACTGAGAACAGCTCTGGTAAGGGACGTAAACGATTTTTCTCCATTGGTCGCTCTTTGCTGTGCGATAGCAGTTGCATCTAATAAACACACCAACGTCACTGTAGAGCTTAACGAAACGGCTCGCACCCAAGACATCTCATAGTCATAAACATGCACTCAACATGTTCTTAGTAATAAAAGATGCCAATAAAATGAATAATCAGCATTATAAATGATCGTTTCGGGTAATCGCTGTTGTTTTTTTGTTTACTGAAGCAGTAAAGAATGCATCCTGGTGAAGTTTATATTGTCCACTCTCTGCAATCTGTTATAAATCTGTAATAATGACTTGACAGTCATAATCAATGAATATGTTACTCCACGGTGGGCAAACAACAGGCGATTTCTTGCGATAAGTGGACAAAGTATTGGGACACCTACACATACAGTGTACACCAACCTGTACACCAACCTGCTTGCCTATTGTAGATTCACTCTTCTCAGCCTGTGCAGGTCTACAATTTTCTTCCTGGTGTCCTTCAACAGCTCTTTGGTCTTGGCCATGGTTGAGTTTGGAGTCTGACTGTTTGAGGCTGTGGACAGGTGTCTTTTATACAGATAACGAGGTCAAACCGGTGCCATTAATACAGGTAACGAGTGGAGGACAGAAGAGCTTCTTAAAGAAGAAGTTACAGGTCTGTGAGAGCCAGAATCTTGCTTGTTTGTGGGTGACCAAATACTTATTTTCCACCATGATTTACAATTAAACTCTTTAAAAATCCTACAATGTGATTTCCTGGATTTTTTTCTCATTTTGTCTCTCATAGCTGAAGTGTAGCTATGATGAAAATTACAGACCTCTCTTTCTAAGTAGGAGAACTTGCACAATCAGTGGCTGACTAAATACTTTTTTGCCCCACTGTCACACCCATTGTAAATCTCTAGGCATTAATATGGAGTTGGTCACCCCCTTCACAGCTACACCAGCTTCCACTTTCTCACAAGGAAGGCTTTCTATAAAATTTTGGAAATTTTGCCCATTCATCCAGAAGAGAATGTGACCACTGTGTTACTTGAGCACCATAAAATAATAATGATATGAATAATTATATAATATAAAAATGAATAACAACAATGGTTGTGAGAAGAAGTTTGTGAACGCTTTTCAGTTAGATGGATTCCTCCAATAATTAAGTATAAATAATAACCTGGGTCCCTGGATCTGTGTGGAACCAACATTCCTCCTGCACCAGTACTTCAAACTTGCTGCCTTTTGCACTTTCAATAAGGCTGTGGCTCTGTTTGCTTAAAGATGTGATATGGTGTGGGTGTGTGTGTGTGTGTGTGTGTGTGTGTGCTAATTAAACAATAAGATTAATAGGAATTTACACAGAAGACGTTGCATTACTGATCACAGAGAGAATGACACTGAACGTTGTGTTACCTGAACACAGTGCAATGATAACGAAGTCCAAAACAGACAGCACTCGTGTGTGTGTGTGTGTGTGTGTGTGTGTGTGTGGTTGACAAGGCAGAAAGTGGAACTGTGAACTTGATTAAACTCGCAGCTGGTTAGAACCGGCCGGTGCAGAGAGAGGAACCAATCTGACGGATGACTTAACACACTGCAGAGAACAGTGGAATTTCATTAGACAATGAGGAAGCAGAGTCACAGAGTAAACACACACACACACACACACACACACACACACACACACACACACACAGAGACCGAGAGAATAAGGTTCAGAGAACAAACTGAGGAATAGAGTTGTAGGTTAAAGAGCACACACGCCATACACACACACACACACACAACGTAATGATCCAAGCAGAGAAGTCTCATTACAGATGATAAACCACAATTCATTTACTGGACTTGTTTAGTTCTGTCTGGGGTTTAAGGTTCTTGTACATTCAGTAATACAAAAATTAACAGGACTTTGTTGTGTTTAAACAAAAGTAAAGTACAAAACAGTACAAACAGTGCAGGTCAAACTCTAAATATATAAACATACAGGTATGCAGCATTAGTCCATCCAATCAATGACGTAAAAATTATACTAAATTATAACAGGAAATAAAAATCTGTCTTTTAACTGTCTTTAAATGGCGTAGATGCTGTACAGCAGTGGCCAACGTATGAAGTTGGAGTATACAGTACTGTACTGAACTCCATATTTAAAAATAATAATTATGAGATTCCTGTGTTAATAATCTTTGTGAGCTTTAGTCTTTTCACCCTGTTCCCCTTATGAAAAAGTGGTTTCTAGGCTGCTAACCTTCCAAAAAGACCATTCCTGATCCTGATCGGACTGTAGAAAGGTCAACTGGGCATCCCAATAAAGCTGCCTGATGCTGTTATTGGTCATGTGTAAGGGAAGGAAATGCTAAATACTCACCACTGTGGCCTATAGAAGCTGTTTTCTGGTTTTATTCTAATACAGAGACTGAGAAATAATTCTATTTGGTCATTACAGCATTGCTTAATCTATTGGTGACCTAAGACTTTTGCACGGTACTATAAAAACACGCTTTATGGTTTACCTTGATGATTCATCCAAAACTTTAACAAAACACAAAGCTTTGTTTGAAGTACAACGATGGAAAAACAAAACCTTATCCTGTTCAATAGCTCATCATAAAATAAACATAGTATGTGCCACTGTTTATAACTACTATTTGCTCCAACCGAGGCAGACCTTCGACTCACACTGTGGCTTCACCCTGGCTGGGTACTGAATCAGGATCTGCGAGTATAAGTTCATGGTACTCTCCTGGAAAAGACTGGGTGCTCTTACAGTAAGAGGAGAAAACCTGCCTCTAGTGGAAGAGGTTAGGTGTCGTCAGATGGAGACAGAATCCTCCAGGAAGACCCAGGACCTGCTCGAGGGAATACATGTCACAGTCTGCTTTGGGAACATTTGGGATCCCACAGGAGGAGGTGGGCTGACCTTCTCAGGGTGTTACAACCAGGATCCTCAGCAGGAAACGCGAATTGAAACCAAGACAGAAATCAAAGCAAACTTACATGCAGCTATAAAAGTGCTTATAGTAAACAAAACACGCTTGATTGCACGACCCGGATTAGGCCCTGCACCCGCAGCCGTGGTGTTAATTTAAGGTTAAACCTCTTCGTAAAGATCTTGTGACATACCTAAAGAGTGATATCGTGCCCATTATGGTGAGCGTACATTAAATAAACCCCGGTCTTTCATCCCAGTGTGTTTGAAGCGTGTTTAAATCGTCATACGTGACATTTTCCTGAGAGGATTAGCAGTAGCTCGATGGCTCCCACAACAACATTTACATCCGCAAAGTCAATTAACACCAGCAGCGGTGACATCATCCTGTATGGAGACGCTTTACAGCCAATAAAAGACGAGTTCAACATCTGAGAGGCGCAATAAAAAGCTAAAGACGATGAAAGAGAAGACATCAAACGGCTCGTACACACATCGTTTTCAGATCGTCCCGACGCCGCATGACCTCATCGTCCTTATCCGGTGACTTTTAGACGGTGGGGTGATCCCTCATTGAGGGCACAGGGACGAGACTTAAAGATATCTCCATATTTTATATGCCTTATATCCTTAAAACCAATTGATCTCATTTTGCTTTTACCCACATACACTATAAACTGCTCGTTAAGGATAATATCTAATCAGCCAATCACATGGCAGAAGCTCTGTACATTTAGGCATGATCAAGACGAGCAGCTAAATCAAACTGAGCATCAGAGTGGGGAAGAAAGGTGAATTAAGTGACTTTGAGCATGGCATAGATTATACCAGGGGTCAAAGGAGAATGCAGACTGGTTTGAGCTGATAGGAAGGCAACAGTAACTCAAATAACCACTTGTTACAAACGAGGTATGCAGAAGAACATCTCTGAACAAGCAGCATGTCAAACCTTGAAGCAGATGGGCCACAACAGCAGAAGACCACACCGGATGCCACTCCTGTCAGCTAAGCACACATAACGGAGGCTACAATTCACACCGGCTCACCATAATCGGACAAAAGAATATTGGAAAAACATTTTGACTACCTAATAAAGTAGCCTGTGAGTGTTTTTAATATTAACTAAGCTAAATAAATCACACTTCTTTTACACATATAGTCTTGTGCAAAGTTTTGAGCGCCCCTGGTCTATAACACAATACGTAATATTGTGTTATAGTACGCATATTAACGCAAGCAGATCAACTGGAAAGCTACCAAAACGCACGTGCACACACTGAGTTTTAAAGATTTAAATTACACGTAATAAAATGGGCTAAAACGTTCTAGAACTCTGCAGAGCCTTCATTTACAAAACGGACCAAACGTGACGTGACAAGTGTACACAAAGTCGCATAAAGTTGAATATTTTTAATAAATACCGTATCTGCATGCATTTAATCTGACAACCTGTAACAAAACATGATTAGAACGCAATAAAATTAAAGTTTTCTATTGCTATTATTAGCATCGATTAGCATTCGCTTACACACTGAACTGCAGGAAGGGAGCGCCATCTTGTGGCCGTAACGATTACGACACTACTGTTAGCCAGTAGAGCACTCTGGTTTCCTCCCATACTTCAAAACCATACAAGTGGCCTCTCTAAAGTGCCCCAGTGTGTGTGGGTCAAAGTTATATATCATTATGACGACCAAATGTTTCCACAAGTTATAACGATCTGACATTTTGATATTTTGCTGCGTAGCGTTCTTATGGAAAGCCAAAAGAGCCAATGTCTCACAGTACAAGACGATGTAGAAATGTCTTTAATATTTGACTAGTTTTAGCCACTGATTGTGAAACTACAGAAACTATATAGGCTATTTAAAAACCTACAGCATGAAGAAATCATGTTACCACATGCAGTAAGGTGAAACTAATACAGAGACAACAACGTTTATCTCTGAAACTAAAGAGAAAACCTACACAGAAAAGCCAGTTTTAAAAAATCATGCTGATTTGATTTGTTGGTGCAGTCACGATGGATTTGGATTACCACAGCACGTTTGAATTGTTGGTCTTTTAATATAAATAAACAATGCGTATCAAAGTGAAAGAAACGTTTACAAAATTCTGAGCAGTTAATAAAGTGTAATTAGTAAATACCTTGTAAATGATCCGCCTCTTTGGAGTAACCATTACAAATTTGCTTAGGTGTAACCAACCACCTCCCAAATCACATACCAGCCTCATTTTCTCCCAGCGGACATCAACCGTAGTTGTTTTGATTACTTCAGAATAAAAGTGGCTGTTTCGGCATTCAATCGAAAGTAGTTTCAAAAGGACTCCAGGATGAAGTCAGGAGAAGGTTACATAAAGATTTCAGAGGCTTTAACAATCCCTCAGAGTAACGTACAGAGCAATATTAAGAATAATACACCAGTTAGTTCCCACCTTACAATCTCGTGATGATATTTGTGATAACACCACGGCCTTTTCCCCCCACACAAAACCGGTATCACTCCGCTGGCACGTTGACAAAGCTTTATGCACACAAACATATAAAGTATACAAATAACACAATAACCCTAACAAATAACTATCCTAAATTCTATCGTTCAATTCTTAATGGAGTCTATTTTTACTTTTAGTTCTTTCCCTTTAATTTTCGCTTATTTGCACTTTGTATCCCAAACTAACGTTACTTGGTAGTGTTACATAAACCTTTTGTAGCATATCTGCACCAGTCATTGCAGTCCTATTAATAGTGTGTTCGTAATTTATGCTGTTGGAAAAATGGTTGCCACAAATAAATAAATCACAGAACATTATGCTTTGTTATGAAAGATCTCATCTCACAGAGTATCACCACAGAACCGAAAGAGACATTGGCATAAAGAAAGCCCAAATTGCGACCAATGTTTTATGCTTTATGAAAGAAGCCCCATCTAGCGACCATTATGTGTCAATAACAGCGTCCTTGTCTGAGGACACCGCGCTCATTAGAGACACTAGTTTTAGGTTTAAATGGTAGGCTCAAACCGGCCCGGTGTTTCTGGTGCTAAGGCAGGGTAGCGAACTGTTACCGCTGCATAGTAACTCATTTGTGCGGACCTACTTTTTAAAGCATATTCAGTATGAAATTCAGGTTTTTTTTATTTTGTTATGAAAAAAACTGTAGTAAAAATAATAAAACACTCAAGGTCTTGTGTTATTAATTATTAATTTATAGTGAAGAAATAACCGGTATACTTCCTGTACTTAAGTCGTTTTTTCATGTATCTTTACTTTACTGAAGTATTTCCATTATGGGTGACTTTTTACTTTAACTCCACTACATTTCAAAGTCAAATACCTTAGTTTTTACTCCACTACATTAGGTGAAATCTGCCGTTCGTTGTGGCTTATGTGTGCATACAAACGTAACATTTAAAAAACGAAAAAAGCGACAAGCAAGCACCAGTCCGGGCATAGCAAGCACTTTGTTTTGAACTTGTTTGACCTGTTGGACTAATGAATGATATTCTATTAAAAGACTGGTGTACCAAGAGTGATACTAGAGTCTTTTCACTTCAGATTAGTTAATTAAGCAAGTTATAAAAATGATAATAGGATATTACAGCCATAATAAATCATGGTATTTTTACTATCGATACTTAAGTGCATTTGAAGGCAAATACTTCTTCTGTACTTTTACTCAGGTGGTGCAATAAAAGGACTTCTACTTTTACTGGACTAATATCTTAACTTGGGTGTCTGTACTTTAACACAGGTACATGGTTTATGTACTTCATCCACCACCGGTGACAACAATCTCAAAAGCTTTACACAAATCCGGTCTGTATGGCACCATTGCAGGAAGGAAGCCTGTTCGGAAAAGGTTTTATGGTCAGATGAGACCAACTTCACAAGTGTTCTCAAGTGTTAATCAGAGGGCTGATCGTTCTTCCAACACTGTTAGTCTAGTTTGCAATTTTTTATCGATTTCCAAACTGTTGCCTAAATAAACTTGGTTTTAGTCTTAATCCAGAGCATTTGTTTGATTACTAATTCTAAGAACATTACGTTGGCTGCATTCCCTATCCAGTGGTGTTTTGGTTACATGTTGCAACAACTTCACAAACAAATTGCTTTAGGTTAAGGTGGTGACAGGTGTATAATAGGCCAAGCCCAAACTTGCAAAGTACATCATATGAAGCTTTTAATGTTCTGTACAGCAAATAACTGGTCAGGAAATTAGCAGGAATTAAACAAATGGATAAAGTAACTTAGTACAGCATAGCATTTCCCTTTGTTTAAGCCTTATAAACTTGCGAACAGATTTTATCAGAAAGAAGGCATGGTGATAGTGAAATAGGGGTTTGCCTTACCTTTAGGGTCTAAATTTCAGAACAGCTATGTGGTTTCTGACAGCGAGTCCTGCATGATATTTTGCTTTTGTCCTCTCACTTTGTTTATTGCCTGTATAATAAACAGTTATTGGGAAATTCTGTTCCTCGACTGTTATGACTGAAGGGCATAGTCTGATAGTCTCACACAATGTTGAAAACAAATCGTTTTTTCTGTCCACTTTATCTTAAAATCAGTTCACCAGTGCCAATCTCGCGTTATAGCGCAAACCTCGAGTTTACTATTGCTTAAGTGTGGACAATCACTGACCAGACAATGGGCCATTCCAGATACATCATTAACACTGTCACTGTTGATTTACGAGCGCAGTGCGAGTGCTTCAGGCGGAGTAACAGGTTTACGAACATTCTACACCTGCCCCGTCATTCAATTATTACTGTGCTATGAAACTATCTGTAATTAAATGAAATCTGTCCGGAACATAATGATCTATATTTTTAAGGTGTAGGCTACAATGAAATCCGCAGTGTCTCACAGCAGTACAAGACGTTCCCAGGACAGCGTCGGTTTGGCGATGTATAACATAGCAGCGGATGCAAAAACATACAGAT
Source organism: Ancistrus triradiatus (assembly GCA_025084515.1). Classification (NCBI taxonomy): domain Eukaryota; kingdom Metazoa; phylum Chordata; class Actinopteri; order Siluriformes; family Loricariidae; genus Ancistrus; species Ancistrus triradiatus. Next base: position 10,014 of record JAJAGP010000506.1, read on the forward strand.
AAACATACGATGATGATGAAACCTGTTTAATATGTGCTTTTTAAGTTTCAGCCTTCGGCTGTGAAACAAGAGCATCAAGAACTCGTGTTGCAACATGCAAGGTGGATGAACACAACATACGTCTCTGAAACTAATCAGGAAACATAAATAGAAAAGCATGACCAAAAATAATGGCGAATTCATTTGTTAGCGGCAGTTATTATGAAAAACCTTTGGCTGAGGTGGTCCTGGCTTTTACAGCATTGTGACCATTCTTCTAAAAAGAGTCTCGTTTGGGCTTCTGATGCCACGTGGCAAAAGGTTTCTATTCCCTGTAGCTTTTTGGACCACCTGCCTCTCACAGGAGCATTCTCTCTTTGCAGAACTCCAATTATCTTGGGGCAGACCTTAAGAATACTCTAAAGTCTATTTTTGTCTTTTACAGACAGACCGTCAGACCAGCAAATAAAAGAAAAGGATAAAATACTTTCAATAAAGTTCTGGTAAAAAATACATAACATTTTGTTACAAACATTAAAGGAGCTCAGTAAATAAATTATTTGTTGCCCTCGCATAACAATACACTGTGTTAACATCAAACTTTAATTGGGAGTCCAACACAGTACCTAAATATTTGTATCCTTAACAGGAATAAAGCTTGATTTATTCATGTTTTACTGACTTGGACTATTCTGTAAGGAAGAACAAGCAGATATTCCCAAATCCAGGTGCAAAGCTGGCAAAAACTTTGCCCAAAAAGGTTTTGTCCGTTTTTGAGTCTTGGTCCTCCCAAGGTTTCTTCCTTATAATGTTTAGGGAGGTTTTCGTTGCCACCGTCACCCCTGACTCGTAGATATTTGTAACGCTGATTTAAGACAATGCTCCGTTGTAGTAGTGCTACAGAAATGAATATGACCTGACTGATTCTGCAGTTAAACTGACGAACATAAAATCTGCATACGGTGAATAAAATTCGCTTTGCTTCCAGGCAAGTATTGCTTCTAAAAGTCAATGAAGGACCTCCATCGCTCACCCCGCAGGTGTTTATGGCTGGATCATCCTAACGCAACGCCATCTGCTGGGGCCTGAAGTTAATACCACCTGAAACACGCAAGGTGACTCCTTTTTTGTTCTGGGATCTTATTAATCAGAGAACGGATCGTTTTTACAAAAATCCTGCTGTTCTAATTTTAAATTACGATTTGAAAATTATTTTCTGTTACCGTTGCCTCTTTCTGCTGTCTGCTGTATGACAAAAAAAGTCTAAATAAACTTGGATTTAGTCTTAATCCAGACAGATTTACTTATTCGGTTAGATGATTTATTCTGAGAGCATTACGTTGGCTGCGTTCCCCATCCAGGTATTTTGCTTACGTGTCGCAACAACTTAGCAAACGGCGTCGTTAAGCTTCCATGATACAAATTATTAATGAATGACACAAAGAAGCAGGCAGATTTAGAAATGAAAAACAAACCAATGGCTTTTTATTTAAAGTACATAAAGTCGTATGACTCTTTCTTGCTTCCAGTCCTGCATTTTTTTCTGTCTTGTGTATAAACAGCGTGTGCAAGGATTGTTTACACATGTAATAGGCTATTGTGTAAATAAATAATGAAGGTGTTTGAAATGGATTACAAATGATGCGTCATGATGGAACATGTACACACTATTAGTGTTGCTAAGTTTGTTCCCCCAATGTTGTTTTTTTTCCGTTTCTTCCACCGCCTAAAATAGTCGTTGTAAAACAATTGTAATTATCCCCTAAGCAAGCGAGGAAAAGCATCCAGAGTAAAGGCCGTTACACAGCAAATGTGATGCAAAAAATCAAAATATCCAGATGTGATTTTTTTTGTCTCATATTTTTGTCTTTTAGACAATTTGACCACCTGGTTCAAATATTTTTGTCAGTCAAAAAATAGACAAGACGAATGAAAAGGAAGAATGAAACCTCTTCCAGTGATGAAGACGTCTTAGTTTGAAAAAAATAAAGAAGCACAGAGAGTTTCAGTGTCTCATACAAGAGCTGAAACTTTTCTTTTAAGCATGAACACCATTGTTTGATTTATCGTCTGTCCAATTACACATAAGTTTAAGCTTTTACTCACCTATAAGCTATAGTTTATTAGTAATTATTAATAATACTACTATTGTTTATATTAACATCATCCAGAACCTGAACATTTTATTTTTATAAGCGAGTAAAGCAGCTCTGTGTTTCTGAGGAGGAGAGGGAACAACAGAGGGCAAAGGAACATGAAGACGAAACGAAACACTGTGTTTTTAATCAGTCTTGTTCTTGTTGAGTATGAAACCAGCAGAGAGGCAGACTGCAAATACAGGAGCTGCTTCGTGAGTTTTTGTTGAACAGAGGGCGAATAAAATAATGCTGCATTTTCGCTGTGTTTTGAGTGGAAGATTCATTCATTTAGTCATTATACAAAGGTCTAATTAATTTACTGTCGTCCAAATAAATCACATACAAATTTTGTGTGAAACTTTAATGGTGTGGGGAATGTTTTCTTCCCCACCCTGGGTCCTCTCATACCTGTGGATGGACGTTTGGACTGTAAGGCTTGCATAAGCAAGTTTGTCCCTTCATGGCAGCAGTATGGCAGAAGAACACATTCGGCAGGACAATGCACCATGCCACATGTGTCTTATAGTTATGGATTGGCTCCAGGAACATGATGGTGACTTTTATATATTAGATATATAATAAAATTGAAGTCCAACGTGCTACTAGATGGGGGTCTCTAATAAAATAAAGTGGCCATTCTGTGTATAAAAGCAAGGCGACACGGTGCTGCAGTGGTTACCTGCCCGTGTGGAATTTGCTCTCACATTCTAAAGGTCAATTGATGTCTCTAAAGTGTCCCATTGTGAGTGAGTGAGCTCCCTGCTACCCTGAATTGGATTAAGATGGTATGAAAATGAATGAATGAATGACTTTATATCAACACACATGCTCCCATGTTCAAATGAACTTTACATACTTTAAAGCAAGATTCCTGCAGGGTTGTACTGCTCACGTTCTGTGTTTAACGGAGTACAGAGGTGACTCAGCACAGGTCAGGTCCAGGTCCTGAAGGTCCAGATTCAGAATACTTTACTTGTAATTCAGGTCTGTTCTCAATACTTGGAGCCATACTGTTCTTTTTTGGAATGTAATAACAAAGGTGTGTTAAAGTATAGACTAAGACAGGGAATCTGCATTAAACCTCGCTGCGTCACAGCCTGCCCTCATGCACATGGGGTTGCCACACAGCTCACTTTTTTTTGGAGTGCTACACCTCATAAAAGCCGAGCAGCACTCGTGTTCCTGCAGACATCCAATCGCTGATCATGGCGGCTGTTCAACTCGTGTCGTGGCTCCTCTACCTCACTGTATGGGGTGCTCCCTCAGGTAAGATTCTTCTGTACAGCTCTAGTTTAGACTAACAGACCTAATGCATGGTGTACTACTAAAAACACTGGGGGGAAAGTCTGAGCGTTTACTAATAAGTAGGGGTGTAACGATACACTCTGTTCAAGATTCAATTTACTCCCGGTTGTCGATTTTACATTTTACCTTCAGAAGGACGAGCAGATACTCCACAATCTAGGTGCAAACTGCTAGAGACCCACAGAGGATGAGTCTTGGTCCTCCCAAGGTTTTTCCTTGCCACTGTCAACCTAGGCTTGCTCACTTAGTGCTGTGGGTCTAGATATACACAAAGCTCCTTTGAAACAATGCTCTGTTGTAAAAAAAAAAAAAAAAAAAAAAAAAAGCTATAGAAATCATTTAACTTGACTGATGCTGCAATTAAGGCAAATATTAAAAAGAACTGATCGTCTTTCCAATCCTGCAGTTCTCTTTAACTTTTTATTCGTTTTCTGCTGCCACCTTTTCTCTTAGCTCAATGTTATATGACAAGGAAAGCCTAAATCAGAACGTCCAAAGTCCGGCCCTAAGCCCAATACCCCTTACACCAAAGCCCTACCCCGCGGCATCACTTTTAAGAATCCATAACTACGATGCAATTTTTCCTTTCACCGGACGATGGCAGCAGTAGCATAGGTAAATTACTTAAACAAGAACCGTGTTTATTTTTCTTTACTTGATTATGCGACTTGAGAAAACTAAGACTTGCTTTCTTAATGAGTCTACATCAGAGATACTTGACATGTTTTAAAGATGTAGTATTATGCATACATGTTCTAAAGAAGATGTTCAGTCTAAATAATCTGCAGTTAAACCCTGGTATATTTTTCACTCTTTTAATATCCTGCTGCAGTTAGTGCGCTAAAATAACAATGTAGTCGTTTAATAAGTATTCTTTGTTCTGTACGCTTCTGTACCAAAAGTTCGGACACCCCTGGTTTAAATAAACTTGGTTTCAGCGTTAGTCCAGAGAGATTTACGTTTGATTGCTAAATCTGAGAGCATTACGCTGGCTGCATTCCCCGTCCAGTGGTATAATGCAAAACAATGCACATTTTCTTGTATATGCTTTTAAACAAAAAAACTTTAATCCCCTCCAATGACTGGAAAATAAGATTTAAAATTGTAAACATGGCAAATGCTCTGTTGTAGCTTCGCCTTATGTTAAATAACCGTGTGCCAATCAAATATCAACTATGTACCGTCTGAATTCAGAGTCCTACAGGCTAGACGGTGTGAAGGTCCATAAGGTAGTTCGACCGGTCCGACTGCACGACCTTCATAAGAGAAATGTGGAGGTGAGACGCAAATTCTTGATCTAATGTGCAATGAATCAAATGACGAATAAGATAAAGGTCTTGTTTTATTGCTCGTAAATGCCTTGCAGTGTGTCATCATGTATTATTACAGTAATTAATGTTGAAAGCTTAAACATGAATGTTTTCAGTCCCCCAGGCCTGATACATTAAAATATGCCCTGACTCTCGGAGGAAAAGACATCGAACTGCATCTGGAGAGAAGCAGGTAAGATTCAGCTTCATTTCTCGTGAGATACTTCTGCTGGAAACAGCACTTCGTGAGGACCTGCCTTCAAACCTTGGGCTGGGCAGTGATAAAATAGTCAGCCCTGTGACATAATAGTGTTCCAGTGAATTCTGAAACAGGCTCTGTTTATGATTTGATCTTTAGATCCCATTACAGCCTGTGTGTATTCTACTGACTGTGCTATTTTTTATTTACTGATGGATTCATTTTAAGTGTGTGCTTTCAAAAGATTTGAAATAATCTCAAAGGAATCTATTACAGTCTCACAGTAGTGGACATACAAGATCTCCAGCCTTTGCACAATCATAGTCTGTGACTAAAAACTCTGTGAGTTGTAGCCTATTTAGATGTGAGAAACATTAAAGAAAGATTGAATATTGGTTCTGAAAGATTGAATATGGACACAAATCCTTGGCAAGAAAAGTTGTGATAGAGTTTATAATTCTCTTCACTCTTTCCATGAAAGCTTTGACATCGGTTGCTCACCTTTGTGTCTCTGTTATGTGCACGCCACAGAATGAACGGGTGCTGCACTCCCAACCTTTTTAACATTTAAAATATAACTTTTTGACTTTTGTATTAGCTTAGGATGGACTCTTGCAATGCTTTTGGGAAACTGGGTCCCTTGTTAGCAGACTAAGACCTCTGGACTGACTGGTGTTGTTTTCTGTAGTGATTTTATAACTGAAGCCTACACTGAGACTCATTACAAAGATGACGGGACTCCAGTCGTAAGGAAACCAACAGAACTGGTGGGTAAACTTCTCCCTGGTCTTTCCAGCAGCTGTACAAACATAAGACTTGCTTGCTCTTTTTCTAATCCGTTGCATTCTTATTCTTCACAGGACCTCTGCTACTATCAGGGGAAGATCGTCAATGACAGCAAGTCATTGGTCAGCCTGAGCACCTGTGATGGATTACAGTATGACCAAGAACATTTACAGACAAAAAAAACATGTCACAATTTTAAGGATATTCAGTTTGACCTTCAAATGTAAAGCTTTTTGATAGGAGACCCTTGATTGGTGTAGCTCTTCTAACACCCCAACATTGCGTTTCAGAGGTTATTTTCAGACGGCAGAACAGCGGTTCCTGATCGAGCCTCTGCCTGAGAGCGGTGACGGTCACTATGCTTTGCTAAAGTACGAAGACGTGACCTCCACTCCATCCATGTGTGGTGTCACTAACACCACCTGGCAACCTGCACCTGAAGGCATCCCCCCTCCCAAACCCAAATCCCGCAGTTCTGTAAGAGATCGACTGCTTTCTCTTTTCTACAGTTTGTATTTTTTATAGTTTTGTATCGAGAGACTGCACCACACCCCATCCACTCTGATGTAACTTCTGGCTTAGTGTTGACCACCGATACAACCCCAAATCAGAAAAGCTTGGGCGGTATGGAAAATGCAAACTAAAAAAGTGCAGCGTTCCTTACATTTCTTTGACTTTTTCTTTCATTGCATTTTTTCATTTTGTTTCTTCTGGTCAGCTTAATTTCATTTGTTAATAAACATCCATCGTTTCTAATCATGTCCTTTTGTTTAGGGACTGACGATGTTCCAGCAAAAAAAATACATCGAACTCTACATGGTGGCAGATAACCGAATGGTAAGGGATCACCAGAAAGTTGCTTTCCTACACACATGCCTTAAACTTTCATCACAGTAAAGTTTTAAGACCATTGACTTCAGAAGAACCGATGAATGAAGAAGCACCAACTACACTTGGAAGAAAATAATAAAAGTTTTATGTTACAGTAGGTTTTACAAGTAGGAAAATGGCGTTATGGAGTTTTTCTGACGTCCTGACCCTGCATGCAACACTTGTGAGCGAGTCAAATACTAAGTGACTAAGACAACTACTTTTGTCACTTTTTCAGTATCTGAATATGGACAGCGATATCCAGAAAGTGAGAACGAAGATCTACGAGATCGTCAACTTTGGCAATTCTGTAAGACACAAACCTGAATCACTTTAGCACAGTGCTGTATTTTCACAAAACACTTATTTCAACCAAGTGTCTCTCAAACGAGCTACAGTTTTCCAGGGCTGCCGCGCCCCCAGTGGTCAAACAGCGCAGACATGTTGAGTATTTGTGCATTCGTTTGCCAACCAGATGTAATAATCTGTTAGTACACCTGTTATTTAATTTTATTTATTATATTTTCTTTAAGTGTTTTCTCTCTGTTAATATATATTTAACTTTTGTGTATTTAAATTATTACTATGAACTTAGTAATTAGATAACTTAGTTAATTTGTACGTATAACATCAAAGAGGTCATGTCCCTTTTTGAGTCTTGGTCCTTCTTTATATCGTTCAGGGATTTTCCTTGCCACTGCCGCTCTAGGCTTGCTCAATTACTGCTGTGGGTCTAGGCATTCATAAAGCTGCCCGAGGGCCAAAGAGATGCAGTTTGAGCCATCAGCTTTAGTACCTTTAGTAGCTGATTATCATTTTAGAACATGAAGCCTTTCCCGATCTCCTGCTCGCTGCTTGTTTCGTGCAGGTTTATAAACCCTTGAACATATTTGTGGCTCTGATCGGCCTGGAAGTGTGGACGGACTCGGACAAGATCACTGTGACGGAGCCGGCCAGCGAGACGCTGGGCAACTTCACCAAATGGAGGAACGACGACCTGATGACGAGGCAGAAGCACGACAATGCTCAGCTCATCACGTCAGTCCTACAAGAGCACGATTTGAGCTTGCTTTCGCATAGACCAAGTTCTGAATACATTGTTTTCTGCCAATCTTGCAGCGGCATTGATTTGCAGGGCTCGACGGTGGGCCTGTCGTACGTGGGCAGCTTCTGTACTAAGACCTCGACAGGAATCAACCAGGTACTGAAAAAGTCTCAACTGGTCTGATTTTACTCAGTGTTTCCCTTTGCTTCTTTTTTTTTAAAGAAGGTACATAAAGCAGTCCGTATCCTCTCTCATGCTTCTCAGGACACTAACAAACGTGCCATAGCAGTAGGTGCCACCGTGGCTCATGAGCTAGGCCACAACTTGGGGATGCGTCATGACGACAGCCTCTGTGTATGCAACGACTCCACCTGCATCATGACGGATTATCTCAAGTAAGACAACCAGTTACAGTGGTGCTTGAAAGTTTGTGAACCCTTTAGAATTTTTAATATTTCTGCATAAATATGACCTAAAACATCATCAGATTTTCACACAAGCCCTAAAAGTAGATAAGGAGAACCCAGTTAAACAAATGAGATAAAAATATTATGCTTGGTCATTTATTTATTGAGGAAAATGATCCAACATTACATATTAGTGAGTGGCAAAAGTATGTGAACCTCTAGTATTAGCAGTTAATTTGAAGGTGAAATTAGAGTCAGGTGTTTTCAATTAATGGGATGACAATCAGGTGGAAGTGGGCACCTTGTTTTATTTAAAGAACAGGGAAGTCTGCTTTTCACAACAAACGTTTGTGGCAGTGTATCATGGCATGAAAAAATGAGATTTCTAAAGACCTCAGAAAAAGAGTTGTTGATGCTCATCAGAATTGAAAAGGTTACAAAACCATTTCTAAAGAGTTTGGACTCCACCAATCCACAGTCAGACAGATTGTGTACAAATGGAGGAAATTCAAGGCCATTGTTACCCTCCCCAGGAGTGGTCGACCAACAAAGATCACTCCAAGAGCAAGGAGTGTAGTAGTTGGCGAGGTCGCAAAGCACCCCAGAGTAACTTCTAAGCAACTGAAGGCCTCTCTCACAAAGGCTAATGTTAATGTTCATGAGTACACCATCAGAAGAACACTGAACAACAATGGTGTGCATGGCAGGGTTACAAGGAGAAAGCCACTGCTCTCCAAAAAGAACATTGCTGCTCATCTGAAGTTTGCTAAAGATCACGTGGACGAGCCAGAAGGCTATTGGAAGAATGTTTTGTGGATGGATGAGACCAAAGTAGAACTTTTTGGTTTAAAAGAAAAGAGTTATTATCAGGGGCTACGCAGTGGCCGCTAGTGGCCACTGTTGATCCCTTTTGTAGTGTAGTATACCTCCTGCAGTCTGGGGATTCCGCCAAGCTGACAGTAGAGGTCAGTATTGGTTCAGCTATGGGGCGGGATCCTCAGACCATGAATTCGTGCCTGTATTACTTGATTGCGGCACGATTACACATACCTGTCAGTGGCTCTATTTAAGAGCTGGCTTTGGCACTGACAGGTGTCGCACCATCGCCTTCGCTCCTTACTATTTCGCTGAATCCCATGGTGTCTATGCCAGCTTTCCTGCTGTGCTTAGGGACGCTACGGTTTTTTGGGTTAAGAGACTTTTGGGGGTCTTATAGCGCTGTTGCTTCGGGTACGGTCAGTGTTAGGGACTTTGGTAGACTGGGCCCGCTTTAGGGGCTCAGCCGGTGTACGAATCTGGAGATTCGGAGGTAATCCAGGGCGTAGAGTTAGCGTAGGGTCAGAACCGGTCGGGTTATCGCGCCTACCGTCCGTTCGCGGCTCCGCTCCGGCGTATTGAGGTTTGCTCGCCCCGGCATTGCGCGCCCCTGCGTGTCCCCCGCCTGTACCGCCTCCCTCTGTGCTTTTCAGCCTCGGATCCGAGCGGCAGGCCTGTGCCCCGCTCCCGTCCGTTTTTTGCGCGTCCGATTCACGCTGTGGCATGCACACAGAACCGTGAATCGCATCGCGCTGCTTCTGAAACTAAATTCAGTCTCTGAAGCCTGCACAGCGCGTCTCCGCTCTCACGCTCAGGCTGCGTGGCTGCCTTCCATGCAGCCCTGATTCTGTGTGGAGAGCGATTCCTAGAGAGAGCTCATTTGCCGATTGAACTGGGGCTCAGCTCGTTGCACTGAGCGCTTTCCACTTGTTGGTTTTCAGCTCTCTCTCGGCCCTATCAGGCACCTTATTGTATTTTCTTTCCCGACTATAGTATTCATTTCCTTTTGTTTAATCAATATTTTGCGTTCTAATTCTCACGCGCTCCTAGCGCTGATCTCAGCTCTGTATGAGCACAGGTGTTCACCATTTGATCATTGTGGTGCGTTTAAACTGTACCGCGCTTGTAGCGCCTTTTTCAGCCCTGTTAAAAGGGGATATTTTCTCCGTTTAAATTCCGTGAATGTGTTCAGATTCTCCCACGCTTGTAGCGCTCATTTCAGCCCTGTTCAAAGGGATATTTTCTCAGTTCAACTTTCGTTAATGTGTTGATATTCTACCGCGCTTACAGCGCGTATTTCAGCCCTGTTTAAAGAGGCAGGCGTCCTCACAGGTTTAATCACGCCAGTGCGTATTAAAACGCTGCCGCGCCTCTTGCGCCTTCCCGCGCTTTTTGGAGCGCGCCTGTGAACTTTGTGTGTGCCTCCGGTCGCTGATTCGGCAGTTTCGCAGACACACACAGTCTCACTTTCTTCCTTTTTGTCATTCGTTTTTGGTTCATTATTCATTGTTTTATTTATTTGATTTATTTCAGTTCATTAATACCATCTGGAGCTAACTGCGCTTGGGTCCCAAACCTTCTGATTTAGTTTTGACGGTTCACCATCGTTTTTATATGGCGAACCATAACAGTTATGTTTGAAAACAAGGAAAACACTGCATTCCAGTATAAGAACCTTATTCCATCTGTGAAACGTGGTGGTGGTGGTAGTATCATGGTTTGGGCCTGTTTTGCTGCATCTGGGCAGGACGGCTGAAGCTGTTCTGTACGGAGGAATGGGCTCAAATTCCTCCAAGCCGGTGTGCAGGACTGATCAACAGTTACAGGAAACGTTTAGCTGCAGTTATTGCTGCACAGGGGGGTCACACCAGATTCTGAAAGCAAAGGGTCACATACTTTTGCCACTCACTGATATGTAATATTGGATCATTTTCCTTAATAAATAAAAGTATAATATTTTTGTACCATTTGTTTAACTGGGTTCTCTTTGCCTACTTTTATGACTTGTGTAAAAATCTGATGATGTTTTAGGTCCCATTTATGCAGAAATATTAAAAATTCTAAAGGGTTCACAAACATTCAAGCACCACTGTAGATGAAGCTGCTAAAACGCCTACATGTATGATCCACTCTATGGGTCTAATGTGTCCCCAGCAATGCTCATAGATTAAGTTAAATATAAGTTAAATATTGTGGTAAAGAACCTCACGGGTTTTTGGAATTTCTTGGGGATTTTCTCCAATTTTAGCAATTCTACCTACTTATCCACAATAAGGAGCCTTAGAAAGCAGCTTGATTATTCTTCCTTTCAAACGGAAACCTCTTAATTCTCAAAAATCTGGTACCACGTTACGTTCTCTGAAACAGGTCGCTGACCGAAATGGACGTTGACCGGACGTCACCATAGTCATGTAATATTTTTGGGCTACTGTAATGTAAATATAAATGGTATTTTCTCAATAAAACTGCGTGCAAACGATATGCAAATGCGTCAGAGATCCCGCTGAAAACACAAGAGAAAGCCTGAACTGTTTGTAATTTAAGGAAATTTGCAGGGATTATAGTAAATACAGTATTGGAAAGAAAACCTAGAGAGTGAGAGTGACCATTTTATTAGTTTGAAAAAAATAATAATGTCTATTTTCCTTCTAAGTTTAGAGATTACACAAAACCAACCTGCAGGCATACTGGAGAGAGAGACAGCATCAGGGTGCATGAACAAAAAAGCAACTACACTTACATTAACTTAAACTCCCACCCAGATATTTGTTTCCTATTATAATTTATTATAATTTAAGACCTTTGGTCATGAAGTGAACGGTCATTGAATCGGACGGTTGTCAATGGTGCTGATCTGTACTGTGACCATGCTGATCATGCTGTAATGTTTATACTGATTGGGATGTTAAGTAACTGTACGTCAGCCTGGATCCAGCCGTCTGCTTCACGCCAAGGCAGAACGAGGGCTGGAGGGAGGAATGTGATTTGAGGTGCCATTTTAATAAACCATCACTCAATGACCTTTCCAGAGAAACAATCCCGAAGCTCTTTAGCACCTGCAGCATCAGATCGCTCGAGCAGTACCTAAACACACGAAATCCCGACTGCCTGCTGAACGAACCGCACCCCAGAGCCCTGCTGCAGCCCGCCGTGTGTGGGAATGGCTTCAAAGAGGTCGGTGAGGATTGCGACTGTGGACCCAAGGAGGTACGTCTGAGTTTGACGCTGTAAAGCTGAGAGATTTTGTTGGCAAGATGATGAACAAGGTACATGATGTGTTTGTGTGAACAGGAGTGCAGAAATCCGTGCTGCAACGCCACCACCTGCACCCTCACACATGACTCCCAGTGCGCTGATGGAGAGTGCTGTCACAACTGTAAGGTACCAACAAATCTTGCTTTACTGCCTGTGTGCTGCAACTCAAGAGGTTAAATGGGTGTGTTATGGAAGTGTTTGCCTTAACGACCTCATTTACGTTCTGTGAGACGGGAGACGATCGAAACTGACGTTGACGGGTCATTACCATAGTCACATAGTCTTTTTTACATAAATATAAAGGATATTTTCACATGAAAACGGCGTAAACGATACGTAAATACAACACAGAGTGTGTTTCCGTGCACTTAATAATCCGATAGTCAAATATCTGCAGTTATCTGATTATTCAAGTGGTCATGTATACAGCATACTGCAATCTAGAAATCAGATTAAGAAATCCGATAAAGAGAGCTACATTTTATTCCAGTAAACCGATTATTACCAGTTACCTGATTTCGTAACCTGACACGGTTGCCAGGTCAGCCTATTCTAAAGACTTGGCTTTGTTTTTCCTTTAACAGTCCATTGACTGTTACAGGTATTTTGTCGTGGGATCTGGCAACCCCGGAATTAAACGCACCACGGATCAAGGCAGTGAAACACTTAGACTCTGAAACGCAGTATACACTTGAGAAAACGAAGAATGTGATTATTTAATATTATATTTTGAAGTCAGGACAGACTTGGCACTGAATTTAGGAACATATAAAAAGAACACAACGGGGCAGAGCAAACATTTGTGCGTTGATAGCACATAAAACAGATCGCTACAATAACCAAGTCTCTTTCTGTTTATCCAATCACGATGCCCAGCTTGCCCATGCCAGTCATATTTGCCGCCACAAGGCTGACGAGTGCGACCTTCCTGAATACTGCACGGGAAACTCCAGGTTGTGTCCCGAGGACGTCTTCGCCGTTAACGGGTTGCCATGCAGTCATGGAAAAGGCTACTGCTACAACGGGCAGTGCCCACAACGCAAGGACCAATGCTTGAAAATGTGGGGTCCGAGTAAGTGCTCGTAACGTGCCATCTAGCTTGCGTGGACTGATTTTTATAACTTCTTTAAGTAAACCTGTGATTTGTTCCTCAGGTGCCGAGGTGGCAAGCGACTCCTGCTACAACCGTAACACACAGGGAACCTACTACGCCTACTGCGTACGGCCCTCCAAGGACAAGTACATAGGATGCCTGAAACAGTAAGTCTAAAACCCAGACTGTACAAATCTGGCACCATATCCAGTGCACAGACCCTTAGATCTTCCAGTATGGATCACTGTTAAAAGATGCAGGTCCTGCAACCTAGCAATGATGCCAGCCAAAGCAAAGCAGCAATGTTAGAATTATTCAAGTAATAAACTAATTATAATGCCTACACCAAATCTACTGGCTTTTATATCTTTTGTTTTGATATAAATGAGGAAAATGAAGCTATTAATGAGCAGCCTGATCCTTACAATCAGTCGAGGTTCATCACCCTTACAAACCAGAGAAATGTAAAAAAGTCCATACAGTAAATCAATGGTCCTGGGCTATTAATATATTCAGAGCTCAACTGAAGAGCAATGAGACTGAAGATCAGCTTTAGTCCCATCAACAAAAATGAACTGAATCAGCTTCGACCTGGTTTTTATTTTAAGAATCAGTCAGAAATGTTACGGGAGAGTTATACAGCATCAGCAGCTCCGTCCGTTCTTTCTTGATGACGTCGTTTGCTGGTGTTAAACTCTGCGTTTTTCATTAAACACCATCCATGGCGGATCGGAGGTTCATTCATGGATCTGTTAAGTCCAGCTCTTGTTAACCCGATCGAGCTGATCTATAACTAACTTTAACATTTCTGACTGATAAGATTAACATTAAGAGCTTCCTCTAACACATTTAGAATCACCAATCGAGGAACAGAAATTATAACAGGATCCTAGACTTTGGTTAAAACACCGGGATCTCACTCTGATTTTCTTCTTTTGGTGGAATAGTATATGTTAGTAAAAGCCTGAATTGTAAATCAGATCCATTTTATTCATCCGCTCTCCCTCTTAGGGACCTCATGTGTGGGAAACTCTTCTGTGCGAAAGGTCAGAGCCTTCCCGTCTATGGTAACCCAGTCTCAGTCCCCGGCTGCAAGGCCACATTCTACAAGGACTGCACCAGAGACTTTGGTCAAGTGGACAACGGGACCAAGTGCAATGAAGGGAAGGTAAGATAAACCCGAAAGGCCTTAACACTGATGGTATTTGGGTCATCCTTTTGAAGGTCATTGATGGAGGATTGCTTCCTCGCCTCTTCCACCCAGGTCTGTAAAGACTACAAGTGTGTGAGCCTGGAGACGGCCTACAACGCGATCAACTGCTCAGCCAAATGCAAGGGTCATGGGGTAAGTCTGCTGCATGTCAGGTGCATTCTGTACTGCATAGCAGAAATTTATTAATATGTTCAGTTACCAGCAGAGGCGCTCTACATTTGTTGAAGGGCCCAAATTCCCAAACACTCAAAACACACGTTTGTCATTTTCATACCACAGTCTGCTTAACATTGGTGTATCTTTGTGTCCTACAGGTGTGTAACAACAAGCTGGAATGCTCCTGTGAGCCTGGTTGGCTCCTGCCCTTCTGTGAGAAGCCGGCCCCCAGATCCTATGCCATCGGTTCCGACCCTACAGAATCCAACTCTACCAGTTCAAGTACCTAAACATAACCTTTTATGTAGTCACCGGTCCCAGTCAGACCCAAAGACCCTAGCTGATACCGTCCCAGTCCCACAGCAACCGATCAAAGCTATGGATGAGAACTTACTATTAACCACAGTTCTAGGTCTAGATACTCCCTTAGTGAATTATGTTTAATGCCATTCAGTAACATCTAAGAGCAGTTCCAGATCTTAGAGACGTCCAGTCTCAGATAATGTGTTACATTTATTTATTTTTTACATTTCAGAAGAACAGGCAATCATTATCACCGCAGTTTGCATCCTGGTGGCGGCTGTTTTTTTCGGAGTGGGAATTTATCTGGTGAAATTCAAGAAGAACAGCCCACCTCCAGCCAAGTAAGCAGAACTACAGCCCAAACGCTCAGACTTTCAGCCAATAACGTCAGTTATATTATACAATATAATATAGCTAGAGAAATGTGGAACAGTTTGGATAAATGACCAGATGAACAAACAGACTCTTGTTTCCATCCACAGACCATAAGCTTTCAGGGGAACTCGTCAACGTTACCCCCAGAAGTGAGTCCGTTTTAAAAGAATTCTATTTCGTAAAAGAAACTTTCAGGAATTTCATTTTAATCCATGCATTTGTTTTCTTTCAGGCTCACAAACTATTCCAAACATGACTCTGAAGTGCGAATTGGGATACTGAAGGATTTTGTCTTTACCAGCTTTTACGAAAAAAGTGCTTGATGCAGTAGATTTACATAGAATTTCTTTTTGGGGTTTTAGCTTTTTGCAGTTTTCAGAATGTTTTTTACTTAAAGAAAAAATACACAACAGTCTTCAATCTCAGATATATTACCTCTCTCTTCTTTCTAATATATATTTATATAATGGATGTAACGATACATCGTGACACAATGCACTACGATGCAAAAATGTCATGATGTGCTATAAATGCTATGTATTGTTATCTGACGCAATTGTATTTTTTGTCATGCTCCCATACACATTAAGTATAATAACTACACATTTTAATTTTTAATTTCTACTATTCTGAAATAAAAAGGGATGTTTTAACTCGGTTATTTAACATATGGTGAAGCTACAATACAGAATTTTGTTTACAATTTTAAATCTCTGTTTCTAGTAATTTCTCTTAATAGCAGAGGACAAATGTTGTTTGTTTACAAACCTATACAAGAAAATGTGCCTTGTTTTGCATTGTTTACACTTCACACAAAAAATCGTAAAAAAAAAATCTACAAAATATCTTTATAAAAATATAACAGCGTCTGGGTCTTGGCAGTAGGAACTGAGAATCTGAGTTTGAACACCATGCTGGGTTTGCAATGTGAACGTTGCCACCTGGTGACAGACTGGTGTCCCACCCAGTGCACACTTTTATCTGTGCCCAAAAATTCCAGGATAGGCTCCGTACCTGCCTACGATCCTGACCAGGATAAGAGGGGTTGAAATGGGAATGTTCTTTCTGTCTCTGTTATGGTTTTAAACTTGATGAAAAGTGTCATGTTTGTCTAGTGTAGCGGGTTATGTCTTTCCATACAGCAGATCAATAAAACATTTTATTTTATGTAATGTATTCATGCTGTAATCAATATACTCTTCAATAAATCCTATTTCTGAGCATTAATATGGTGTCTGTGTTTATCTGAATTAAAAGCCAAGTTAACAATAAGGTGTTTCCTTCTAGATAATTTTGTATTAAAACAGAATCACTTTAACGTCGAAGTTATTCGGTTTCTCAGCCTCGAACTGAGTAGAGCTAGCATAAAACGGCTTTAAGAAAAGCTAACACGGTGAGCACTTTAGCACACCAGTTGGTATTAGTAATAGATTACACATTCTCGCTTAATAAAACAATAAAAGTGATCATTTTAGGTCAACTGGGTGACACTAAATTGTGACACTTTATTTGTTCCTCTAGCCTCGTACGTGAGCGTAAATATTGTCGTAATTGACGTGTCTGTGAAAAGAAAACTGCGTAGCTACCTCGTTACAGCTGTATACTCCATAAAATGGACTACAAACGGACTATAGTCATCTTACATACAAATTATTTAACTTTACGGAAACTCTGAGGTAAATCACAAATGAAAGGTGGCCCATGTGTTTCTCCCCGTGATCCACAAACAGTCGCGGAACGATGGTGATTACTTCTGAGTCTGGACGCCAGTACACGGCGAGAACTGCGACCAGCGGGCCCAAAATCCAAATATTACCTATGGTAGATTTATTATATGTGGATCACGGAGTCTGAATACTGTGATGAACTTTATTGTGACCAAATTTGTTTCTCAATACACTTGCCATTGCCGTCGTTACACGGTATTTTGTGACCACAGAGAGCGCATCATCTCCGTTGAGGTTCTTGAGCGCGCGCGCTCGGTTCTTTTTCAGGCGCACTCCGCGCGCGTTGTGCGCAGAGTACGTAGGCTACGCCGAAGCGCTTTAGTTCTACCGCGACGCTCTTTGTTTTCCCGTTTTGAAACGTTCGGCAGGTCTAAGGTTGAGAAATGCGTTTATGTGTATCTTATGCTGTCTGTTTACTACATAAAATAGACTCTACATGAATGTTTCATTGAGATTATTCTACATACTTAAAGGTCAAATAATAAAATAATGACAATCGTCTTTAATTTAAATAGCAGCACCTTTCACACAGCAACAGTTCAACGTAAGGGCATAAAAGGCGCCCATACAATAAATAAAAGAATAAAATAAATAAAAAAGTAAAGGCAATGGGAATACTTGTTCATCAAATTAGATGGTAAAAAAACAGTTTTAAACCACAGGTAGCAAAGTATGATTGAGGTATGGTGTTATTTGATGCCTCTTCAGGCCTTCATGAAATATGAGCAGTCCTTCCTGTTACATGAGGAAGAACGGAAAATATATGCGCTAATATATGAGTCATCAGTCCAAAAAGCTATCAGTTATGACTGCTACAAACAGAATGTGTTACACCATTGCATCTACACCAAAAAGAGAAAGATATTGCCATGCAGGTCACCGATTCTGACGACCTCCATCAGAATATGTGACTCCACTGTCTTTCAGCATTAAACAGTACAGGTTCAACCAAATTTTTTCTGCATTAATTACTAGAATGTATAGCCTTGTTTTGGGGGTCATCAAATCTCAACTAAAAGTTGTGAGGCATTAATTTAAAATTTACTTCTAAATTCACTTGCCGTAAATCAAAGTCTCCAGCCCAAAAGATGATGACCAAAACGGAATATTAAACAAAAATATACAGTGGGGCAAAAAATTATTTAGTCAGCCACTGATTGTGCAAGTTCTCCTACTTAGAAAGATGAGAGGGGTCTGTAATTTTCATCATAGCTACACTTCAACTATGAGAGACAAAATGAGAAAAAATAACTTTTAAAGAATATAATTATAAATTATGGTGGAAAATAAGTATTTGGTCAGTAACAAAAGTTCAACTCAATACTTTATAACATAAACTTTGTTGGCAATAACAGAGGTCAAACATTTCCTCTAAGTCTTCACCAGGTTGGTACACACTGTAGCTGGTATTTTGGCCCATTCCTCCATGCAGATCTCCTCTAGAGCAGTGATGTTTTGGGGCAACACGGACTTTTAACTCCCTCCACAAACGTTCTATGGGGTTGAGGTCTGTAGACTGGCTAGGCCACTCCAGGACCTTGAAATGCTTTTACGGAGCCAATCCTTTGTTGCCCGAGCGGTGTGTTTGGGATCACTGTCATGCTGGAAGATCCAGCCACGTTCCATCTTCAATGCTCTCATTGATGGAAGGAGGTTTTGGCTTACAATCTCACGATACATGGCCAAGTTCATTCTTCCCTTAACACGGATCAATCGCCCTGTCCCCACAATGAAACATTCATGTAGAGTTTATTTTATGTAGTAAACAGACAGCATAAGATACACATAAACGCATTTCTCAACCTTAGACTTGCCGAACGTTTCAAAACGAGAAAACAAAGCGCGTCGCGGTAGAAGCGTAACTGTAAATATTCTCCCCGACTGCTCTCTAACGTTAGAAATCAGTTGCTTGCAATACCTTCGCTTGACGATAGAGGGAGGCAGAACTGTACCTTTCACCAACCAAACGCTGATAACTACAATAAATGTCACAGATCCAAGAAGTTAATGGCTCGTTGATTAAAGTTTATCTTCCTTTGTTTTGCTTAGTAACGATAACACAACCCACAACGCACCAAACGGCTTCTGATTTGGACGTGATTTGATAATCATGGATGGTCTCTCCCCTTCACAGCTGGTTTGACATGTCTGAGCAGTACTGCTGGAATTAGCATACCAGCTATGAGGGCAGGGCTCAGCCTTTCATGCACTGAGGATGTTATTGTAAACAAGCTCCAACACGTTCAGTCATCTGAAGGTGGGGTGTTTAGGGAGCTGTTTATACAGGAGTGACTTCAGGCTTGCATGCTTGAAATATCCAGTGCTATAAATATTAAGTAGCTTCTATACCTCTACTGGAAGGGGACCAGAGGTGATGATCCATACTGCATATAGGGATTTCCAGTGATCCTCTGCTGACTGAAGTGCTCAGGATGGGCTATACTGCTCCACAACTTCAGCATGTAGTGCAGGAGATTTATGGATTTATAAACCTGTATGGCTTTAAAAAGATTTCATGGCATAAAAATCAGAGTTCTTAACAGCCAGGCATGATCTGACTTTATGATCCAGAAAATCAGATCTAGAGTTAAGAAAAAGTTTGGGCGCACCTTGGAAAGCTAGACCTTCCACTCTCACCTCGTCACGTGGGCAGGATGGCAGCGCTGTCAGTTAAGTCTTGCTCAGATGGGTTTCACAACTAACAATGGTGCAAGGATGCACTGGGTGTTTCAGGTTACTGCTCTTGCTGACCAAATAACGCCTTAAACATTCTGAGTTTGATCTTTTAACACCTTTATTTTTTTTGCCTCCCAGATCTGGTTACCAGATCCCCCCCCCCAATCCATAAAGTAGTTATTCATTCAACAGAAGCTCACAGTACTGGACAAACAGATGTAAATATTCTGCATCTAAAGCTTCTAGTTCCTGAACCTATCAGTGTTTGTTCTTGTCCTAGGTATATGAATACAGGTGTGAGTCCACAATACGTTCTTTGGAATTACGCCCTGGT